>CM076415.1:18687189-18865171 GCA_038363315.1 Mugilogobius chulae | reverse complement strand
CACAGTTTTTAAAGTCCCTTAAATCATTCAGATTCGTTTTGAACATTTTTGCAACGTTTTGATTATTTCTCTTGTACACTATAAAACACAGTTTAACTTAAAAATGTGAGTATCATTTCTGCCTTAAAGATTTGTCAATTAAACTCATTTATGTGAGTTGTTTGTTATTCTCTTTCTCTTCTTCTCTCTCCTTTCTCCTGTCTTCTAACCTCTCACTCTTCGCTCTCTTCTCTTCTATTTCTCTTCTCCTGTTTTCTCTCTCCTTTCTCTTCCCCTCTCTCTTTTCTCTCTCTTTCATCTCTTTTTTTAATTCTCTCTCTCTTCTATCTCTATCTCTTGTCCTCTCTTCTCCCTTCCCGCCCTCTCTCTCCTCTTTTCTCTCCTTTCTCTTCTCTTCCTTCTCTCTCTTGCTATGTTCTCTTTCTTTCTCTCTCCCCCTCTCTCCTTTCACTCCCTCTTCTATCTCTCTCCCTCTCTTCTCTCCTCCTCTCTTTTTTCTCTTCTCTTCACTTTTCTCTTTTTCCCTCTCTCTCCCCCTCTCCCCATTCCCCTCTCTTCTTTCTTTTTTTCTCTGTCCTCTTCTCTTCTGTCTCTTCTGTCTTCCATTGCTTCTTTTCTCCTGTTTTCTCTCTTTTCTTCTCTCATTCTTCTCATCTTTCTCTTCTCTCTCTCTTCAATCTCTCCCTCTTGTCCTCTCTTCTCTTCTCTCTCTCTTTTCTTTTCTCTTCTCATCTCTCTCTCTCTCCTCTTCTCTCTCTCTCTCTCTTCTCCTCTCTCTTTCTCTTAAAGTTGAAAATCTTTGACTCACATTGTCGAGTTACATCAACACAAAGATTTTAAGTTAGTTTAACTCATTAGCCTTAGGTTTTATAATCCAGTAAACGAACCCTGAGGAAGTGCAGCGGTAAATAAATAAATACCTTTTTAGACTTTTCATGAAGCTAAAGTAAATCTGAGGAGGATTTTCTTTTAACGTATCTAGAAATATCTAAAAGGAGGAAAAATAAACAAATAAATAAACCTTGTCATTTCTTTAACCACATGACAGCCAGAATCTAGTGTTAATTATTCAGCACCAAAAGACAGATTAGTTATTACCACACACAGTTTACCTGCCCCCATCCTGTTATTTACATGTTCCAATTACATCTTCTGCTCTCAGGGGAGAAAAAACACTCGACTGGAGCTGGTTTCTGGATTTGAATTTGAAAGATGAAAGTGACATTTTAAAAAGTGATAATAACAAACAAATGAAACCATCTGCTAATGGCTCTCACACATTATTCAGTCTGACACATAAAATCTGCTGAAGAGAGAGAGAGAGAGAAAGAGAGAGGGGGAAGAGAAAGGGGGAGAGAGAGAGGAGAGAGAGAGAGGAGAGGGAGAGAGAAGGAAGGAGAGAGGGGGATAGAGAGAGAGAGAGCGGAGAGAGAGAGAGAGGGGAAAGAGAGGAAAGAGATAGAGAGAGAGAGACAGAGGAGAGAGAGATAGAGAGAGAGACAGAGGAGAGAGAGAGGGAGAAAAGACTGAGAGAGAGAGAGGGATAGAGAGTGAGTGAGGGAGGGAGAGTGAGAAGAAAGAGGGAGAATAGAGAGAGGGAAGAGAAAGGAGAGAGAGACAAGAGAGAGAGAGAGAAGAGAGGGAGGGGGAGAGAAAGGGAGAGAGAGAGAGAGGAAAGAGATAGATAGAGAGAGAGGGAGAGACAGAGAAGGAGAAAAGACCGAGAGAGAGAGAGAGGGATAGAGAGTGAGTGAGAGAGGGAGGGAGAAGAAGAGGTAGAGATAGAGAGAGGGAGGGAAAAGAAAGGGGGAGAGAGAGGGAGAGAGAGAGGAGAGGGGGAGAGAGAGGAGAGGGAGGGGGAGAGGGAGGGGAGAGAGAGGCAGAGAGAAAGGAAGAGAAAGAGAGAGAGAGCGAGGGAGGGAGAGAGAGAGAGGGGGAAAGAGGAGAGAGAAGATAAAGGGAGAGAGGGAGAGAAAGAGAGAGGAAGGAAAGAGAGAAGAGAAGAAAGGGAGAGATAGAGGGGAGAGAGAGAAGGATAAAGGAGAAAGAGAGAGAGAAAGAAAGAAAGAGAGAAGGGGGTGGGTAGAGAGAGAGATTGGGCAGGGAAAGAGAACGAAAGACAGAGAAATAGAGGCAGAGAAAAAGAGAAAGAAGAAAATAGAGATTGAGAGAGAGAGAAAGGAAAGAGAAAGAGAGTAGACTGGTGGAATGGAGAGAAAGGTGGAAAGGAGAGAGAGGGGGCATGGAGAAAAAGAGAGAGACAGAGCAAAAGGAGAGAGAGACACAGAAAGAGAGTGGGAAAGTGAAGAGAGATTGAAATAGAGAGAAAGGGAGACAAAAACAGAAAGCAAGAGATGGAGAGAGAAAGAGAGAGACAGGGAGGGGGGGGGGGGGGTTCCTGACAGACGGGAGGTTTGGTTACTGAGAAAGAAAGAGAGAAGATCCAGTGACCAAAACACACAGGCAGGAGGCTGTTACCGTGGAGACAGGTAAACAGAAAGAAAGAAAGAGAGAGAGAGAGAGAGAGAGAGAGGAGAGAAAGGGAGAGTAGAGTGAAAGAAAGAACAAAGAAAAGAAACAGGATTGCAAGACAGGCTAGAAAGAAAGAAAGAAAAAAAGAAAGAAAGATGAAAGGCAGGAGAGAAAAATACAGGTGAGATAAAGAGACATTAAAAGAGGTGAAGAGAAGAAAGGAGAGTCACAAAAAGAGACAAAGGTGAGAGAGAGAGGGAGGATGAGCGGTTTCCGAGCAACAACCCTCAAGTTCACAAACACACAATTACAATAGAAAACAATGGAGCCAGTGTCATCCGAGGTGAAGTGTTGTAGCATCACAGTTTAATGAAAAAGAGTCAGAATAATACATGGTGCAGTCCTTTATTCTGGAAGTATTTACGCCTTTTACAAACTTGATTCTACAAGACAGGAAATGAAGAGAGAGATATTTAGCAAAGTGTGTCAAAAATGTGCCCTGTATTTGAAATAATAAAAGCTTATGTCCAACTCTATCAGTGTGATGTGTGTTGTGTGTTGTGTGTTGGACTGTCTGACCCACTGGCCCACAGAAGCAGGTGGAATCTGTGCATTTTTCATTTGGGCCAATCAGAGCAGTGAGAGTAAGTAGAGGGTCCGTGATGCGTTCAAGGGCAGCTGCGTTAACTGGCACAAGGCTGGTAGACTACACTGGAATGCAAATAGCACGCCTCACATGACTCAAAGTGTTCTGTGTTAATGCATCCATCTAATTGTCCCTTCTCTGCACAGATGAGAGCAGATTCATGTAACAGAGTCTGGAGATGCCAAGGAGAATGTCTACTGCCTGCAGCACTATCCATCTGACCAGTCTGGTGGTGGTGCTTTAGAGGGCCACCCAGGCCTTCATGATAGCCCAGAGGTGCCCTGACTGCCATTAGGAACTAGATTCTCAGATGCATTGTGAGGCCATGTGTTGATGGTGCAGTTTATGCTGTGTATCTGCTTTAATAATGGTCTCATAAAAAGCCTTGTGTGGCTGGAATGTGTCAGCAGGTCCTGATGAAGGCATTGATCTTTTGGTCTGACCTGTGCATCCCCCAAACTTAAATCCAACTAAGCGCATAGCACCAAAGACTGATTCAGGAGATCATCTCTCTGACTGGAGGGATGTCCTCCTGCTCCCATCAGAAGCAGGGTCAGGCGCTGTAGTGAGTTTAAAAAGGCACAGAGGAAGCCACACCATGGACCAGACCTGGGGTAAACTGCAGCCCAGGGGCCAGATGTGGCCTGCAGCCAGTTTTAATAAGGCCCCAGCATGTTTTTGAGAATAGAGCTCAACAGTGACAGTGCTCAAATGTCTTAGTAACTGCAGAATCTTGATATTACAATTTTTCAAAAAGCCTATGGCACTTTACAATGGCTAAATGGGGCGATCTTTCACTGTTGAGCTCCATAAATGTTCTTTCTTTATATTTCTTTTCATTGACCAAGTTAGCCATGGAAATTGTGTTTGCACTTGTGCTCTTAAAATATCACAATAATTTGACAAAAAAATAAATAAAATTACATTAATGCTAATTTGCATAAAAATTTTGTGGTCCGTTGCTCTGCCATTAGTCTTGATTCAAATATGGCCCTTCAGGCAAAATAATTGCCCACCCCTGCCCTAGACTGTGCAATATCTGGTATATACCTGTCTATGAGCCTCACACACTGGCATTTTTGGATTGGTTGGATCAGCTTGTGAACAGATAGCTTTTTAGCTGAATACAAACAAAAAACGTAATAACAAACACAAACTAACTAACATCACAGCCAGATACATTATTCTGCAACATATAGTGTAATAACTGAAACTCGTATTTTTATTTTATTTCAAATTATTTATTTTACTTTTCGTGACGTGGTAATCTGATCCAGCTTCTCCCGATGGCCCTTGAACGCGTCTCGGTTCCCAGGGAGAAAGGCGCAAAGGAGCGAGGTCGCGTGTCCGGGGATCCTGCACTCACTTCCCGGGTAAAAACACAACAACACTCCGCTGACCCCGAACAACCGGAGACGTACAACCCTGCACCTGGACTGGTTCTACCCGGTCCACATCACCTCGTCCCGGTTTGGTCCTCCTGAGTCCAGCCTGGCGCGCGCGTGGAGGGATCAACTCATCGTAAGTGCATCCCAGTCATTTATAGCATACTTCTGTCCATTTTCCACTTTGCCGCTTGTTTTTGCGTAAGAAATGTGCTTTTGTACGTCTTTACGCTGGGTTTTATTTTGACCTTCACGTGGTTGGTGTTTTCTGAATCAAAAATCATGGCTCGTGCACCTGTCCTGCCTGACTCACGCTAGGCTAATAAACTAACTACGCAATGCCATGTTGAAGTAACAGCTACATCTTGAGTTTTTGGTTGTGTAAACTGCTTGATTGTTAAATGGTTGGTGTTTGGAAAAGCTTGAGACTTGAGCTGATAAAATGGGAAAAGGTTTATTGGGACCTGACTTGACTCTTTGGAGCTCTGTGACTTGAGACAGATGCTTCTCCTCAATAAACAATGTATTTTAACCTGAGCAAACTGGAACATGTACCTCACCACTTCTATTGTGACCAGAAATGTAGCTTAACTTGGATAATTTATAAAAAAATATAGAATTAGTTTAAAAAATGTATTCAGTAATTTGATATGAAGATTTGACAGTGACTTAATCCCACCTATGGATAAGTTTTTAACTAAAGTGATGAAGTTGGATAGAAAAGGTGGAAAAGAGCATCACTAGTGGAATGAGTGAGTCAAGGGGCAGGGCTGTATCATGTGTAAGGACATTATTCATTCATTCATTTTCTACCGCTTAATCCCGTTAGGGGTCGCGGGTGACTGGAGCCTATCCCAGTAACTTTGGACCTTAGGCGGGGAACATCCTGGACAGTGGCCAACTCGTCGCAGGGTTAGACAGACAACCATTCACTCTCTCATTCACTCACTAAGGGAAATTTACAGTGATGCCCAATGAACCTAAACATACATGTTTTTGGAGGTGGAGGAAACCGGAGTACCCGGAGAAAACCCACGGTGACACGGGGAGAACATGCAAACTCCACCCAGAGAGATCGTGAGATGTTGATATGATTCGACCCGGGAGTCGAACCCACGACCTCCTTGTTGGAAAGCCAGAGCTCTAACCACTCTGCTACCGTGCACCCTATTGTTTTTTTCCAATATCTTGAAAGTCGTTGGTAGAATTAAACCGGTATGGGATTTTCTTTGACCAATGCAAATTTGAAAAAATTTTGTCACCTGATGCCGATAACAATGTTCAGTTTTCAGGCCAATTTCTGAGGCTAATTTTGCTTCCGATTTTGAGATTTTTGTGGGTGTACACAAAAGCGACAGAGAGAGAAGAGATGCAAAGAGAAGATGTGCCAGTTTTGTACTTTTAAGAGACTTTTCCAGACAGGATTCCATAAAGATGCCATATATTCATTTTCATATAGGATTCTATTGCAGCCATGAGCTGTCTCTGTATTAATGGACATAGTTTAAAGACAATGTGACTCCATCTTAAGTTATAAGTTTGGCCAAAAGAACCACAAACACGAGAAAAGGCTAGTCCCCAGTCACCAAAGTAGATGGGTTTTCCACATCCAGAAAGTGTAAACTCATCAGAGGGACAGAGTATAACAAAGTCAATGCAACCAAAATATGAAAAATAAAGAATAGGGAGTGGACCTGTACAAACCACAGGTGAGTTCGCTTTAGCCACAGGGCGATTCCCTGTGTTTGTAATTATTGTTATGTGTTGTTTGGGCTCAGTTGTTGTTTTATTTTTGGAAAAATTAACGAGTAAAGTGAAATTGCCTATCCTTTACTTTGTAGTTTCCTCTTCCATGAAACTGGCGATTGACATTGCCATACCTAAAAAAAAAACCCATCATGATGACTGTAGCCTGACCCGACTTCATGTTGACAAACAAACAGGCATTTATCAAAGTTTGTGCTGCAGCCAAAGTCAAAGAATAAGAATACATCTTTTTACATCGGCCAAAATAAATCTGATTTCTGATATGGCTGATATACAAAAAAAGCCAAATATCGGCGCCAAAATATTGGTGGGACTCAAATGTGATTGTTTAGATTTAAAAGGTTTTCCCAGATCGCACGACCCTACGGTAAAGATTAAAAATTTCATATATAGTCTCCATTTGGTCTTGATGGACTGTAGTCTTGGTCTTGTCTTGGTCTCAGGACACTGTGGTCTCGGATAGATCTTGGTTTTAAATGGTCTTAAAGCGACACGATTCCAAAAGAGTGAGACAAAACCGTGTGTGTGTTGTGTTTCAGAAGCAGACTCTGATTGAGTGAATGTTTCCCAGAACGTCCAGGGTCACATCTCATTGTCTGATCCAAAGAGCAGTTTCAAACCTTGGCTCTTTTATCTGTGTTATTCACAAACATTCTCAGCATGTCACAATGTCTCAAGGTTTAGAGCTGGAGTGCGCAATTATTTCACTCTGAGGGCTAAATCCCAATCAAGACCAAGGTGGAGGACCAGACTGTGATCACTGCTGGAACACTTCCTCATTGCGTGCTGTGGGCTGCACAACATATCGATATCAAATTGATACGGCGATATTGACATCAGCTAATTTCAAAAGCTGTGATTTTGCTCCTTTTCTTATGCAGTACTTTTTTATTGTTAATAGACACAGCGCACTAGGAAAGCGAAGACAGAGCAGCACAACAGCGACAGGCCAAGAGTAACAGCAGGCCCCCAGCACAATCTGCTCCATATTAAAGAAAAGGCTGACTCTTGGGTTGTAAATGCAGCAGGTTTTGTTATCAGCAAATCTAAATAATTGTTTTGTACAATTCAATTTATGGGCAAACTGGACACAGTGAGAGTTTTTAATTCAATGTGCCTCAGAATTAGTGCAGTTGTCACAGTCCCACATGCCAAAGCAACTCGCTGTGATTGGTTCAACAAAACTTGAAACATTTTCAGCTTTCAGGATTCTGTGTGTGCGTGTCTTCATGCATGATTGTGAGTTTTTCATCTGCTCTACTTTACCTTGTTGCCTCGTCCAGAGAGAGGTGATTTTTCACGTCTCTGCAAAGGTTCAATTGGAAATGAATAGAGAAGCTGCTACGTCGCTCCCTGTGTGTGGAGCCCATTAGGCAAACTGAACTGGCCTAGCTGCAGGGAAAAGGGCTCATTGACTTAGTCCTGGTTTAGTCCATCTAATGTAATGTTCTTCTAAACATTACAGTCTATTAACATATGTGTATTATCTCTCAAATGCCTTTCTCTGAACTCTGTAAATGAAACGTGGAGGTCGTTTTGCATAAGCGCCGTCTGGGGAGTCCTGTTGTAGTCTTTTAGTGGCACATTTTGGGAATATGGGCCATCACGGCAGCAGCAGATGAGTGAAAGACCCAGGGGCTGATGGGAAATCTGGCGCACCTCCAGAATACAATCAGATAATGTAAATGAATTTAGTGAAATGGGCTGTGTTTGTGCTGGCAGCATGTGGTGTTTTTCTAAAATGGAAAAATGGCCCTGTCATGGCCGTAGGCTGGACCGCCGCATGAATAGTTGATGAAAAGTCGAACACGAGTGGGTTTCGTAAGTGCAGGCTTTGTGAATGTCATGCAACTGTTTAATGCAGTGGAGGGAAGCGTGTTGGGACCATGTGCTGTTGAAAATATAACTTTGTTGTGCAGAGCTGCATGCTAAAGTTGTATAATGTGATGTTTTCATGAGTCGTTTTTTCCTATAGACCCATTTACTGTTAGTAAACAAAGATGGCTGCACTCACATCCCGGTGTCCTGAGTAGTGCAGCTGTCCCAGACTTTTCAGGCTAAACATAGGTGCATTGTCAGTTAAAGATTGGGAAACTCTCTTTAAAAGACTCACTTTAACTAACGGCAAGCAACTCATCCATGTAGAGTTACTGAATGTGAGCATGACGGTAAGTGTCCTCAGTGGCCAGATATTTACTTGTATTTGGTGGAAAAACCTCGTGTTCACAAGAGAAAAGCTACGATCATACAGATCCCTGGATAAGTTTGACTATGTAATTTGCAGAAAAGTACAGGAGGTGAGTTACCACGACATTGCTAATTTGTGTTAATTAATTATCAACAAAGTTGAGAACAACAGACTCACAGCAAACTGCACCTGTGCAGCTTTATTTTGTGCTGATTTCTACAAGTTATTGCATGAAAGATTCCAGGCTTATAATGTACTTCCATGACTCACTGTATTTGTTTTTTTTTTGTTTTTTTCATTCATTTTCTACCGCTTAGTCCCGTTAGGGGTCGCGGGTGACTGGAGCCTATCCCAGTGACTTTGGGCCTTAGGCGGGGAACACCCTGGACAGTGGCCAACTTGCCGCAGGGTTAGACAGACAACCATTCACTCTCTCATTCACTCACTAAGGGAAATTTACAGTGATGCCCAATTAACCTAAACATGCATGTTTTTGGAGGTGGGAGGAAACCGGAGTACCCGGAGAAAACCCACGGTGACACGGGGAGAACATGCAAACTCCACCCACAGAGATCGTGAGATGTTGATATGGTCCGACCCGGGAGTCGAACCCACGAACTCCTTATTGGGAAGCCAGAGCTCTAACCACTCTGCTACCGTGACCCCTGTATTTGTTTTGTGAACCGTTATTGTTCCTATAGACATTAGTCAGCAGCTCTGCTCTGTTGCTACAACACAAACAGCGCAACGCCATTTTCCTCTGGTAGATGTGACGACGCAAATCAATTGAACTCAATGACAGAAGTTGCTCTTTTATGAAACAAACTAAAACAAGAGATTTCAGCAAAACCATGAGGAAAAACGGACTGATTTGTTTCTTATGAAGCTTTATTAGTCACATTGGTAATGTTACATAATGTTTCCCAAACTGATACATTCAAAGGCAGAAAATGCTATCAAACCCCATCACTGTGACCTGGACACTCCTAAGAAGTGAAGCTACATGTACAACTTTTATTTGGTGATGTTTATGTCATTTATATAGTATAATATGTGTGGGCCGGTCTGAGGCAAAAATTCCAGGGCTGATTTTTTATCCAGTCCAGCCCTGCTCTGGACTCCCTAAATTTCTGCCTCAAACAAGTGCATGAAACACTGGACAGTAGTTTGTGTTTCAGTCTGTTTATCATGTTCGACTGCACAATATTTGCATAGTTGATCATTTATTATACGTTTCCAGTGTTCCTCATGTCTATAGGTTCAAGTTTTGCATCGCTTCACATATTCTTTAAATCTTCATGTGGCCCTCTTCTGGTCATCAGTAGTCCACTTCTTTCTTTTCTCTCTTTTACAGGAGTCGTTTGGAGGTAACACGTTTTGTCTTTTGAAGCAGAGACTGTTTACATGAGGCTCAATGGGAATGTGTGCAGAGCCGTAACAAGCTCCATGTCTCCAGGCAGCAGCACAAAGACTCATTTTAACATGTATTTATGGGAGAAATCGCCCACAGAGGGACTTGTTACAGGTTTGGATAGTTGTATGAGTTTCCAAGAAAGCTGTGAATGCATTTGGCAAAATTAGAAACACAATAAAGAAGCGACTTAGGCCTGGGCGATATGAACGAAAATGTCGATATACTATATATCTTAATATCTTTGAAATGATATATTTTATGTGAATACATTGTTTTCTAATCATATAGTCTGTTGATGAGAATTTACTTAAAGTGAATTTGGTTCTATCTTTTGCCGAGTAAAACCAGGGCCTAGGCAAGATTTCATTTGGAGCCTCATGGTTTATAAGACGTCACAGTAATGCTGCAGTCTTATAAGTTCATTAGATATTTGTGGTCATAACTCATGGAATATGTGTCCTATTGACATAAAATAAAAACAGGCAAATACCTTATGAGTGGCAGAACTTTATTTTCGCTCTAGACAACCACCTACTTCGCCTAAGCCCAGAGCCGCCCCTGGGTAAAACTAAATAAAACTAAATTCTAAGCATAAAACAAATTCTCTTTTTCAATTTTCTCTGACTGTATCTTTTATTTATCAATTTTATGAGTTCTTTTACCAATTATCTATTATGTTTATATTTACGAGATGGCCAAATTCATATCTTGTCCAGTAAATATTTCGACTTAATATGATTTATATTGCTGTATCGCCCAGCCCTAGAAGCGACTACATCAGATCTATTCCCTTCGAAAATCTAATTCGGCCCTCAACCCAATATACAAAGATATGTTTTTGTTTTTGTTGTTGTTGTTTTTTTGTCTTGTTTGCCAAAGTATTTCTGGGTTAACATACCTTAGACTTCATTAAGGTAGGTTCTTTTTTAGCCCTGGTTTAATTCTGTTGTAGACCTAATTTGGTCCTAGTTTAGACATGTGTTATTGATGGGCTAGTCCAGGTTGGAGTCTAGGAATGGGTCGATATGATTTTTTTGAGCCGATACCGATGACCGATATTTGGCCCTCTGCTCTAGCCGATAACCGATAATTGCCAATACCGATATTTATATTTGAAAGCAGATCTAAGTGACATTTTGGCTTTGTTAAATGTGTTTGTTAGTTTGTGTGATGGTTACAAATGTATTTTCTTCACATTTGAAGCAAACTTCTGCTCTCTGCTGCCTCCTGCTGGAAAAACTACACTTATAATTTGAGAAACACTGACTCTTTTATGTTTACATTTGACAGTGTGAAATATTTTAATGTACTTTTCTTTACCTTATTTGAAAAAAATATATAAATTTATAAAAAATAACATAAGGAAAAAAGATCAGATCAGAACTGTAGGGGGAGCTCTATTGCTCAAGTTGTTTGGTTCTGCTTTAAAATCCACAGCAAAACTCACAAGATCAAAAACTTACAATTTTATTTATCTGGGATAAAAAATATTTGTGTTATTATGTAAATATAAAGACTAATTTTAGCTTAATTATTAGTTTATATAAACTTTAATTCTTTAGTCAGTTCAAAATTGCAAATATAATGCTTTTAGGTCAAACTGAGGCTGGTTTGTCACAGAGAGACTGGAGATAAAAATATTGGCGCCTAATATCGGGCTGTTTTTTCTCTCGATATCAGACCGATATTGTAAAATATCACAAATATCGGCAGATACCAATATATCACCCATCCCTAGTTTGGACATTTAGTAGAAAATGTAACCGCAGTATAGGGTTGTCAAAAAAATTCCCCCCCCCCCCCCTTGTACGCTAAGCCCTGCCCCTTCTTCTCTCAGTGGAGATGGAAATGATGACACTATCAAATACTGTATATATTATCTACGACATAAACAGCAAATGTGTCTGATAATAGAACAAAGTCCAGTCTTCATGTAAAGGTTCATGAATCAAGTTAATAATAAACAAAGAATACATTTAAATACTATTGTTTTAATAATGTCAAAAAGAAAAACATAAATAAAAAAAATATATAAAAAAATAAAAATACTATCATAAGAAAAGAAAAATTTTAAGTTGGCACCGTGGTATCGAAATCGGTATTGAGTATCGAGTTTTTTTCAAGTATCGAATCGAGTTTGAAATTTTAGTATCATGACAACACTACCGCAGTAGTTTTTATCATGACTGAAACAGGTCTAGAGCTGTTTATATTTGACCCCAAACCTCATATTGTGCCATAGCTTTTGGTAAAATCTGGCCCTCAGAAGAATTAAGTTAAATACCCCTGGACTGCATCCTACAATAGGCAAGTGGGCTGTGCTAGGAGTTTTCTGGACACCCAGGCATTAGCTGCAAGACGTGTTGGACTAAAAGTTGTGTGAAAACAAGCTTGTGTTAAAGTTAGTGTTGTGTGAGCAGAGAAGCGTAGCTGCAGTCGTAAGTGAAACAGTGTTTGTCTGGTGGGAACCTCTTTTGTTCTTGTGGATAAACACTGGATCGTCCCCAGTGTCCTGTTAGTGCTGGTCACAGCTGGGCTCCACTAAACTGCTGCAGCGGAAAAAGAGAGAGCGAGGGAGAGAGGAGAGAAAGGGAGAGAGAGGAGAGAAAGGGTGAGAGATAGGGAGAGAGAGAGAAGGAGGAGAGAGAGGGAAAGAGAGGGGGAAAGAATAGCAGAGAGGGGGGAGCAAAGGAGAGTGAGAGAGAGAAGGAGAGAGGGGGTCAGAGAGAGGGAAGGGCAAGAAGAGGAGAGAGGGGGAGAGAGAGGGGGGAGTAGAGAGAGAGAGGGAGAGAGATAGAGAGAAATCAAGAGAGAGATGGAGAAAGAGGGAGAGAGTGAGAGAGAGAGAGAGAGAGAAAGAGAGTGAGGGAGAGAGAGTAAAAGAGAGTGAGAGGGAAAGAGGAAGTTAAAGAGAGAGAAAGGGAGAGAAGATGAGAGAGAGGGAGAGACAGAGGAAAAGTAAAAGAGAGAGGGAGGGAGAAAGAGAGAGATGGGGAGAGAGGTAAAGAGGAACAGAGATAGAGGAGAGAGGGAAAGAAATGGAGAGAGAGAAGGAGAGAAAAGGAGAAAGGGGCAGAGACAGGGAGGGGGCAAGAAAGAGGAAAGAGGGAGAGAAGATAGGGGAAGATGGAGAGGAAGAGAGAGCGAGGGAGAGACAAGGAAAAATGAGAGGTAGAGAGAGAGAGGGAGGGAGAGAGAAAGAGGAAAACAGAGAAGGAGAGAGAGAGAAGGAGCGATAGAGGGAGAGGGAGAGAGGGAAAAAATGTGTATTGAAAGACTCAAAGAGAATCAAATCTATTCCTTGTTAACAACTGAATTTGCATAAAAACATACAGGCTACTGTACATTTCCAAATGCCTCTGCATATGTAACATTTTTAGTTTATTTTGACACAGACTTTACATTAAATACAAGGATTGATGACACATGTTCCCACAAAACAAAATGAGACATGACAAGAAATAATTTAAATATTACATCAATAATGCAGAAACAATTTACACACACATTTTATTAACATATAGTGTAACCTAGGCTTATATAGTGTGGTTAAAGGCTTCAAAAATGGTTCTTTACCATAAATATTACAAAAAAGCATTGACTGAAAAAAGAACAATTAAGGAACCGGTAACAAAAAGCAAGTGCCTTTAAACTTGTATACAAAAATAATAAATCTGACGATACCCAGCCCTTATTTTAGTTCTTGTTTATAACACTGTTGCTAGGTAACAGTTGTGGAATAACCTCTGTTATCAATATTCACACTACGCACTTGTACACAACTGTAGCTCCATGAGTATGTGCGTAGCCCTCTCAGGACAGGGCAGAACCTATTGGAGTGTAATAGAAATAAACATGTGACATAGAAGTAGCTAATAGCTTAGTTATTTTGCTAACTTATTTTTATTTAGGTGCGGTCATTTTTTCCAAAGCTTAGTCACTTGTTACTCTCTGAAAATCTGGCCACTGTGGTCCCTGCTTGTGCTACGTTTCACATCGTCTGTGCGTGCCTAACAGGTCACAATTTTATCACAGCTATAGTTTGTGTGCGTTTTAATATGGTTTTAAACTATCACAAGCCACAGCAGGAGTCGAAGAGAGCGCAGCACTGTCGTACAAACACACAGGTATTAACACACCTGCTACACGCAAGACTTACGTTGAGATGATGCTGAGGCAGAGGAAAGTTGAACAGAGTGGTGTTTAATCCATGCCATTGTCTCGTGTTGTTGGCAATAGCTCCATTGTTAGCAGCACTAATGCGCTAACTCACCGCTAACACAGCAGACAAAACATGTTGGAATCAAAACGCCACAGCCTGTACATTTTCCTTTGGTTTTCTTGAGTCTAGCGGATTAGTTTGAAGCGGTTGTGCAGTTGTATTTCCTCTCAATGTGTCTTCTGTTTCGAATTGACACAAGTAGAAAAATACTTGTCTTATAAAGCTGAAATACTGTCCATCATCCACTGCAGCTCACTAATCTAAGCAGCACTATTGGAGGCGCAGTTTTAAGATGGCGCTGGAATAGAGTTATGCACTGACATCATTTTGCTCAGCAACATTTAGAATGAGTGGCATTTCTTCAATGTATTTCTTTGTTGTCGTGGCAACGGCTTGTCTGCTACAAACTTGTCTGCAACAACAGTTGATGATTTAGGACATTTTAACTGCAACAAACTGACTCAAAAACACCCTTTTTAAGAAGAAAAAGGTAATAAGTTCAACTGTGTGTGATTTTAATGTCTGATAAATGTGAGAAGCTAAAGTTTATCTGCTTTGCTACAACTGTTGACTTGATTTTTTTTTTTCCATGTCAGTTACAAACCCAGTGCTCGTAGACTTGTTGTGGGTTGAATTTGTTATCAAACTGTAGTTTATTTTTCCTGTTTTAACTGTTTATTGAACTTTTACAAGAGAAAATTGGCTTTCTCTCCATTAACTCTCATGCATCCTTGCCACTCAGCATTCACATATAGAATGCTGTGATGTCACCTGCATAACCTCTATTGTCAAACCACACCGCTAAAAACAAGTGAATAGTACATAAGAAAATGTCATAAATTATTGCGCATTTTTGCAATATGGATTTCGCACGTCAGTACCGCAATAACAATATTTTTTCGATATTTTGTGCGGCTCTACACTGCATCTACTCCAGCAGACTGCTTGAACATTGTATTTTCTCTTTGCAAAGTCTTTTGCGACTTGATACACGCCCATGACCCACCTCTTGAGAAAGAATCGTCTAATCTTTTGTGGATTATCGCAGTCAGTCCTCTTTTGGTTCAAAAATATCTGCAGTGCTCCACGGCTTTTGATTTCTTTGCTTTTTAAATAACTAGCATCTGCATTAGCGATAGAAAAACACAATATCGGTCTGTCTTTAAAGTCACAAGATAGTTCTGAACAACCTTACGGCAATTTCATTTGATCTTGACCCATTACATCGCACAGAAGTTGGAGACATTATCTGTTCACCAGGTCACAGAGCATCACAGAAGAGTCGACCGTCAGTAGCGAAAACCCGGGCACCAGCGGCTCTGTGAAAGTCGTCTTGCACGTGTAGAGATTTGTGAGATTATCCGAAGACACTTTATAGAACGAAATGCAGCTGGCGGGCCAGTCCACGTACACTCCAATCCTCCCGAAACAAGAAGGAGTCACGTTCAAGAGATGGATCCGGTGTTTGTCGGACCAAAACGTAAATCCGGCTTCAGAACAAGACAATCCCAAGACAGTTTGTTAAATCCAAAAAGGGAATTGTCGGTTTCTCCTTTGCGGCGATTTTCTTGTAGGCCACGGATATGTAGACCTCTCCGCTCCACTGCACCTCCCAGTAACAGCGCTCGGGCAGGGCTTGGGTGCACAGGAGCTGGTGCCAGTGGTCGAATCGGTCCGGAAGGTCTGGGTAATCCTGTTCAAAACTCACACATGTGGCTGCGGTGTTGTCATTCGAGAGCTGGAGGTTTGGATGAGCTGTGTTTGGGTCCAAGGAGAGCGAACAGAAATCTGGAGGGAGAACAAAAGGTAACGTTAAAGATTGTTTGGATATCTGGCCAGGGTATGGGGCGAAAGACTAATCGAACTATCTATAGCTTTGAGTTTTATTCTTGTTCATCAAAAGTCATTGCTGCACAGTGCCCACCATACTTGATAACTGGGGCTTGGTTTAATCTATTGTGGCTTTTGCAAAGCTCCACATAGAGTCACTTAATGCATGTGCCATGTGTGTTTAACAGAAACAAGCGGTTTCTCTCTTTTAAATGTTGATGATGTTTAGCATTCTCAGCAAGTCACAGATTTACACTCCATAGAACGGAATTTTGAACTTGATCTTTTCAGATTAGGGATGCACCGATCCAGCTTTTTCATCTTGTTCTGATGCCGATTCCGATACTTTGGCTTAAAGTATCTACCGATACTCCATATTAACCGATACCAGTGTAAGAACTGAAATTGCTTCTCTTTCTTATTAAAACATAAGACATATTGTCGTTTAGTGTTATGTAACTGTTAGTGCCACAACTTCACAAGTTAATCTGAATAAAATGTCCAATAATACTGTATGAGACTTTCTGGATCAACCAATAAAATTATCTCATTTTGTCCAATTAAAGGCATAACTATGATATCGGCTGAATCGATATCATGAAGTCGATACCCGAACCAGTAGGTCCCAGTATTGATTGGTGCATCCCTATTTCAGATGAAACATAAGCAGACACAGGTCAAACTCTGGACCTTCAAACTTTTGAGGCGAGATCTTCAACCACTCCAACAGATGTTGGTACAAAAAACAAACTGAAAGTGAACTGTGCATTATTAAAGGTGATCGTGCAGTAATATCACAACTGATGGCTTCTAAGGCAAGTTTTTCAGGGGCAGACCTGAGATTTTGAAATCTATTATAGTGGCGTCTTTTTTATTTTTTTAACGATTCATTGCTTTTTTAAATATAGTAAGATTTAATCATAAGATGAGATGGTTCAGCCTCAGACACTCACATCTCCTGGGTCCTAGTTTGAGGCAGTGAGCTCCTCCTGGCTCCAGTCTGAAAGAAAAACCTTTTATTACTAACTTTCATGCATGGAGTACTTATATTTCATAAATAAGAGTGTTTTTACCGGAGCGTCTCCAGTCTGTAGAGTGGATCTGTCTGCAGAGCCTGCAGGAAGTGCGCCCCCTGTGGGCCTGGATGGTTGTAACTGAGGTCCAGCTCTTTTAGATGTGACGGGTTTGTCATGAGAGCAGAAGCCAGAAACACACAGCCTCTCCGGAGATCAGACAACCAGACAGTCTAAGAATAATAATACACTTGTTAATATTTGTTAAGAAAATGTGTAACTTGGTAATAGAAGTGATAGAAATATCTAATTGGTTCCCTTTTTTGCTGATATACCAATGCATTTAAGTTAAAAGAACATAATGAATAGATACACCGTCAATGTCAGTAGGCCACAGACTGTAAATATATCTATGTTTGTCTGACCTGAGCTGCTCCAGCCTGCAGTGGGTGCTCTTGAGTCCCTCACACAGTTTCTGTATTCCAGTGTCCTTCAGAGGGTTGTTGCTTAGATCCAGGTGAGTGAGGGACGAGGGGGACGAGAGGACAGAGGACAGAGCTACACAACTGCGACCGGACAGGTTGCAGCTGCTCAGGCTGAAAAGAAAGAGAGAGAAGGTTATGGTCACTGTGATAAATCTCTAAACTCACACACAAACACATTATAACAGAGCTGGCTGCTGGAGGGGGTGAAGAGAGAGTGAAAGGAGGAGGTGAGAGGAGGGGGTGAGATTAACAGGAGCAGAGTGATGTGTTTGTAACAGTACATAACGTTTGATCACTTAAGACCTTTCTGTTTTTGGCACAGTCCTGCTAACCCGGCTCTACCAGATGGATTCTTGCAGTAATTGTGATTTTCACAAAATCTTGGGAAATCATCTGGAGAGACTATTGTTGTACAGTTAAAGATGATCACAGCAAAGGCAAAGTCGATATGTAAGTTTTATTTGTATAGAATATTTCACAGACAGAGTCACAAGCCCTTCACAATGAGATGAACCCCCCTCCTAACTCAGTGACTGCAGCAGCCTAAACACCTGACGCCTCAACCTCCGACCACCAACAAGCATCCTTTAACCTGTATGTTATTGGTTGGAAGGAGGAAACCGAACTGTCTGGAGGAAACCACCCAGACATGGGAAAGAGCATGCAAATTCCACTTTGAAAGGCGGTAGTCGAACTAACAACCTTCCTGCTGTGAGGTCAGAGCACTATCCTTTCTGCCAACTATTTTGACTTTTAATGGAGATATGTATTTTTCAATTTTTTTTATTTATTTAACAAAAAAGTGACTTCTCAGAAACTTTTACAATGAGACGTTTCAACAGATCAGATTCAAATATTGCCATGATGTTCCGTTTTTTCTTTACAGCTTTCAGCATCATTCCAGACTGATAATGTGTAGAATTTAATGTTGTAGTACTCAAGACCGATCTTAGTATTAAGACCTCTCAAAACGAGCTTTTTTAAGGTCTTGGTCTCGTCTCAGGCTCAAGCACATTTGGACATGGTCTTGTCGCAGACTAGGCATGGGACGATATTAAAATTTGCACTCACGCTTATTGTGACCAAAATAATTGCGATTAACAATATTATCACAATAATTTACAAAACGTAGAAGTGCACAGATTCAAAATCACTGAAATATTTATTAGTGCACAATATGTATGTGTTTAAACAATTACTTATTATATTTTGGTCTAAGTACAATTAATAATGATTCAAAGTGAACAAATGTTTACAATGTTGAGGAAAAATCTACTAACTTTGTCTTGGAGTCATTAATTAACTTTAACACATGAACCTTTTCTTTGTTTAACCATAATACAGCTTCTTACTGGGTTCACAGCATCAGGTTTTAGATGCTCTTATGAAGCCAGCTTGCTGCTATAATTGCGATTATCTTCACGATTATCACGATTATGAAAAAACGTCACACTTATTTAATTGCATCCCTTAATTATTGCGATTAGCGATAATATTGTATATCATCCCATCCCTAATGCAGACTCGGTCATATCTAGAACTTGGTCTTGGAGTAAGTCTGTCTTGGACGCTGAGACCACATTTCATTACCATCACGCTCCACTAAACTTGCAACAGGAGTGCAGTGATCTGTCCCAGACACTGTTGGCAAAAAGCACTGCACTTTAAGGTAAAGCACTAATAATAGTATAAAATTACAAAGGTGGTCTGTCTCAACCTATAAAAGTCTCGGTCTTGTCTCTGTCTCAGCCTACAATGCTACTGGTCTTGTCTCAGTCTTGGGACTCTCTGGTCTTGGAAAGGTCTTGATCTCAATTACTGCGGTCTTAACTACAACACAGAATTTAATTCAGAGTCTTAAACACATCAGTGGTGTGAACTAAGTAACAACCCTAACATGAGCCCACTAACTCAAACTGGCAGCCATGTTTGCACCAATTATATAAACTACTACTCACTCAGCCTTCTGCGACGCTTGGACCACCGGCAGCAGCCTCAGCAGCTCCCGATCTGACGCGGAGTATTCTTCAGCTCAAAAACCTCCAGATCTTGCTCGGACGATAGTAGGATAAAGACCAGAGCGGACCATTGAGCCGGAGACAGACCTTTTCCTCTGCTCAGGCCTCCAGAGCTGAGACACTGCTGCACCTGATCCAGCAGAGAGCGGTCGTTCAGCTCGTTCAGACAGTGGAACAGATTCAGGCTTTTGTCGGCGCACTCGCTCTCCTGGATTTTAGTCTTGATGTACTCTGCTGTGTCCTGCAGGTGGGAGGTGGTACTGCAAGGAAAAAGGATAGATCACATGCAATTCAAAACATCAAGGTTGTATGGAGGATTTGTAGGACTTTTAGTTGTCAATCTCAGATAAAATAGCTTTATAGAGCTGTAACTTTGACCAATAGAGAATGAAACTGCCTTGTTATCTATTGGCCTGTTAGCTTGGGGTTTTCAATTGTGGAAAAAATACTGATCAAGATTATATTAATTAGGCATGCACCAATCCTGGCTTCAAATGTCAGTGGCAGTGCTGATAAATGAAAATGTAAACAGCTAAAGCATTGTATGACCCCTTTTCAACTAAGTTCACTGTGTTTTAGGAGAAAAAAAGATAGTATCAGTCGATATCAGGTATCGGTAGTTATCTGAAGCCACATTTTCTGAACTGGTATCAGATCTGGATTGGCTCATCCCTGATTTATTAATTAAGATTACGATTATATTCAGACAGTTATATACTTGGAGAAAAACAGCGTCAGCACCTTCAAAACTCACTGAAATGATCTGCGGGAAATTGTAGAAGGGTACCATTTACGACCAATCTTTCTACTCAAAACGCTGCAAACTTCGGCAAACTAAATCTTTATTTCTGTGCAAGTTTTGCAAGCTGCAAAAGAAAGAAGAAAAGGAGCAAAGCCAAGCTAAAGTAATTATTGGAGATTCCTTCCAGAACAGGAGGGGCCTAACAATAGCTGTGATGGTCAAAAATTGTTTTGTTTATTCAAAATATACAGTACTTTTTAGAGACTGAGATTGTTTTTAACTAAATTCCTGTTGCTGGAACAGTTTGATTCCAGCGTAAGGAAGAGGTGCTTCGCATTAGCGCATTAGTAGAGCTTGGCAAAGATTGAGAGGGTTCTGGAATTGGGAGCTCAATCAATATGAGAAAAAAAGTGATTAATTTGTTTCCCCACGTTGCCCACCAATACTAGCCCAGCAGTGCAAGAGGAAGCAGTGGGACACTTGTGCACTATTTGGAAAAGAACTCACGATCGTTGGGTTTCTTTTTCCAAGGATAATCCTCTATACAACCTTTAAAACAAAAATCTGCATTTTAGCAACAATACTTGATCTGCATCCAATTGTCATCCATGTTTTACCAATTAAATGTTGTGAAGTCGTCTAAAACCCAGCAGTACCAACCTGTGCCAGAGAGCAGCCCATGTAGCATTCTCTGATTGTCCGGCAGAGACAGGCCGAGCAGGAAGCGCAGGAACAGGTCCAGGTGACCGTTTGGACTGTCCAGGGCCTGGTCGATGGCGGTGCGATGCAGGTGCTTCAGTTTGACGCTCATTTTGCGTAAAGAGTCTCTTTTACTTTTGGTGCAGAGCAGGTTGAACCCAGTGCTGAGGAAGGTCTGGTGGACGTACAGAGCTGCCATGAACTCCTGCACGCTCAGATGGATGAAGCAGTACACTCGGTCCTGGAAAACAGACAAAATGGTAGATTTGTATAACCGGTGATGTGCCTCCTCATGTGCATCCTGCTGACCCCTCGCATTCTGCTGTAAAGACTTTTGAATGTGAGCCTTAGGTACAATAAGCCAAGTTCAACTGCTGTAGTGTTTTTGCATAGGATCCAGAATACACAGTTCTTCAATACTTTACAAAGATTAGATCTAGTCTACATTTCAGTAGGGTCGTGAGGCCATAGAAATATAATATTAACACGTGTGCTGTTTTTTAATAGCTGGTGCTCATTGATGCATGATGTTGAAAAAGTGTTTTGTTTCCTCGTTTCCACTCCATTGTTTTGATGTTTTCACGTCACGTTTGCATCGTCAGACCATGTGATCAGTTCTTACCAATCTCAGTAAATGCAAACACAGAGTGCTTGTATTCAGCAGAGAGCATAACTTTCCTTGTCATGCCTTATATCAATTCTTCCCTATTTTGGCGCACAAAATTCAGCCCAATCCCTGGAGAAAACGTACATATACAAGGAAATGTCAAAAACGTACAATAAGTATGTTTTCATGCCTTTTTCAAGCCAAAACGTAAAATAACCACAAATTTTGGTTGAAGCCATGTGGTGACATTTAGAACTTGAAGCCAAAACGTACAACTTAAACCTAAAAAAAATTCGCCACTTGGCTTCAACCAAAATTAGTAATTATTAGTTTTAGTTCTTCATAACATATTGACTTATAAGGCATGAAAGCAGGCCTATTGTACATTTTTGACATTTCGCTGTATACAGTATCTACGTTCTCCCTGGAGACTGTGTTGACAAAATCACATGAGGAAATCACAACTGCACATACAGTATTACCTAGCCCAGTGGTACCCAACCTTTTTTTCTTGTAACGACCGTAAAGTCACAAATTTCTTTTCCAGGGACCGGTCAAGGTTGCGTAACTCCAATAACAACAATTTAAAATGCAAACAACCAATTATTGTGTATTCTTTTAGCTCGCTTATTGCATGAATTTGCTGTTTATAGGATTAAGTGACACTATTTTGTCATGGTAAAGTCAAAGTAAACTACTTCCTTGAGTAGTGATAGACTATAAAACAAAACTAAAATAAATATTGAAGAATCCTCTGGGGCCGGTAGCCAATGGCCCGCGGACCGGTTTTGGGCTCCGGACCAGTGGTTGGGGACCCCTGACCTAGCCTGTAGAAAACCTTGCAAAAGGCTAAAGCTAGTGTTGTGGATTTTTTTGTATTCATGTAGAAAAATGAATAGCTGAGAGTTGTCCAAGCTCAAAAAGTATTATTTATTTACAAAAGTATAATTGTTCATAATCGATAGTCCAGAGAGTCCATTGTTGCTGTGAGAGAGATCTCCGTTCAAATGGAGGTGTCCCTCCATTTCAGCTTCTTCAATCATTGTCCCTCAGCTCATGCTATTACATGAGCTAAGGCTTTCTCAGTGTTCCATTCTGGGTCCCTCTCCCAGCCTTCTGCTTCCTCATCTCCCTAGTCTCTGTCCTTGCTCCGTGGTCTGCCCAAGTGGTCTCCCCTGTCCAGTCTGTGTTATGTCTCTTATACACAAGTCACAAAGCTTCATACATATCAAAGTAGGCAACAGTTGCTCTCACTCAGGTGTTAATCACTATTCCAGTTTGGGGAGCTACCGGCAAACAAAGGAGCCCTGGAGCCCTGCTGGTTAGAACAAAGAATTTAGCACATGTAGAGACTTACGGATTCGAGAATCTCTTAGTTCGAGCTTTCTCACGGGCTGCAGAATTTATAAAAGTTACATTTAAAGTTTCCATAACACTAGTAAAGGCTGATACAGCAGTGAACGTCTGGAGCAAAGCCATAGATGCATGACACCTGCCATTTTGATCACCAGAGCCTGCATTTAACACAAATAACAATCACATTCTTCTTCAAAAGTCTGGTTTCTGCTCCAAACAAAAAGTTTTTTACTGACTTTGACTGTGGAGCTACCAATTCAAAAAGCAAAATTGATGATTTGACATGACATTGACCTTTTGATGAATTGCCCAGTCCTAAATCAATCCTGTTAAAAACCAAGGCTCTAAACAAAAAGTGCTTTTGTTGACGTACCTGGTAGAGCCCGGGTTCCTCTCTGAAGACCTGTGTGAAGACGCCGGAGTACACTGCGGCCAATGAGACGTTGATGTCGCTGTCTTTGAGATCAGACTCGTAGAAGATGAGGTTTCCCTTCTGCAGCTGCTCAAAGGCCAGCCTCCCCAGACCCTCCACCATCCTCTTCCTCTCCGGGGTCCAGGCGCGGTCCAGCTCACAGCCCCCGTCGTACTTCACATGGGACACTTTAGCCTGAACCACCAGGAAGTGAACGTAGAGCTGAGTCAGAGTCCTGGGCAGGTCTGATCCAGGGCTGGACTTTAGCACGTACTCCAGGACTGTGATGAGAGGCAGAAATGAAATTAGTTCACTTGACATGAGCTTTTGAATAAATTGTATGTAAGACAAGAGGAATATCAATCAATACATTTTATTTTGAAAAGTGTCCTGGTCAAGGCAAGTTACATAAAAAGACAACTCATTCATTGTTAAAAGACAAAAAAAAAGTTATAAAAAGAGACGCACAAGCATGATTGTATTAATAAATCTGGATTGGATATTGCTTTCTTTGCTGCTGAAAATCAATACTGCAGCGGGAAAATCCCACAGCAGGGGTAGACAATTGTTATTTCCCCGAGGTCCATATTTAAATCCAAGTGATGAAAGGCCGGACCACAATAATTGGTGTTTTCGGTCGACGTCACTTTCCACTCCATTGCTTTATGCAGATTGCTCTTCATCTGGTTACATAGAGAATAGGGCTGTCTTGATTAGTCGACATTGTCGACAATGTCGACTATAAAAATCGTCAACGCAGATTTGCTATAGTCGACGCGTCGCTTCATTCCATTTTACAATAATAAACCAGGAAAAAGATCAGCTACAGCAGCGAGCGGAGCTGCAACATGGACAGGATCCTGTCAAAAGAAAGACTACTGATGCAGATAAAACAGGAGACAAACTCCCCACGTACATGTGATTATTTTGTCGGCATTAACGCAACTCGATGCAGCCGATGCATGAATGAAAGTGTCCCGCTCTGCCCTTTTCTCTCTCTCTCTCGTAAACAGTCCACACACAGAGGATCTTTTCCGCTGTAGTTATTGCAGTGGACACGAGGAAGAAAGGTCTGCTGTACTGACAGCGGGACAGAGATGAGTCTGAGCTCCGTGTGAGTGTTTAAATCGTCCCAAAAGACCAAAGAATCAAGGAGATACGTCCGTTTAAGACTTCAAACCGATAACACCTCATTAAATATGCAGAATCAGCGCTCGATCAGCGGCAAAGCTCGAACGTTTACACACGTGTTTGTGATGTTTACTTTGAAAACGTTAAAACGGCCTTGTTTCACTTCCCACAGTGTATTTAGTGAGCACTGAGCTGGTTTTACCCAGGACTATCCCAGGACTGGACCAGGTTTTCATCAGGACTGAAAATGTTAGTTGCCAATGTAACTATAGTTCTATGAGTGGCTTAAACTTGGTTTTATAAATTTCTATTCAGCCTAAAACAAAATGAAATAACATTCTGATCATACAAATTATTAAAACTGATGAACACTGGTAATATTTATGTAAAATTGAGTTTATTAATTGAACTACAAATTAGACATTTTAAAATATAATTTGGTGTTAACATTATGCAGCTGAACCTAAATACCACAGACAGACAGTTTTGTACTTTTGGGGGCGTGGATCATTTTTTCTATTCTAAGGGGGCATGGCAAAAAAAAAGTTTGAGAAGCACTGGTTTAAAGCATGATGTAAGCAAAAATAAGTGCAGATCACGTAAAAAAAATAATCGTTGACTAGTCGACTATTAAAATAATCGTTAGTGACAGCCCTAATAGAGAAACTTCTTTGAATAAAACAACAACGTGGTGAGAGCAACTTTTTCGATCGGGTATGAACTCGTATGACAGAAGTCTGTGTTCTGAAGCTTGAGACAGCTTGATTTAGCAGCATAACTTTTGCTTTCACACAGTGATAAACTCTTATAGTTAGCTGACAACGGTGCTTTTTCGACTTGTTTTCACTGTTTGTGTCTATAAACAAAAAAATCCCTCTATAAGCAAAAAAAAAAATATATATATATAGGCTATTTATTTATGTTTTAATGTGTCCATTTATTGAATACATTAAGTGCAAACACATGCTAATTAGCCAAGTCAATCAAATAAAATATATTTCTAGACCAGCTAAAATGTCTTGAAATCTGGATTTTAATCTTCATTTTCTTCTGATTAAGATGATTTTACTTGATGGACCTAAATTATTTCACTTATTTCAGTGTGTCTTTGCCATGTTTCAGATTTATGCTACCAAATGTTTGAAATGATGTTCTGATCTGCCTTATAACTAAAATGCATATGAGTAGTCTTTAAATACACATTTTTTCGGCACTTGAGGATGTTTTAAGGACTTAGATTAACTATTCTTTGCATCCAAAACACTTAATTTACAATTTTTTCATGTCAAACTGAGGTTATTCTCAGCTCATGACGTGTGGAAGCTTACATAAAGACAAGTTAATGGTTATTCAATAGCTAAGTTAGTTGATGACTATTTCAGTAATTGGTTAGTTGAGAAGAATCCATTAACTTGTTTCAGTTGTTCTTTCCAGTGCCAGTTAAAGCTGTTCCACTGCATTCTCCAAAAGCTTTAAACTCAGACCTGACAGTGCATGACAAGAATCTATTCGAGTAGTTATAAAAGCATGAATCAGCACATTAGAATGGAAACAATGAGCTTAATCTGGGCCAACTGTCTGAGGTGGAAAAAGTGTGTACCTCAGTGTTTATTTCTGTTTTAAGTTTAAAATCATTGTCCAGTTTGATTCTTAAGTTAACTGTGGCTTTGTCCAGATTCCCACTGGTGCTGTTGTATGAAAAAGCACTTATTTTGATTGCCGGTGCATGTGCCAGTGTGCGGAGTAAGAGAGGGATTGTGTTTGGCCGCTTTGCTTCCTTCAGTTCTCCTCTGGGAAGTGAATAAATAATGACTTGTGTTTTAAGAAGCTGTTTGTAAAAAGCAATAAACATGTCAAGCATTATTACTAAAAGGTCACCTATAAACTTACAGTAGAAGTAACAGTATGAAATTGTCCACATTCATGCTGTAGTTAAAATGGTATTACAATCACAGATGAAATTGGGTTGCCAGATTGTGAAATGACCCATACATTGAAGATTAGAAGCTACTGACTAATCAGGAACATGGTTTGCTATGAATCATAACATCATAATCATGAGAACTGTGTGGAAACAAGTGCATGAGCCTATCACAGACAGTTGTGTCTCAGGGAGGCCAGATTTTCAGAGATCAACAAGTGACCCAGCCCTCGAAAAAAGCCCAAGCGACCTCAGACCCCCAACAAAAAAAATCAAATAGTTAAACATATTTTATAAAAACGATGGTTAATGATTTTTGCATATTTAAGTTTGATCATAAATAAGACTTAAAACATGAACATATGCTTAAAGTCCGTACTTCTATCATTGGGGGTAAATATTTGGAAATCAAACCTGAAAAAACGCCAAAAAAAAAAAAAAAAAAAAAAAAAAAAAAATCACAAAAACTTGTCAAAGTGCCGCTACATTTGAGCATTGTTTAAAGTAATTACTTTAAAATTAGTGACGTGTGGTGTCGAAACAAGCTCCCTATCGAGACATGCACCCCCATTAGCTTTTGTGACTGTGCGTGATGTAGCAAGCTTCCCGCGATAAATAGTTTACAATTAATTCGGCTAAGTTTAGGCATAATTCGAAGGCTAAGTTTAGGATTGGGGTTTGGGTGAGGGTTAGCAAAAGTCATTTGAATATAAAAAATAACTTTAAACAAGGGGGGTCCAATCTCGACGGGGAGTGCCATCTCAACGTTACAACGGACCGATCTAATAATGGGATCAAATATCAATGCCAGTGCATTGTTCACATGATTCAGGATTCACAGTTCAGTCTATGTCCTGGTTGTGGCTTAACTGGACATAATAAGAATTACTCAGCTAATGTTGATCTGGAGCAATATTTGAAGTAGGCCTACTATTCAAATAAAGGTGTTAAGTTCTCCCCTGCACAATAATCTCCATTGTGGGTTATTGTGGCCTTTCATGCTTTTATTCAGGATCAATTATGACTTGTATTCTGTGTTGTCCTCACCTGTGGCTGTGATCCAGCAGAACATCGGCATATGACACATGATGTAGAGACTCTTGCAGGTTTTAATGTGAGAGATCACTGCTTCAGCCTCGTCTCTGAACTTTATTCTGAAATACTGGTCCTTCTGTGCATCTGTGAACCCTCGCACCTGTAGAACACACAGGTAAATAATCAAAGATAATCTGGAAATCAAAGTCAAATAGAAGTATTGCATATCTGTAGAGAGCTTATAGACATTCTTAGAAGCACAATATTCTTTCCACTGCTACAACCCAACTATTGGTGTAGCTTTTTGGCCAAAAACAGACTTGCTGGCTTGTATCATCTTATCAACTCCTAGAGCAGAGGTTCCCAAACTTTTCAGACCGGGACCTTCAAAATAACCATGTAACTCTTACTTTGCGATCCCCTGAGTAATGTTCCATAGTATGACATAAAAGTTATGTTTAACTTTTTTCAACCCCAGAAAGATAGTGTTGTTTAAGTAAAATCAAACTGTCTTTTATATAATGAGTTGTAAATCTAAATCTATGCTCCATTAATAATAATATAAATGCACCCATCATCTAACTTACTAACTAATAACATATAAAAAGGAAGTTTAGTGTCCATTTGGTTCTTCCCAGAAGCAAATAAGAAGAGAAATGTCAACTTAAAGTAAATTTTCTTAAAAAGTTGTGTAAGCTATCAGTAGATCTCTAGAGTGGTTGATAAAATTGTAGTTTGTGGTTTGGCGCCATCAGGATGATTTATAATTTAAGAGAAAATATACTTTAAAACCAGACACCGGCACATTCTAACTGGGCGCAGCCACTCACAATTTGTGTAGCCATTGCTGTTTCTTAATGGTTTAGAAGGGCTGTTTTTGAAGGAAACTTGCTTTTATAATACAGGTTTATTGTTATTGGTAATAATAATTTTGTGATATTACTGTCATTTAATGCTGTTATTTAGAAACTGAAATTATGCTGTTGATGGCTGTTGATAAAAGTTACAGAAATACACGGATCTCTCTCCAGACAAGTTAGATGCTCACTATTCGACTGAAGGTTTTATTTACATATTTGTTTGTGCACATTGTTATTACTGACCTCTGTCACCATGGAGACATACTGGTCTGGGATCTGACTGGCAGCAGCAGGTCGTGTGGTTATCCAGAGTCGAGCAGTGGGAAGCAGGTTTCCTCTGATGAGGTTCACCAGCAGCACCTCCACAGGCACAGACACAAACAGATCACTGACGTCTGGAGCTCTGCTGAAGTCGAGGTTCAGTCTGCACTCGTCCAGACCATCCAGGATGAAAGCCACATTAAGAGTCTGTCAGGACAAGAAACTGTTTAAGACGTTTAATCAAATAGTTGATAGAAAAACATTGAGCCCAGCCCGATAGAAGTTAAGTTCTAAGTTAGTGTTCAGGTGCTTCATTTATCAATGTGTAAAACTCTAATTGGAAAAAATATCTAAATTCTTTAAAGGTGCACTGCATAACTTTTTGACGAAAAATAGACTTGAGAGAAATTTTTTTTTGTCATTTAGATGCCTTTGTTGCAGTAAATAATGTGTTTTTACTTTGAGCAGCTTTGCATGTCACAAAACAGACCATTATTCTTGTATCTTTCCATGGAAAAGATGTTCCTTTAGCTGTAGAGGGATTTTTATTTTTCAACACGGGTGATGTGTGCGCAAGCGGTTAGCAGAAAGAGCTGCGGCTGATTGACTCAAACACGTTACATTTAGGCGAGTGAAAAATAACGCAGAGAAAAACTGTTCCAAGCTTCAGGAGCCAGACGTCTGTCTACCAGTTCATACCTGATTAAAAACAGCTAGCCCTCGTCCTGTTTGATTGTTTTTATCAAAGAAGTTTCCCCAGCCAACTAGACAGACACTGTCTCTTTCTGCAGACGACATGCGCTGTAGAGCGGAAAGTGACGTCGACTGATAATCTGTCTTTATAATTTCACACTGTGGCTATAAAACACATTTATCCCCTCTCAGAATGTCTTTAATGTATGGTTTTAACTTTCTATTTCTTCAGAATGGTGGAGTTTACTTTTGACCTCCAGAAAGTTACACGGTACAAAACCAGACACTTGCACATTCTAACTGCGCGCCGCCACTCGCAATTTCTGCAGCCATTGCTGTTTCTTAATATTTAGCAGGGCTGATTTAAAGAAAGCATGCTTCTATAATACAGATTTATTATTATTGGTAATAATATTTTGTGATTTTATTGTCATTTAATGCTGTTATTTAGAGCCTGAAACTATTAAAAAAAATTTGTTAGGCAGAGTGATGGCTGCTGGAAGGCCGCCCTGCCTATAGACTAGTAAGAGAAACACTGTTATTTTTAGCCATGCATGTAAGTAAGTCAAGCACAAAGCAGTAAACATGAGACTTACGTGGAATTGTTCAAAGACTCCATGTCCGGTTTGGTTGGGGTCTCCAAAGAAGTGTCGAATCAGTTCCTTCAGACTGAAACTCTTGTCTCTGAGCACATTCAGAGCTCTGAAGGTGAATGGAAACAGCAGCTGGATGTCCTGGTTCGTCCTGCCTTCAGCCCAGTCCAAACTGAACTTCTGAGTCAAAACAGTTTTCCCGATACCAGCCACGCCTTTGGTAAGAATCGTGCGAACCGGCCGATGTTCTTCTGTCGGCTCTTCTCTGATTGGTGAGCCTCCCTCTGTCAGCTCGTCTCTCATTGGCTTTTGTGAGTTTTGGGTGGAATGTTTAAAAATGTCCTCACAAGAGATGATCGTCTCTGGTTCGTCTTGTTTTCTGGAGCAGTTTCGATTTGTCTGATCTGTTAAAACAAGGTTAAAATTCTATCATCAGTTTTACTTCTCACAAAATTTCTCTTTTATCTAACAATTTTGGGACATTTCGCTGTGCTTCAGTCTAACCTCATGTTCCAGGTTGACGTCTTTGGCCCCTCCCTCGATGATGTGCAGCTCTGTGTAGATCTGATTCAGGAAGGCGGGACTTCCTACTTTGGCCACCCCTCAAACACGACTGAAACCTCTGCTGCACTTTATACTTCAGTTTCTTCTGACAGCAATTAAAGTATCGCCCTGAAAGAACAGAAAAGTTATGAGTGACAAATTAAAACACAGACATTATTGCTTAGGTCCTATATTATATTTTTAGTCTTTTCGGTAACAAAATGTTACTAGGTGAAGTTCTAGATGGACGTGAGTAGATTCAAAGTGCTAATATAAAGGCTCACTTGTTAGAATCAGCATAAAAAATCTAAATGAAACATAATATGGGACATTTGATGGAGTTGTAGCCTTACTTGTCTGAAGTTGCTCGACGACATCGTGGCGTTTCATGTCGCGGAGGAAATCCAGTGTGAGGTTCAGCACAGCCTCCGTTTTGGTTTTCTGCTCCTCGGTCACATGATTGACCGTCAAGCATTCTGGGTATTCTGAGATCAGGACCTTGTGCAGTCTGTTCAACTCAATCTTCACATAACCCAACATTCTCTCCTTCACCACCTGCAACAGAAGAAGTCAAAGTTACTGTCAGTGCACAGTTCTGAGGCATTGTTCAACTGCTGAAATTTATAAGAACATACTTAATTATCGTGTTAAAGTTAATGATGTTTCGATTTGAAACTGGGATTAGATATTGGTACCTATTTATGAAATTTTGCTGGATCTGGCATTAGTTCAGCTGATATTCTGGCTATGCCTTTAATACAACATTAGTCAGTAAAATAAGACAATTTTACTGACTAATGTTGATCCAGAACATATCATAATGTTTAAAATTTTCTTCAACTATAGAGTCAAGTTGCTACTTCCATCAGAATAACACTATATGCCCAAATTAATTATGTTTTGATAAGAAAAAAAAAAACTATTTTAGTCCTCTTACTAGTATCGAATATCTGCAAAAAATTGTAAAAAGCTGGATTGTCCATTGCCAAATATGTTCAATTATGTTTTTGGGAGAAGTACAAACCGTATTTTGGCTAAAAGAGTAAAGTTTATGTGGCATGTGCCCTTTAAATATTCACTGCTTACAAATGTCAGTATAAAAATCAGAGTCAGACTGATTCAAGTAAGAAAATGTTTGCATTTTGATACTTTGCTTTGTATCAAGACGCCAACAATTTCTTATGTTTTTCAAGGGGACTACAGTATTTTGGCTGCCATAGTCAAAAACAAGCTAAACAATAAACTGGTGATAACAATGACACTTAACGGTTGCATATTTGTCACAAACAGAACTATTCCACTGTAATTGCTGCTTTTTGAACAGTAAAGTCATTATAGGTGACATTTAGTTCCATAGTCCTTGTACAATCCCCTGGAAAACACTGGACTTCAAGTATAATTAGCTATCTTGGCTACCTTAATTTATCTAACTTTGATGATGATGTGCTAATACAATAATTTTTACTTCACTTTCTTAGCTCTGAGAATTTGTCAGTTTTTAATATCCACCTCAGTCTGCCACGCCCACTTTTCTTGGCAGCGCACTTCCTGTTTAGCTCTGTTAAAGGTGCACTGTGTAACTTTCTGGAAGTGAAAATCAGCTACAAAAGTGCTAGAATCAGAAAGTTAAAGCGATAAAGAAACAAACATGAGAGGGTCAAATAACAGTCCATTTTGTGGCCATGAAAGCCGTTCAAGAAGCAGATTTTTATGATTTCTTTAGTGCAACAAAGAAATCTAAATGGCCAAAACATTCTTTTATTCAGTAAAAGTCTATTTTTGGACTCCGTGCCCCATTAAGGAAACTGTCTTTCTTGCTGGGTGATCTATTTAACTACAGCATTAAATAAATGTCTAAGTTAATAATTTTGCTAACTGCTGCTGAACAGGAAGTTTGTTGCCAAGAAAAGTGGGCAGGCCAGAATAAAGTGAATATGACCACATTTAAGCTGAGCTATACTTGAGCTAAAGTCGACAGATCACAGAATAATAATGCATTTTTACTCAACTGTTTTTACAGAAAGTCATATTGTATTATGCATAACAGTCTTGACACTTGGGCTGACTGATCGGGCGATGAAAACTTGTCACATTTTAATAAACGCAGCTGCACCTGTTTCCACCAAACCGTGACAGACAAAGGTTGGTTAGTCTAAATGTTTTCCAAAACAAACAGACACATCACGGAGGCTAACAATTGAGAAAGACTTGATAATCGATTGATTGATGGAAAATTTAGAACAGTGTTATTGATAAACAGGTCTTATACTTTTTTATTTTGAGCCTCTTGATCGTGTGTGATTGTTTTTAATTAATAATGTTTACAGACCTGGAAGAGACTGTCCAGATCATCTTTGGACTTTGACTCCTCTCTGAAAAACATAAATACAATAAATAAACCAACATAATACACGATTATAGTTTCAATGTGTATACTTACTCTTGACCGGGAGGATGTTCTTGAAATTTGGTTTTCGGTGCGTCCATAGAGTCGTGACTTTTAAATGAAACTCTGTGGAGAAAACAGAACGCTTTAATCTGGTAATGTGTTTTAGACCAGCTGCAGAGTCTGGTGCTTCTGTAAACATAGTGTCCTTTCATTTTAATGAGACAAACTGTAGTTTTGTCCTTTAGCAGCACACACACGTGGATGTTGTTTATGTCCATCACATTTGCCAGTGAGAAGCAGCTGTCTATGTTTAACCTCTAAAATTCACTCGTCACTGTTGGATTTGTTGCACTTTTTCTTTGTAAACTGTGGGTGTGTGTTTGGGCCTTAATTACCAGAATGACAATAGATTTAAGTTGATATATACTATGTTTTCTAAAGAACGTGCTGTATGGTCCGTGGTTTTCCGCTGCCAAAACAGCCTGGATTTTAATGATTTGTGAGGTTTGCAGCTGTTGCGGTCTCCTTCATTAAAAATGCATTGATGTAACTAATGGTATCATCGTGTTAGTGGAACATGACGTTCTGTTTACAAACACTGGAAGGATCTGGAGGCCTGAGTGCTTTGACATTCATCTATTTTCTTCTGCTTTATCGAAGGCTGAGTCGCGGAGGCAGCAGTCTGAGTAGGGAGGGCCTGACTTCCTTTTCTACATATTCATTACTTCCATCAACTCTTCCGGTGGGAATCTTGAGGCTGTCCAAGGCCAGACGAGAGACATTGTTACTCTTGCATGTCCTAGGTCTCCTCCCGGTAGCAGCAGCTCTACTCAGAGTTTCTCTCCTTTGACTGAGCTCCTCACCCTATCTCTAAGACCTTGTCTACACGAAAACAAAATGAAAATTGAAAAACAAACTGCATAAACATGTGTTTGTCATAGGATTTGTGAGCGTCCACACGAGTCAGTAAACCAGCATGAAGCTAGTGTAATGTCTGTAACTGACCAGAGAGTGACACTGACACGGAAAGTCACAAACTCGAGGAAGACTTGACACTGAGTTATGCCATTGTGGAAAAAAAAAAAGTTGCGAATACAGCATAACTGCTAAACGCTAAACCGTAGTTTTGAAATCTTTTGACTCTGGGACCTGGAATGTTTATTGTCAGTGTCCTCCTGAGATGATACATCTTTAAATGAGCTGATTTAGAAAATACTCTAACCTGTTTCCGTCGAAGCTGTGCGCTTCTTCACTCTCATGTTTAGTGTCGAGGCTTTGTCCAGTAGACAACTGAAAGACAATCACATTTTAATGATTACACTCTTTTATGTTAAATATTTGGGTTTTACAGCGGCTGGACGATCCTGTTTGCTGGAGCACTTTGCACAAAAGCACGGAATGTTTTTGGATCAGACGCTACGAGTGGACATGGCTCTGTCAAGACTTTAAACATGCATGGACAGCGTGTACAGCGTTTGTTTTGTGGATTTATTTCTTCAGGGAGGGCAGGTGCCAAAGCGCGACATGGATTTTTAAATCTCAGCGAGGTAAGTGTTCGCGTGCTTATAGGTGTTCATACCACTGGCATGTTTTAAGTAAACAGTCTGTTGACTTGACACGGTCTCCAAACGCTTATGCATAAACACAGCGTAGACCTAGATAATGTTTTTAATGTTTGTTTTAATGTTTGTTTTCCTTTATGAGTCGTTAATTAGCATGCTAACATTTGAGCTTGTCTCTTGTGAATGAAGTTTGGGTCAGATATTTGGTCAGACAAGTGAGACACAATCAAGTTGTAGAACATGTTATAAGCCTCTAATCAACCACTTTCAATCAATTTTTCTAATCATTAAACTTTAACTCATACATTTAAAGATATGCTCGATGCTTGGTTTGAAATATCGTCTGAATATTGTAAGAGATATGTCAAAATGCTATCGAACTATAAATTTTTGTCAATATCGGCCAGCGTGACTTGCTTGGACTTGACCCCATTCCAACAACTTGACTTGCTTGACCCTGATAACCTCTGACTTGGACTTACTTGTGACTTGTACATTTGTAGGTGACTTTCTCCCATCTCTGTAAAAATATTGAACACATTCAGTCTGAGTCATCACTACATTCTATAAGTGACTGTGGTTTTGGGTTAATGGTGCTCAATTATATATTATTATAAGAGCAGCTGCAAAGGCATGTACTTTCTCTTATTTACATAACAGTTTCTCAGAGTTTACGGCACTAAATCTGCCAACGCTGCTTAGCACGCACGTTATCAGCCCAGTCATGTGTTATCAGCCTTTACATCTCACCAAACTGGATTGTACGCATCATAACTTGAAGTATGTGATGGATTAGGGTTGTGTTGTGGAAATTCAGACCTGAGAGGAGCCATCCAGAGCGTCAGTGGAACTTCTCTGTTTCCTATGAAACATTAAAAATAACTGCGTCATTACATTAGGCAAGTTTAAATCATCTGACTTTTTCCAAATGACGTTTGCTTACGGTAGAAAGTGTTTTTTTGCATCTGTTCTCCTGAGAGGTGATCTGAAAATACAAACATGTGTGGTTAAGTTCTAGTTCAGCTGGTTTGTCTTTTGTTTTAATCTGCACTGTGACTGAGTTTAGGCCTCTTCCTAACCTAATCAAGTGACCATTTTACAAACCAATTATATTTAAATCAGGTAGGGGGCAGCTAAAATTAATAATATTTAAAGTAATGATGCACCAATCCAATACTGGGATCAGGAATCAGTCTTGATCAGTGACATTTTGCTGTTTCAGCTTGTGCCTTTAACGGGACATAGGCTCGGCAATATCGTGATAAAAATCAAATTGTGAGCTCACTGTTGTGACAATCTGCTTTTTGGTGAAATCATTTCTCTATTTAATGCATCTGTTTGTTAAAATACAGACAATTATTTCCTACCTACTTCTCTTAACCTCAGAGTTGCCAAGTTTGTTTCTTTAAAAACAAATTTGGGCGTCTGTTTTTAATAGTCTTATGAATTTTGAAGCTCATGTGTTGCAGCTTCAAGTCAAGTTCCAGGTGAATATGAGCAAATTTTCAGGTTTGAAAACAAATATATCTATTTACGAATTAAAACATGGATTTTAGCAAATTTTCAAAAGCTGTTATTAGTGTTAGAAATGCCAACATTGCATTATTAGCCCACACAATGTTCTAATTAATCCATTATTCAGTAACTTATTATGAAATGAGGTCGCTTGTCTTTAGATTTTTTCAAAGGCTTTGTCACGTTTTTCTCTGAAACTCTGTCCACACTGGTCAGTCTTTGTCTCTGAGTGAGTGACAGCTGGATTTAACCAATCACAGTAAAGTAGAAACTTTCAGAAAAAGCAGATGATTGTATTTACCTCAAAGGAAAAAGACAATAGTCGACAAGAATTGTGATAAAATTGAAATCATGATCTGTCTCCAGGAAAATTGTGAAAATAATTTTTTGCCCTGTCGTCCAGACCAGTGTTGGGAGTAACTAGTTACTTTGTTGTAATATATTCCACTTTTCAGTAACTAAGTAGTGTAACTCATTACTTGTAAAATGTTGATAATATATTACAGTTACAATCTGAGTAACTCAAGTTACTTTATATACATTAATTGCTTTTATATTCTATTGAATGCAACATTTCAGGACCAAAACATCACTAAAATACTGTCTGTGCTTAAAGGTAAATCTAATATTATGAGGAAAACGTGTTGTGACATCACATTTCCACAAATTAACCAGTAAACAAGTGTAAATGTAACAGGATTAGTGTTGTATAATGTCTTAACAAATGTGTGATTACCTCAAGTAACTCAAAGTAACTAAAAGTAGTGTAACTCAGTTACATTTCTGAGACAGTAATATTGTAATACAAATGTATTACATATTTCCCCTGTAACTAGTAATATATAATGTATTACAGTTTTAGAGTAACTTACCCAACACTGGTCCAGACCTAACCGGACATAAGACTTATACAGACTGATGTGAATATTCTTTTTTTTACAAAGTAGCTTAGTTGTTATTAGCACAAAATTTGCAGTTACATCTCACTAAATGACCCATTTTCAAGTGAGTTTACTGAGTTGCGAGAATGAAAGGCTATTTTCAGGGCCTGCACTGGACGATATTGGCAGATTTCAAGCTAATTTAACAAAATCTGCAATGGAATGAAAAAAGCATTTTCGTATGAGTGTGTGCAACATGGTCTCCCTGAAATGTGTATCTATACTACCACATAGCGTATCGTGAGCATGTTTCAGCCACTTTTTTGCATGTTTATTATACGACATCTCTTTTGGTAATAATGTGAAGTGTCAAATAGAGACACTATTTTTTTATCCCAAGTGTACACTAAGGGCCAGACACACAGCAAGCAACAAAATGACGTGCGTGAACAAGCGAAACTACAGCCGTGCGTCCACGCATGGGTGGCCACACCGCCAATCGCAGCAGAATACGTGTGCTTGCCCCGTGTGCGCCTGTGGTGCGTCATCGCGAGCCACTCACCCTGTGTTTCTCTATGGGAAAGCTGTTCAAGTTTGTCTGTCTGTGTTTCTGCTCTTGTATCAGGTCTATAGTGAAAATAACCACATGAATAGGCTTCTATTCCCCCTCTGGACCGGCTGATCAAGGCAAACGCGAGGTTTTCAATAGTAAATAGCAGGCAGTTCTATTGAAGCAGGGCTCCGTCACACAGTCCAGGTCTGTCCCAGGACGTGTGGTGCTGATGGCAAGTACACACATACAATAGTAGAAGCCTGATTTCTTTGTATTCTCTGTATTCTACGCTTCTACGTAACTACGCCAGCGTCAAGCGACAAAAAAAAATAGGTTGGATTCTTTCGCTCCTGATTTTCGCGCGCCCAACGCTCGCACAACATCACGCTCGCTACGCGCGTCAAGCGCTGGTGGTGTGGCCGGTTTAATTGACTTTGCATGTTTCTAAACGATACGCGTGCATCGTTGGGCTATTTTTAACGCGCGTAGGGCTTGCGTAGTGCGAAATACGCTTGCAGTGTGTCCCTGGGGTAAGGACCTGATTTATCAAGCCAGGTGCTAAATTGCAAGTGCACAATAAAAAAAACAAACAAAAAAAAATCATGTTATTGCAAACAATTTATGCAAACTTTAATATTGGAAGATGTACGTATAACATATTACACAAAACAGACATGCACCACCTCAAGTTCTGCATCTTTAGTGTCTTTGTGAAAGAAAAATGTCAGCTACACCAAGTTTTTGCTCCCACTAACCTGTTTGCACATGAGCAAATGCTTGATAAATTTGGCCCTGAGTGCGGGTTCGGTGTGGTTTACTTGCCTTTTCATCATTTTAATCAATCAAATTCATCTATAAATCCTGGAATATATAATAATTGTATCATTTTTTAACCAAACTAATATTTTTAAGTTTATTTTTTAATGTTTTTATACGTCTGACGAGCCAGCGATATGTCCGAGAGAGGAAGCCAAATAACACTGAAAAAAGACTAACAAGATCCAGCAGTAGAAGGATAGCAGAAAGTCATTATACAAGCGTTCTTGCAGGAATTTTTGTGAATCCGCGTGGGTTTGGACAAAATCAGACTGCTGTTGACTGCATCTGATGTAACAGGCACTTTGCAAGAAACTCACACGTGTCCCGACCCAAACCGCCTCGCAGTCTGTGTACACCCCCGGTTTTAAGTCTTATAGCATTTTCTTTGAACTTAGCGGCTAAGTTTAGGTCGGACGTTACAAAAATGGGTATGTTTAAATCTAAGACTTGGAGTTTGTTAAGATTAGGATTAGTTTTGTTAATATTAATAAATAACACATTTTACATTCACCACAGAAATGAACTGGGGCAGCACCAAGTACAATTGCCTGGTATACATATGCACGTTGTATGAATATGCATTGAAAGTACAAAGATCTAAGTCTCCACATTTCTTTAGCCCCGGTTTAGTCAGAGAACTACCCTGACCCATGTTTGCGTTCTCACAGCAAAAAAGTGGAGCTAAAAAGCTTTAACATTAGCATCTGTTTAAACACATTTGTTTTGTTTCCTTCTACTTAAAACTATGTTGTACGAAACTAAACTCATCAATGAAATCAACAAGGGTAGGGTTAGGGTTGAAAAAAGGTCCTACAGTGGGAAAAAGCATATTGATTTTAACTAAAGAGACCATTCAGTTCTTGCTATGTGTTTCTCCTGTGAGCTCTGATTTTGTCTTTGATTACACTGGTGATGTTTACTTGACTTACTTTGGAGGTTCTTGTTTTTTTTCAAAGTTCATGTCGGTGAATAAGGACTTAAACGAACACCTGCAAAAGGAAACACACAGACATGAAAACACAATGTACTAGTTTGTTTTGCAGTGAGACGTTTTATAGCTGCACGAGCTGAGAAAAGCTCATTTCAAATATGCAGGAGAACTAGTTTTATTTGAGTTATTATCATTACTCTTAGTTGTTTTCTTTCGCTGATACTTTCTCTGTTAATATTATAAAGTTAGTTGAACAGGAGGTGGTATAGGACCTTAAAGACAACTTATAGATATGTGATAAAGCTGCAGTGAATGTCAAATGTCTTCTGTTCATGTGTTTGTTCCAGATGAGCCGCTGTTGCATAGTTTGTTCAGACCTGCTTTGCTGCTGCTGAGTGATGAAAAAGATCTTACATAACACACATTTGTTTATTTACATTTGCACTTTTACAAATGACAGACGATGATGACTTGCTTAGTTTGGCATTAATGCAGTAGAATGTTTGTTTTTAACTGCAGAGAAGCACTTTGTAACGTTCATGTGTTTTTGAAGAGATTTGTTTAAAGTCAAGTTTAATTCATGGGAAGAATATCACTCTGGCTGGTTGTCAGAGCTGGATCTAACCTTTTGGGGCCTAAGCTCGCTGGGGGCCCTCCAGTCTTTTCTACGAACCGTGTCTGCGTATAGGAAGGTCCGGCTCTGCTGGTTGTGTATCACAATTAGGCCTGGGACGATATTAAAATTTGCCCTCACAATTATTGTGACCAAAATAATCGCGATTAACGATATTATCACGATAATTTACTAAACGTAAAAGTGCACAGATTCAAAATCACTGAAAGCGCACAATATGTATGTGTTTGAACAACTACTTATTTTATTTTGGTCTAAGTACAATCAATAATGATTCAAAGTGAACAAATGTTTACAATGTTGAGGAAAAATCTACTAACTTTGTCTCAGAGTCATTAATTAACTTTAACACATGAACCTTTTCTTTGTTTAACCATAATACAGCTTTTACTGAGTTCACAGCATCAGATTTTAGATGCTCTTATGAAGCCACAGGCGCACGCCTGCTGCTATAATTGCAATTATCGTCAAGGTCTGATTATCACCTTTATAAAAATCGCCACGATTATTTAATTGCGGCCCTATTAGCGATAATATCGTATATCGTCACATCCCTAATCACAATATATCGAAAAGCTGGGTGATAAAGCATCACAATTTTTTGTAAACTTTCAGTGTTTTCACACATGAAAGTACCAAGAACTAGTCCCAACATTCCTCCAGTCTCTGTTTAGTCAGAGGAACTGCCCTGTCCCCATGTTTGTGTTTGCACTGCAGCAGTTCCTGAACGTCGCTGTAACTGGCTTTAGCAATAGCCTCTGTAAAGTCTGGAACATTTAAATAGGCTGTAGTAGTTAGGGCTGAGCGATCTGGGAAAAAAACATTATCTAAACAGGAACTAAAGGAACGTGAGGACTTGGTTCTTGGTACTTTTATGTGCAAAAACACCTCTGATGTTTAAAGTATTGTATTATTCTAAAACATAACAAAAGTCACTGCTCACCTCTGTGGTTTGGACTGCCTGTGTTTTCATCTTCACTGACGTCCATCTTCAGCTCCCAGACTAAAATATAAACATATTTATTTTTACTGTTGGTTTATGAATGACAGACAAATAGACTAAATCATAAAGAAAGTACACATACAGTTTTTTCCTCAATAAATAACATTGTACTTTGTACATTGTCTGACATGAACTAAACCTCATTTCACACCTTTTCTTTTAGATTGTTCTATTAGTAACTCATTCACTTTTGCCCTGATTTTAAATGATTATTGTGGTGTCATAATTAAGCTTCATCAAGAATGGAGTCATTTCTTAGAATCCAAATTGAGTTTGAATTTTAGCATAACAACAACACTAGGCTCAGGCAAACCACAAAATGTAGGGAGAGCGGGGTTGGTTGTCAATTTTTTTTACTTTGATTTGAATTTCTCAAAAACAGCAAATCTCACATGAACCATTTTAACAACAGAGAAAAGCCCAAAGTCTTGTGTAACTAATGAACCCACCTGTGACAAGTCTGGGTTGGTTGTCACAATGCTCTGTCAATGGGAGACGATGACAAATGTGTCTTGTCTTTGGTTTGATTTTTTGACGTTTGATTTCATTTGATTCAAGAATGTTTTACATTTTCTGAATCAGGAGACGTTAAAGGGACTGTACCTGATTTTTGCATCCTAAAATGTAAACAAACAGAAATAATAATTTTAACCTTTTTCCTTCAGGCTACATGATTTCCTACGTAGCTAATGCATTCTGAGCTTCAGAATTGTTCATCATGATGAGTTTTAATGTTTTTTCACAGCTTTTAGCAGCGAGGTGAGTCACTATGCTAACAACAGTTAGCCACAATGCTAAAAACAAAAACAGAAAAAGCTGCACACAAACGGAATTTTATTAGACATAGACAGGACTTTGGAAACTAATTTCCACCTGAATAGATACATTAACAAGGCATCAGTGCTAGGGGAAATTGCTTTTAAGTTATCTTGTTGCAAAAAAATCGAGTACAGTCCTTTAAATTACAAGAAGGCAATTTAAAAAATGCATTTTTGTCAAGATTCTAATGATATGTAAAACTATATTTTAAGGTGAATTAGTGATTAATAACTTTGAACAGAATAAGCTCCATGACAAGAATTAGATTTATTTTTTAGTTGAAACTTTACACTGATTTCCTGCATTGAATTGGAACATTTAAATCCAGATTTTTGAAAAATCTGGCTTTTGTAAAAGTGTGACAACCAACCCAGCTCTGGCGTGCTGCTGTTCTAGATGTAATCATATGTGACAACCAACCCCCAAACAAGTGTTACAACCACCCCGATGGACTTTTTCACTCTCACCTCAGCTTTCTTCTACATTTAAAACCCAGCTCAGAAACAATAGTCCTAATTGTCACTCTGACTCCCTCAGAGTGTCAATGGTATAAGCTTCAACAAATTTTGGAAAATCTGAAAATTTACTTTTTGCTATAATTTTTTTTTTATGTCGTCTTATCACAGTCTTGAAAAAAGGTTTCAAAAATGTTTTAGCGAGTGCATTTTTGTTCATTAATGCACATTTTATTCTGACTTTTTTTCAAATGCACCAATCACAAGCTGAGATACAGTGACTGTGACAACCTACCCGTGTGACAACCTACCCGTGTGACAACCGACCCCGGCTCTCCCCTACACAATTTTCATGTAATTTTTTTGTTAAATCTGGTGCTTTTTCACAGCTCATGGATGTTTAAAACCTGTAAAAAGACCAGTTAACGATTATTCGATTACTAAATTAGTTTGTGATTATTTCAATAATTGATTAGTTGCGATTAATCGATTAACTGGTTGCAGCTCTAATCACATTATGCTACTGCAAAACATTTTGTACAAAATTTTGTTTTTTAGCAATTAAAATCTCAGTTGGTTTGACACTGAGCCAAACTCTACTGTAAATGAAGCCAAGACAAACATATAACCAACAGTACAAGATTAAATTAAGCCCTAAAAAATAACCCGAGCTTTTGAAACTCCAAAACAATCATCTTTCTGACTATGAAAAGTCAAAATTAAATGAGTCTTAATAAAATGTTCAGACCTGAGTGGAAATCCAAAGCGTCTGCTCAGCTGAAGTATCGGTTTAGTATGATTTGTTTCCTGGATGCAGTTCTGCTGAAATGTGCATTGGCCGTGGTCCAGGTGGGCGGGGCAGAAGTGGGCGGGGCTTCACACCTGAGCAGACAGGTAACAAAGGCTGGAGGATGGTTTTTATAACTTCAGTTGAGAGACTTTCCATGTCAGAATAAATTGTTTCTATAAAAGGCATGGAAACTTTGAGTAATTCAGAATAAGATGCATCAAGTTTAATAGATCACATTTTTCTAATTTTGACTTAGTTCAGCCTTGATAGTCCTTGTGGTAAATATTCAGTATAGTTTTATACTTGTAGAGTTGCATTTTATGAAGAAATTGACAAATAAATGTTGAAAATGTAAAAGTAATTTGATCTTAAAGGTGCAGTGCGTAAGTTAAAATGTTCAATATTACGATATATTAAATTACCGTCCACTGGCACAGGCCTGGATGTGCACCATGATGTTTTGTAAACTTAGCGAGGTTTCCTCTGTAAGCGTAGACAGACTCATAAATGTGAGTGGTGATGGTCGCATTCTCCCGCGCTAGTCCTCCTTCACTGGATTATTGTCATTATTTGTTTTTTTTTTTGGCAAAAACTCTCGGTTTTATACAACAGACAAAGTTGTAAAGATTGTTTAATAAAAAAAGAAAAAAAGCTGTAAATACTGCCACTTAGCTTTCGAACCCCCGCAACACAGAAGAATTGGCAAAATTACCACACCCGCCTGAGCACTCATGTTTTTGAGAAAGAAGAACTGTGCTGGAGATCAATAATTTGCTCATCTGTCGATTATTTTCATTAGAAGGTAAGATTCTCAGGCCTGTCAAAGTACATCGCACATTTAGACACAGATTTAGTAGCTTAGTGCTTTGCTGTTTGTCTTGGTAAGGTTTATGTTTTAGTAATAAATTGTCATTGAGCATTTAGTTAATGATAAATGAGTCCTGTAAAGAGCTTGTTTACGCTAAAACAAACCTTTTCCTCAAACTCTCAATAATCTTTCCTTGTGTAACTTTGGAATTTGAAAACTGATCAGTCAGTCAAAAAGAACAAATAAAATAGTCAGCATCTACTTTTTCATACAAATAACTTTGTCTTCTTAACTCAGAAAACATTTAGCAGAAAATAACAATGTGTCAAAAGAATCTTTTAAGCTTAAAATACATCTTCAGCTGCTGATAGTAGGGTGGTGCATTGCCACAAAACACCAATGATGGCGCCCTTGTTCAAAACCTTTACGCAGTGCACCTTTAAAGTAGATAGTTTACAAGCATTTGACTGTTTCCTGGAGTTTAAGCAATCATTTAACAAAATTAAAGTGTTATAAGATAGGCTATCTAAATAGATATCTATTTATTTATATCTATCCAAACATCTGAGTCATTTGTAAAAGAATTTCCGGTCCAAATTTACAATCTGGTTCAGTTGTGGCATTACCTCATATTTCCTGGAGGATTATAAACCTCATCAAAGCAGCCGACCTAGGAAGTAAGTAATTCCACAACTGTTAACTAGCAACTACATTGTAAATACAGACCGAAACTTCTAATGAACAGTCGTTATAATTTGACAAACAATAATAACTTGTAACACTTGAAAAGAGGAGGAGCTGATTTTCACAATCCACAGTTTTAAATCTGAACACTTCCTCTCCTCATAAATCCTTCGACACATTATTAATGTCGGCATGTATTCATCTTAGTTGCAGTTGTGGCTCATAAACTTCTTTTTACAAACAACTAGAGTAGATCAACCAACCACAGCCAATCAGAGCGCTGTATTTGGCTCTAAAAACTAAACTAGAACTAAAAGATTTATATATTCAGGTAAGACAGTACACAGTGGTCTCATTTTTTTTTCTCCACAAAGTACTGATGCACTACTGCATTTATCATATTTTAATGGAAAACACAAAGTTTACTAACTAAAAAAGTTACTTTCCTAAACTTTAATTTAGCTAAATGTTAGCTAAGCTAGTTAGTTGTTTGTAAATTGTCTCTTTTGATGACTTTGTAGTTCACCATATGAAACCAGGAAGTACAATCGACCAATCGGAGAACAGAGATGAAGCCTTATGTTCAAGGTTCTCTTACTTCTCTGTGTCCTTTCAGACAAACACACATACAGTACACACACCTAAACATTTACAGTACTAATGAACAGTCACTTGGGCTCAACTCTCTACAGTCAGTTCACATTAATCAGTCTGATCGATTGAGATATGAACGAGTTTTTAAATCTGTTACTCTTACACAAAGGAACCTCCTCGACTGCAGGTGGAGCACGTGAGAAGAATCTGCAGTTATTTTCAGAGCCTGTTTCACTGTGGACTGTTCATAAACGACCTGTGGTGTGGTAATCATTGACAATGCTGGCCAGAACCAACCCAAGCTGAGATAACAGACTGGATCTGTTCTCCTTCTTTGTGTCAAATGTTAATATAGAATTTGATTTTGTAGCTTTTAATTTGATTTGAGTTTATCCCTGAAACTGGACTACAAACCAACCATAAAGAAGCTATTGGCTAAAGTCCTCATCAGAGGTTACAATAATTTTATTTTTTAACAGATTGTATTTTGCTTTGAGGCCCTCTGTCATTTTGACAATTTTGATGAAAAGCTAATTTAGAGGGCTGCATCACGAATGGACTTGCGTCTTCCCGCTCTTGCAGAATTAAGAGGGACAAATGCCATTTCAGTCCCATTATGCACGCTGCTGTTCCATCAGGGAGACTGTGAGACGGTGCAGACACATTTACATTAAGGCTGTAGCTACTCGATGTATTGATATCGAGATGTATCGTGACAAACTTGTTGGCAATAGGCGTATCGATAAAGAGAGGTGTTTCAGGATACGTATCGGGATGCTTAAACTCATAAGACATTTTACACTTATGAACCTGGACTGCTGCTTTAAGATGGAAACTGCTGAGCTGAAGAATCATCTTTTAACATTAAAAGCAATGTGAAAATTCTTCTGCATTTTGTTATTCTCCATAATCAAAATTACATTCTTGACATTGATTTTAAGGAGTCTTGCACTCAGAAACACTCTGAAAACATTTTTACAGTTAATATACTTTACATTTCTATAGTTTTTGCCTCATGTCTGTGGCGCCACCGTACAATCTCCGTATCAGAAAACAACAACAAAAACAGGATACACAGAACAGAAGTTACGACTGATAAAATACCTCATGAATACAATATTATCTACAAACACAAATGGCAGGTTTTATGTACTGTTTCATGAAATGCTTGCGTGTTGCAGGTTGGACGACTCATTTCACTAAAACTATATTTTCTAAACATTTTACACTTCTATCTAAACAATCTGACATCGCACCATTGAGGTTCATTTGTTCCATGAAAGGCGGGGATGCTATCATTCCAATTCGTCACCCAGACACACATAAACCGAAAATACCGACAAAAATTATGACGGAAAAAAATACCCCATGACAGATACTTATTTTTTCATTCACTTACTTTGAAGCTTTGTAACTCTGTCTGTTCAAAAGCGCTGTACAAATAAAAACCGAGAGGATTTGTAATTATAGTGTAGCCTTTCATGGATCAAAAGAACCTCAATGATGCAATGGTTTCCGAAAGTAAAATGTTTAAAAAGTGAAATAAGTCGTCCAACCTGCAACAAACGAGCGTATCATGGCATATAATGTTTTAAACTGCTCATGAAATCTGCCTTTTGTGTTAAAGAAACTGTTTACAATCAGACTTTTAGCTGCATGTGTTGTTTGAGGTGGAGCTTCACGGTTTGCAAAGTCTCCATTGAGTTTCTGATGAGACGTGTTTGATTAAGTTTTGTATCTACAGCCTAATCAGTCATAGTCGTCTTAAACTCGTCTGAAATGTGGTTCGTCCAGTCAAGTTCACAGAGAGCGTGGACCTGAGCCAAAAACACATTCCTTTCCTCGTACCATTTCCATATTTTATTTGTTTTGAACAACACCGTCAATACAAAGTGTAATTGATACAAAAGATAATGATTTCTTTTAAGTGCATATGATTGACATTTTGATTAAAAAAACACCCAACACTGAAGGACACCTACAGTCCCATAGCTCCTGAACATGATTTAAAGTTTCTGCTGGAAGGATATGCTACTTTGTTTTTGTTTTTCCTGTTAAAAATACAGTCTGTTTTCTTACAGGACGAGTGGAGGAGAGAGCTTGCGGCGGTAGACCATTTAGCCACTTATAACCGTAACACATCAGGGCAAAGTTTCTTCTACGTAGTGTCCTCATTACGTAGGTTGTGTATAAAAGTAGCACAAAATGATCCGCACAGCTCGGCGTTGAAGCTTCTCCAGCCATTGGCTTGAGCCCAGACCGGAGATACAGTACATACTCAAAATGAGGGAGGATCAGTGGCGGCTCCTGGCTAATTTATTTAGGGGTGCTATGGTCAATACATTAGTTATCAAAGCCCAATATTCACACAATTATATTGTCTAGTCAATCAGTATAATATAATATAATTTTACACCACTAGGTGCAAATGATAAGGTAATCAATTGGCATATGGCAAACTTATGTCTATAAAATTAAGATCCAGACCAGAAAAATACACAAGCAGGCTTTGTAACAATAATAACATATCTATTTGTTAATATTTAAGACAAGCCCACAGTAAACATGGACATGAATGACATATTTGAAAACAAGTACAGAAAATATACAACTCTGAGTCCAACTTGTCAAAAATACACAATTATACATTTTCCCACCTTTTGTTGTAACATGTCTGATGTTTAAATTTGACTTTGGAGGTTGTAGCTGACCCTCTCTTAGGCGGGTCTATTTACCGGCGGACAAAACAAGCTCTTCTGATTGGATAAGGATGTTTTATGGCATTTTAATCAGATTTTAATTGGTTTTGATCAACTTTAAGTACACACCTTGCTATTTTTTTGTTGGCGGTGCATCACTTCTATTGCGTTAGTGATGGGCCACTCCTGGGGAAGATGTAACTTTTGAACAATCTTAAAAGAAGAGCTTGATCAGAAATCGAAAAGCCTGCGGGGGAGAAATAAATGGAATGCCACTTTTTTTTTTTTTACATATGGTCCACACGCTTGTAAAACTTGAGGTCTTTGGTTATCCTAACATGTACGTGTTCCTTTACAATTTCTTCTGGGCAATCTCTGAATCTGATTTCAATATTGGTTTGGTGAGTCTTGGATGCTATGAACATTTTGGGATGCTACTGATGATAATAAAACTCTTTGATGACTAAATATATCCACGATCATTCATAAATAGGACAAAAAGCATTGGACCTAAAGTACTTCCCTGAGGTACTCCTGATAAAACTGGTCGTGTTTCAGAAATAGCACTGTCAAATAGTTAACAATCCATCTGAGTATTTTCTCACGTATATGATGAAGCTTTTGAATTATTGAAAGATAAAATGTTTTTCAGTGATTGTATTTAGGATTTCGCCACAATTTGCTTGTTTTCACCGCGTTTGGTTGTTTTGATGAGGCTTACAATTGTCTTTTTCTGTCCAATAAATATAAAATGTAAAAAAAAAAGGCTTGATTTAGACATTGCATGACAAGGTTTTCATTTTGTATTTTAGTCATTTACTTCAGATCAATGCTGTTTTCCATTTTGCTCAGACACAATGACAGCTTCATCACTAATAACCTGCTCCATCTGTCTTCTTATCGGCTCAAATCTGACATCTTCTGCTCATCTCGTCTCACATAAATTTAACAAATGAATTCAGACGCGCGTTCGCATCCGTCAAACTCACCCAGGACAATAATACATCCTTTTATTGCGATTCGGATTCATTTTTCTATTTCAGACGCCTTTGTTTAAGCTTTGATGCAGATCTCACAATAAGCACAGTGATGACTATTGAATGTAACGTTTATTCAAGCCACACAAGAAGAAAAAAATGAAGACATTTAGACTTGTAGAAGTAAGAACAAAGAGCGTCTCGTAGCTGTAGATACTTGAAAGTCTGCAATCTATACAATTTTACATCTTATTGTGAATATTGTAAATTAAGATGAGTTATGATATTGTGTTTAAAGGCATAACTTGACAGTTCAACCACGTTTTAATTGACTAGACTGATTGACTTTATTCATTTTTTTAGTGTTTTGTGACTGCAGGTGAATTCTTGTGCAGACAACTCCCCTGATAGTGCTTCCTCTGGTCCATCTGTACCTAGCCTAATGTATGTGAGCTTAGCAAAATGTATTTATAAATAAAGTTTTTTTTCAATACTACCCAGGCTTTGTAAGATTATTATAAACAATCCTTACAGCCTCACAGAAAATGTTGTGTAAATAATACTGTGTTGTAAGCCAAATAAAAGTGACAGGTCTTTACTTTCATTGAAAAAAAAAATGATCATCATCAGTTGGCTCATTTTTTTTTTGCATTTGCAAGCCCTTGTTTTCATCAGAATCAGGCACATGCATTGTTTTGGTTTATACTCACAATTTAGTGCATGGATTGATAAATAAGGTATGTAATGTAATGTATTGTAACATTAATTATTATTGTGGGAAGTTTTTACTGTATTTTATTTGCAATTGCAAGGATAATTTTACTTCCGGCTGGGCTGGGCGATAAATTGATACATTAATTTGGGTCTTTAAAAATCCACGATGTGAGAAAAGCCAAATCATAACTCAACAGCGCGCCCTGAGTGGACAACTTCAGTGGCTTAGCAGAGCTCCTCCTCGCGACTTAATCTGTAAAAGTTACCCCGGGCTCACACTGCCTCCAGATGCAGATGCAGATGCAGATCCGGATCCGTCTGGGTCCGGTCGTCACTCACACTGTCTCCAGAATATGCATGCGTATGCACGGACTCGGCTGGCCTCGCGAGACCATGAGTTCACGGGGATTCACGCTCAACTTGGGAGTTTCGGAGGAGTTTACGCGATCTCTGGCACATGGATATGTAAACAAGGAACACTTGCGCCGTGTTTTGGGCTTATTTCACGTCACTTAATTTTTTGTTGGATTTTTCTCCGCACAGTGAGTGAGTACAGGACATTTATTTATATCCTGTGTGTTCAATAGTCGCATATATGTCGAGCATTTTGACGTATTTGTTGTAGTACTAGAAACGTAATGATATTATTTTGAAAATCACCGGATTCACTTCACCCGCGAGCGCTTGGTTTCCTGTTTGTCGTGTCTTGTTTTCAAAACTTTACCAAAAGGGCTGCGGATGGCTCCGGCTGTCCGGAAAAAGTTCCTTCCAACGGAAACGATCCGGACGTACGGAGCACATCCGCGCGGATCTCCGGACCGTATGCATCGCGGTGTGAGCCACTCTCATTACTTTCAAGAATTGGAAAGCCTCCGGAGTCCGGTCCGCAGTCCGGTACGTAGTTAGTGTGAGCCCGGGGTTACGCGTTTGTTGCTTCTCTGTGGGTCAATGCAGCTGCTTTCAGTGCTCAGTCTCGCGGAGATTTTTTGGAAAAGTCTCGTACACAATAGTGTTTTTTGATTTGCTTTTACTATGTTACAACGAGAGACGCTTCCATGAAGTTTTTATGAGGTTTTCTCAAAAAAGTTAAAGCTCTTCACTCCTCAAAGCAACAGGCTCTGATATAAAAGAACAAGAAATATTGATATGCAAATGCTAAAAGCCTAAATCAGTCATTGATTTAATATAAACTAAGTGAAGCTGATTGGCCCATGCTTTATACTACTTTAAATGCTTTAAAATATTATTAACTTGTATTAAAAAGCAGTAGTCATGGGTGACTTCGATTAAAATCATCCAAAGAGTTAAAAAAAAAAAAAAGATTACATTTTTTTTGCCATATTGCCCAGCCCCACTTACAGGTGTTACATATGATTCTTATTATTGTCTTACTATTAGTTAATGGACATAATTCAGTATTTTTTGAATTCTCTTGGTTGTAACTATGCAAACTTTAAACAGAATTGTACTGTTTAAACATAAATCGCAAAATCACAATCACAGCACTAGTATGACAAATCGTAGTTCATTTTTTTTTTCCCCCCAATCCTTGCTTCTCTAACAGGAAAACAAAACAGAGCAACATCAGGACTGAACCAGTTCCAAACAGGACTAAGCCACAGTTAGCTTTACTTTATTACATAATGCATAATTCAATCCAAGAATCATGGCGGAGCAGAGCACACCTTGCATATAAATAAGCTTACATGGTTACCGCTCTCATTTATTTGATTACTCTCCGTGGTTCCAGCAGAAGCCAATAATAACACAAACAATAGTTAGCCTGATGCATGCTAACGTAATTACACTGAGAATTATCCCTTTAGTGAGCTCGGTCCAATCCATTTGAACTAAATCCATTTGGAAAAGAGAGCGCGTTTGGCCTAAAGCTGTTTTTGTTTTAGTGCACTCCAAATGGGCCTTTGTTTTATCTCTCAGAAGCAGATCGGTTGAGTTTAAGGCAACAAAAGTATAATACAGAAATACAGTATGAAGCTCTGGGGTAGTTCTCAGCACTAAAAGCAAGAGTGATGTTATGTAAGGACGTATCTGAAAGTAGGCCACAGAACAGCTATTACTCTGGAGAACTTTGGAGAATTCGTGAGCAAAACGTGAGTGAGAACTGCGCACCTCTCTACTGTGGCAAAATAGAGCTTTGTTTCTCTTTTCTAATCACGTTTGAGTTCAGGCTTCCTCAAGCTTTCTCGTCTGTGCGTGATCGATCGTCTGTCACTTCCTGGATTTGATCTAAGGTCTGAACTTGTACATTCACACTGCTCAGGACCAGACCTTGGTAAAGCAATAGGAGCCGTGTGAGCCGAGCACAAGCTGTTTTAAGTCTCCCAACATACATAAAATGAAGTTTTTCTTGGGCCCAATCGATAGTTTAGGGCAGCGGCCATTAAAGGGGCACTATGTAAGAAAAACAAACAAACAAAGTGATTTCCACTTTTGAACACTAGAGGGAGCCATTCACATGCATTTTGCCTATTAAGCATGCTGCCATCTAGCGTCAATAATCCACATTCCGGCCCGTAATAAAACATTTCAGATACGTATAAATGTATCACAATTGATGTGGATTGGTTAACAGTGCTCTCTTAAGTATTCATGTTGTAAAGAATAAATATGATTTAAATGTTTGTGGACTATATGTGATAATTAAAATTCCTCTCAATCTTACACAGTGCCCCTTTAAGCGACAACTGACAAGGACAGAGGGGGCGGAGTTTAATCTATTTAATAATACATCATACTTTGGATCCTGTTGCCTGCCAGACAGACTTTTTGCTAATTTTAAAAAATCTGCGCAGTCTCACCGAAAACTTGTATTTCTAATTCACATTTAAAAATGTTATGCATTTCTTATTATGGGCTCTTAAAAATCTTTGTTTTCATCTGAATCTTATATTTTCAAACAAGTACACGGTCATATTTTTTGACAATGCAAAAACACTGTGAGCATGTAAAGCGACCGGTTGTCAAAAAAATCAATACTCCGATACTAATCGATACAAAAGCTATGACACTGGATACTCTTTTGAACAAGTATCAGTGCTTAGTCTTCAGCGACGCAGCTCCGTCACAGTCTCCGTTTCAGACACAGCAGCAGAAAGAGGATTGGTATCACTTTATAATAATGTCCATATAAAATCATTTACAAATGTTACTAATATTAAGATAACATTATCTAATCATTACTAAATGATTAGATAGTATTTACTAATAATAAATAAACATTTATTAATCATTTACTTCTGGCCCCTATTCTAAAGTGATGTGCATGCAGTGGTTAGATCATCTACACTTTTGAGGTAAACCAGTGTCGGATCAAAGTGAGCACCTTCACTGACTTCTGTTACGTTTGTGATGTTTGTGACGTAACAACCTTACAATGGGAAAACGTTAACAACAATTTGGCTACGTTTAGGCACAATTCTATGGTTAAGTTTAGGATTGGGGTTTGGGATATTGATACTGATATTAAGAATCAGATAACACAGTAGCCTATATCACTAAATACTTTTTTAGAAAACCTATAAATGATTATCACTTAGAATAGGGGACGGAAGTAAATGATTAGCAAATGTTTGCTCATTATTAGTAAATACTATCGAATCATTTACTGATGATCAGGTAATGTTATCTTATGGTTAACTAACATTTATAAATGATTTGTATCTGGACATTATATAAAGCGTTACCAGAGGATTAGCCTAGAGACCTGCTTTTTCCACACTTACACAGCAAAGTGTGCGCTCCTGTCAGTCTAAGAATTATGTTTCTAGCCTTTATGATTGCAGAGAAACATCAGGTTAAGTTCTTAAAACCAGAGTTTAGTTTTTAAGCTGCTTGTGACTGCGACGGCTTTCCCTTCCGTATTTTTAAAGTACATACAAGTTTTCTAATGGTAAATTTATTAAGCAAATGAATGCATGTTGTAAATGTTAGTAATAGTTTAAATGAGCGGAGTTCTAAAATGGCAACATCACACAGATGAGGATAATTTCAATTTTCTCGAGGAAGCACAAACAACAGGCCTGTGAACAAAATATTTATAAAAATAATCAGCTCATAAAGTTAAGAAAATGTTGAATATAATGGTCTACATTCTAGAAAAATAAGTCATCAAACCTGACATGTATTTAATGTAATATTGACTTATATTAGATGGAATCTCTTGGGATCATAATGAGGTCACTGTTATGTATCTGTCTCACATCAGTTTTAATGATGTTTAAATTTGTAAAGAAAGTGAGAAATAAGCTTACAAGACTAAAATTTAACATTTCTAAGCTGCGTTTGACAAAAACACCTGATCTAAACTCTTCTGACGCTCATGTTTAAGGGACATTTCAGAGCTGTATGACCTTAAGCGTGCACAGCTAATATTGAATTTTTACACCGAAAATGCAATTTAATTTGTGTCAAAAGAGCAGATTTCGGTGGTAAACACATGACATTTTTCCATTAGCACAAAATGTCACAGCAGCAGCACATTGATTTCATATTGAAGAGAGCTGACGAGAATGTGAAGCTTAAAGGTGCCTGTGTGTAAATATACACCATCAGCAGATACAGAGGAGGAACTGGTTTGTTGATTCAGCCTTTTCTAGTATATCTGATACACTGGAAGTACAGGAGAAAGACCGGAGAACCAGTCTGGAGGAGAATAGAGTCAGCATCTGAGAGAACGGCCGCTAACAGACCTGTGTGTGGAAGCTATTCATTACTTTAATGCAGAAAGCCGCTCCGTTGCAAAGACGTGGAGAAGAATAAAGTGGTCCACTTGATAATAAAAGTTGTCTTGTCTTCAAGAATATTTCCAGTGATAAAATCTAAACATCTAAACCAGTAAAGCCAGAGTGAGGCCTGTGGACCAGGAAGACCTGGTAAATGTTGTAATAATGCCAAACACAAGGCCCGGGGCCAGATGCGGCCATCCTCATCACATAATTTAATGCGGCCCTCAAAGTCTTATAAGATTTATTTGAATCTTATTTTGCCACAAACATAAAAAATAAAATAAATGTGTGTCCTAACTAATGAAATTGTCTGAAATTGAAAGAATACCAGTATTTCTAACATATACAAATTCAAATACAAAAAAAATTGTGTAGTTTGTTGAAGAGTGACTGAGAGTAACTGCAAGCCCTTTGATGACAACTGCGATGCTGAAATGAGTTTGACACTTCTGATCTAAGTGATTGGCAGCAGTCTGGGCAGGGAGACCCAGACTTCCCTGTCCACACACTTTTCCTCCAGCTCCTTCCCAGGACAGTCGAGACACATAGTGTATCCTGGGTCTTCCATGGGGTCTCTTCTCAGTTCACGTGGAAAACCTCACCTGGGGAGGCATTCAAGAGGCATCAGGAACTGTGGACTCCTCTCGACATGAGCAGCGACTCTAGTCCGTTTTCACAATGTGACTGAGCTCAAGGGATCTCTAAAGGAGCCATCCTGTGAAGGAAACTCATTTCGACCTCTTGTATCAGCGGTCTTGTCCTTTCAGTCATTACCCAAATTTCATGACCATCAGTGAGGGTTGGAACATAGATTGACCGTTAAATCAAGAGTTTTGCCTTTCAACTCAGCTCCTTCTTCACAATAGTTTGATACAGCGACCTCATGTCAATTTCTCACATCCTTTCCTCAGTTGTGAACAAGACCCTGAGATACTAGAACTTTGAGGATCTTCATTCCAGCTGCTTCACACTCGGCTGCAAACCGTCCCAGTGCATGTTGCAGGTCCTGGTTTGATGAAGTATCAGGACAATATCATCTGCAAACAGCAGAGATCAGATCCTGTGGTCCTCAAACAGGACACCCTTCTGACTGCGCCTAGAAATTCTGTCCATGAACACAATGCACTGAACCGGTCACCAGTTCATTCTATAGGCCAATACAGTATAATGGACGAACGTGTTTATACAGATTAAAGGAAGCTAAAACTAATTTTTTGTATTTCAAACCCTAAACTTTTGGAAATTTCATGGCAAAGTACAATGCTATTAACTCTTTCACTGCCAGCCCTATTCTCACTTTGACACCCCTTCCCTGCCAGGACTTTTTGCTAATTTTAAGCAATATTCACAGCTCCACAAAAACCTTGTGCAACTGGAATCATGACATGTTATACATCAAATGAGACCTACAATTGTCTACTTTCATTTAAAAAAATAAATGTTATTCTACATTATTCCGTTCTCTTTTTATAGGCATTTGAAATTCGTTGTTTTCATTACATTTCAGTGTTTGACAGAAACTTTTGAGATAACGTCCTTTTTCTAAATCAAACTTCATGTCAGTGTTATTTTTGTCTGTTCTACTATTTAGTGAAAGAATATGAGCCAGTACAATGAAATAATGTTTTTAGGATAAAAATACAAGCTTCACGTGATTAAAACAATGAGGTCGAGTGTCTTTTCATCTTTAAACCAACAAAACCTGTGTTACAGACGAGGAGGTAGAACAGGACTTTTTCTACTTTCTGTCGCAGATTCTATAGATTCAGACGCTTTCACAGGGCAAAGATTATATTTAACCCTTCAAACATGAAGAAATACAGTAGTTTGACTTACTCTGACACTTTTGGATCGCTCACAGAAGAGAAAGTTTAGTTTTTCTCCTGGAGACTCGCTGCATGACTCGTTCTCCTCAGAGTCCTAGTCCAGTAGGATCGTCTTTTCTTCATTTTAAAGATCAAATATCTGCTCTAAACTCACTCAACAATGTTTTTAGTCCAAGATGTGTTGCCTGTAATCCGTTTGAAAAGAAACACGATCCTTTAGAGGCGGATGATTACTTAAACACAGCCAACTGCGCTCCGTAATGTAAACAGGAAAGACGTGCATTTTTCCGGTCCTTGGCTTCCTCTGCGGCCTTGTGCTAATGTGATACTGCCCTCCGGTGGTGAATATATGAAAGTGCAACATGATTGTTTACTGCTGGTGCACCGGACACGTGCGTCAGAGAACCCTCTATCGCTGCATATAAAAAAAGCTTATGACGACAATTGTCGTCATTGGCAGGCTACGGTTGGGTTCGTTATGACGACACGTGTCGTCATTGGCAGGGAAAGAGTTAAAAAAACTGCCTCTTTTCCACAACTTGGCCTAAATTGTGACATAATCAGATTCTACAACATGAACGCTATAGCCAAATAAAACAAAGCAGTTCCAAGCTAATCATTAATCCTATAGTAGTGACTTTTTCATTTAATTTGATGAATTGCACAGTCCTATTTATCGCCATCAAGTGTAGAGTGAATGAATAATGCAGAAAATGTGAATCCAAGCGTCTGAAAAAACCCTACATAAGATAAATACATTATTATAACCCAACACAGTGACAAACTCCACTTCAGAAAGATTAAATTATTTGACTTTTTATTGCTTTCATATAAGATTTATTCAATATACGTCCAACAATACGATGTGAGGTCTAGACTGGAGGTTGCAAATGTAGGTCAGAGCGTTTCTTTATGTAACACACATGACGATGGAGGTCAGACGTAGGAGGGAAATTTAATAATGAATCAGGTTAATGGGATTGCTGCTGCTGGTGGTGGAGACTCATCAGTTCTTCTGTCCAGGCTGGAGAAATCAATACAAAATGTGCTCCGAACTAATGTGGCTGACGCTGAGAGGAGCAGAGGGTGGACGAGAGGAATTAAACTGTAGATTGAATGTTCTGGATAAGGCAATGTTCGGGAAATAAAAGGCACATTTTTATAGTGAACCTGGCTCATTGAGAAAAGTGCACAGATTTGATAACGCAAGCACAAATTCAAAAACCTCAAAGGCAACTTCTAAATCAGAAATGCACATTTTAAAAACACGCACATATTCACAAACATTAGTACAAATTGAAAAAGACAAATGCAAATTCCATCCATTTCCTTCCACATTATCTGGAGTTGGGTCGCAGAGGCAGCAGTCTCTCCAGCTCTTCTGAGGTTAATCCTGAGGCGTTCTCCAGCTAGTCGAGAGACATGGTTGTTTCAGTGTGTCCTGGGTCTCCTGTCAGTGGAATAAACCCAAAACACCTCCCTAAAGAGACTTTATGCCTCCTGTACACTGACTGCGAGGTGAGTTCAGTTTGGGACACGTGTGAGTTTCTTGCAAAGTGCCTTGTACACCAGCTCAATCCACTGTGGTCCATATTTGACCAAAGCCGCACAGATTCACGTGGTTTCCTTCGAGAATGCTTGTATGACTTGAAAGTTGCATGAGACCACTGCGACCTCCGCAAAAAATAGACTCTCTACAGATTCTTTACGCACACTCAGGCAACTCTCGGACATAAGCTCGCACTGCTGCGAGGTCTGTGTACAAGGAAACACTTGTTTTATGCACTTTCTAAGTGTTGCGGGACTCACACGTCTAATTTTCAAAAGCCCCAAAAGGCGTCCAAAACGACAAGGACACTTTTACGCCGGACATGCTGCTTTGCTTTTATTGCAACCACTCAACCATGTTGAGTGAGAGAAGAAGAGAAAGAGAGAGTCTTGCTTCATTTATAAAACGTAGCTTACCCAATAGCACTCCAAGCAGTTCTTTTCTCTGACCTCCTCCATTGCTACATTGTACCACAGTGGTTTAAACACGACAACGAACATTCTTAATAGATTCATGTGAACGCATTGTCAGTTCAGATCATGTCCAATATTGTTTGTTTTGCCATGTCACCAGATTTTCAGAGCAACGAGCGATCAAGCCTTTGAAAAAAAACACAAACAAGTGACCTTTTGTTAAAAGTTTTTAAAAGACGTCAGTAAACAGTCCTTTTTTCTCCTTGAGGTGAGAGAACAACAGCATGTCACTATCACAGGAGAGCAGTGTCTGATTGGTGGACGCAGGCGTTCGACGCATGAAAGTTCAGCAGAGCCTAACTCGGGTGTCGACGCCTGATGAGGCAGCCAAAGCGTCTGCGAAGGTTGGAGTGTCTACCTTGTGAGACGGCTGAACAGGCAAATTTCAACTCACTAGACGCGCCGCAAATTCGCTGGACGCCTCCTTAAATTGACTTAAAATGTAAATTGGACTCTTTGTGCACTCCAACGCTGTCCGGTCTGAACGCAGCATAAGGCAGAGAAACAGATGCCCGAGCCACTTCTGACTTCTCTCGACATGCATCTTGTCCTTTCGGTCATTTAGGTAATTCAAATTCAAAAACACAAACTAGAAAACAAAGAAAACCACAGTGATGAAACTCTATCAAACCCATCCATTATAGCCTGGACATTTTTCACATTCCTAATTCCCATAATTTAATCCTCACCTATTACTAACTGTTGCTGTTGTTGGTAGTGGAAGTAGAAGTAGTAGTAGTAATTATGGGTTAATTTGCCGCATTATTAGTTTTTTGTCTTAAAGTTTGAAATACAAATATTAACATCCTAAAGTATCAATAAATAAGGCCTTTTTTTTATTTAAAATCCACTCCATTAAAAATCGTTTGAACAAATAACCAGATGTACTTGTGACGTAGTCTGTTTAGGGGACCCACTTTTTTACTCAAGCTATAGTCAACCAAAAAGCTGAGCAGTATTTTTGTTTGGCTTGGAAGGACTGAAATATAACTGAATTGTGCTTTTTACAAACAAAATGTCCATTTGAATGCATTGTTCTGTGTTTCTTCCAATACTCAATAACTTCACATTCTTAATTGTCTGTAATCAGACTGAAGTAGTTGTCCGTGTCTGCGCTGGTCCCCACACAGAGCCCAGTGTTTGGACGTGACACAGTTATTGTTCTCAGCCTGATTTAAACAGAATGTAGTTCAGTGTGTCAGTGTCTATGTGTGTCACTCTCTGTCCTTTGTGTCCCGTCAGGCCCAATATTATCAACGGTCATCAGTGTGGGACCGTTATTGGTTGCCAATAATCAAGTTGTATCGAGGTTGAGATTTGGTTATTTCAGCTTTTTCGTGTCTGATCCTGTTTTAGTGATTTTACTTTTTGTTTGTGCTTTTGTAATTCAAATACTTTTACCTTTCCATCCAAACCTGATTCAGAGGTTCTTTGAGTCAGACTTGAGAGACTGTTTTTATGACTGGAGACTTGACTTGGACTTTTTGGGTCAACGACTTAGAAAAAAAAGTCCATCTATTTAAGAAAATCCTAACCTTTTGCCCTCTACTATACCCAATGGACCTTTCTGCTGCCCCTCCCTTCTTTCTCTCTCTCTCTATATGTCTCTCTCTCTGTCTCTACTCTTTTCTATTTTCTCTCTCTCTCCTCTCTTCTCTCTCTCTCTCTCTCTCTCTCCCTTTTTTTCTTTTTTCCTCTTCTTATCTCTCTGTCTCTTCTCTCGTTCTCTTTCTCTGTCTCTATCTTTCTGTCTTTCTCTCTCTCTGTCTCCTCTCTTTTTCTTCTGCTCTCTCTTCTCCTCTTCCTTCTGTCTTTTTTTCTCTCTTTTCTGTCTTCCTTCTTTCTTCTCTCTCTACTCATTTCTGTATTTCCCACTTTTCACTGTCTGTCTTTTTCTCGTCTTCTCTCGCATTCCTCTTCTCCTCTCTCTTTTTCATCTCAATCTATCTCTTTTTTACCTCTCTCTCCTTCTCTTTCTCTCTTCTCTCTTTATCGTTCTCTCCTCCTCTCTACCACTCTCTCTGCGCGGTGCTCGTGTGTCATTTCTCTCTCTTCTCTGTCTCTCTTTCGCTCTTCTCTGAGTCTCTTATCAATATCCCCGCCTCTACTACTCTCTCGCTCCCTCTCTCTCTCCGCTCTAACGCTCCTCTCTCTCTCCCGTGTCTCTCCTCCTTCTCCTCTCTCCCCTCCTGTCCGTCGGTTCCCCTCCCCTCTCTCTCTCTACTCTCTCTTCTCCCCTCTCTCCTCTCTCCCCCTCCCTCTCTCTCTCCCCTTTTCTTTTCCCTTCCCCCCCCCTTTTTTTTCTTTTTCCTTTTTTTTCCCTTTTTCTCTCTTTTTTTTTTCCTCCCCACCTCTCTGCGTCCGCTCTCCTCTCCTCCTCCTTCTCTCCTCTCTCTCCCTCCCTCTCTCTCTTCCCTCTCTCTCCCTCCCTCTCTCTCTCTTCTCTCCCCCCCCCTTCTCTCTCTCCCTCCCTCTCCTCTCTCTTCACTCTCTCTCTCTCCTCTCTCCTCTCTTCTCTCTCTCTCTCTCTCTCTCTCTCTCCTGAGTCAGAGTTTCTAAAATATAGCCTGTCTCCAAAACTAATGGTGTGTGGCCTGGTGCTTCTCTCCAACTTCCTACGCCCTCCCTCTCTGGTACCTCCTTATTCGCTCTCTTTCTCTCTCTCTCTCCCCTATTCTTTCTCTCGCTCCAGTCTTTCCATCCCTCTCTCTCCTCCTCTTCTCTCTCTCTCTCCCCTTTCTCCTATTTTCTCTTTCTCTTCTCCTCTGGTCTCTCTCTCTCTCTCTCTCTCTCCCAATATCCCATATCGTTCTTTCTCTCTACTCTGTCTCTCTCATTTCTCTTCTCCCAGTCACTCTCCTCTCTCACCCTGTTCTCTCTCCCTCTCTCCGTCTCCCCTTGCTCTTTTCTTTTTGCCCCTTCTCTCTGTCCTCTCTTTTCTCTCTCAAACGCTTTCTCCTTCCTTTCTCTTTGTCTCACCCTCTCTCTTACTACACTTTTCTCCCCCTGGTCTTCTTTCTTCTTCTCTTTCCACCCCTTCCTCTCTTTCTAACTTCCCCTCCCTTTCTTTCTTTCTTCTTTCTTTCTTTCTTTTCTTTCTTCCTCTTTTGTCCACCCCTTTCTCTCTCCTTCTCTTTCTCCCTTACGTCCTCTTGCTCTCTCCATCATCTTTCACTCTCCCCTCTCTTCTCTTCCTCTCTCACTTCTCTCTCTTCTCTCTCTCCCTCTCTTCTTTGTCTCTCTTTCTTCTCTCTCTCTCACTTCTCTCTCTTCTCTCTCTCTTGTCTCTCTTCTCCCCTCTCTCCCCCCCCTCTCACTCCTCTCTCTCTCCTTCTCTCTCTCTCTCCTCTCTCACTCTCTCTCTTTCTCCCTTTCCTCTTCTACACTCCCCTCTCTCTCTTTCTCTCTCTCTATCTCTCTCTCTCCTTTTGTCCCCTTTCTCATCCCTTCTTTCCCCTCCCTTCTTTTCTCTTCTTCTTCTTTTGTCCACCCCTTTCTCTTCCTTCTCTTTCTCCTTACGTCCTCTTGTTCTCTCCATCCATTTTTCACTCTCCCTCTCTTCTCTCCTCTCTCACTTCTCTCTCTCTTTCTCTTCTCTCCCTCAATTTCTTTCTGCATCATCGTCTACTCTGACAACACTAGCCAACGGTGTTGTATAATGTCTCCCTTTCTCTTTGTTTTCCTCTCCCTCCTTTCTTTCTCTCTCCCATCTTCTCTCTCTGTCTCCTCTCTCTCTTCTCTCTCTGTCTCTCTCTCTTTCCTGTTCGGTCGGTGACTTCTTGACAACGCTGGAGCAGGGGCGTTGTTATAAATTATTGAACCGGGCTCATGCATAATTCAGCCGGTGTCACTGGGCAGAACCGGGCAGAGCTCATCTCGTCAAAACCGGCACAACAACAGCCACAACACACAGCAGCAGCGGGACCTCTGTGTTCGAGCCAGAAAACTGTGAATGACTGAACTGACAGCAGAGGAAGGGAGAGAGAGAGAGCCAAATGTTACTACTGTCTGTGCTGATTGGACTAACACCTTTGGGACAGCTCAGTGGATGTGATGACTTTTAATAGGACTGGAGCAATTACTAATCAACCTAATCAACTGTTTCGATGATCACATAGTATTTGGTAGAAATGCCAAGGTTCTATTGCATCAAAGCAGAAATGTGTCGAGTCATGACTTGGACCTGAGTCACTATTCTGAAGACTTGAGACTTTACTTGATAAAATGGACTGAAATTCGGACATGACTTGAACTTGTCTTACAGTTGCATTTTTGTTGGGTTTACCAGCACCCTGTCAGTTTATTTTAGTGTTGGGAAAATATACAGTTTAAGTAATCATTTATGTTACCATACATCTTTTAATGATTGTTTTTATCTTTGTTAACGATTGTGACAGGATAAACAAACTGCAACATGTCGCTTAAGGTTAGAGTTTAAATCGGGCCCAATAAAGCTCTTTGTATATAGTGTTCGAACCCAACCAGAACCAGTTCAAGCCCGAAGCAAGGTACATTATGATGCACATCAAGTGTTTACACGTTGGCAGCACATCTCTCCCTTTTTCCTCCTTTTCTCACTGCGTGCGGAACATAAAGTGCGTTCTTCCTCTTCTTTCCTTTACTGCGTGTGTACACATACAGTATATGCTCCTTCTTTCTCTCTTTCTCTCTTTTCCTTGGTCTGCGCGCATAAAAGACGCTACTTCTCTCTCTCTCTTTCTTCATTTTCTTTTACTTGCTCGGTGCGTGTCACATATACACAAGCCTTGTGTCTCTCTTTCTCCTCTCCTACATCAGACACTCACCATCCCTTCTCATGCTGGTCACTGTGGTAGTTTGCCAATCATCTGCAGAGTGCACGTGTTCAGTGCGGCTCTGTGTCATGACCCGAACCCAACCCAATCCCACATTTCTCGCTCAGGCAGAATCTAAATTTTACTTAAGGTTAAGTTACACTTGTCCTCTGGGGCATCTCTTCAGGAGCAGTGAGCGCCACAGTTCAGCGCTCAGGGACCCATCTCCAGATGATCTTGCTGTTTTTGTCAGGACTACTGTAGCTAGAAGATATTGCCATCCTATGTATGTTATTGGTTGGTGGGGAAACCAGAGAGCCCGGAGGAAGCCCACCCAGACACAGTGAGAAACATGCAACCTCCACACAGATAGACCCAGGCAGAGCGGGAGTCGAACCCTCAACCTTCTTGCTGTGAGGCAAAATGCTGCCACTGTCCCTTCTCACGTCTGCTTTTGTGAAAATGTATTGGGTTTAATATAAAAACTAAAAAAGACTTGAAACTATCAAAGAGGACTTGGACTTGGACTTGAGGCCAAAGACCTGAAACTAAAATGTTGTCTTAATCAAAGAATATTTCTCTTGCTTTCTCACTCTCTCTCCCTCTCATTCCATCTCTTCTTTCTCATACACATTCTTTCTCTCCATATCTCTCTCTCCTGTCCCGCTTTATCATTTTCACTTTCTATCGTTTCTTTCTTTCTCTGTTTCCCCCGTACCTTCTCCTGTCTTCTCTTTATCTCTCCTTATTCATCCCTCACGTTTTCGCTTGTTTTTTCTCTTGTTTTTCCTTTTTCATGTCCTTCTTTCACCCCCCTCTCTTTTTCTGTCTTTTCTTCTCTTTCCTTCTCCCTCCCCCTCTCTCTCTCAGGTCGATGGCTGGGCTGTGATGGAGATGATAAATATTGGACATGAGCCTTGAACACAAGCGCCTGTATTTCATAGAACACATTTCATTTGTGGATCTTTGCAGCTCATTTCACACTTAAATCACTGAAGTCCTGCAGCAAACGACACGATAACTTTCTAAGAGGGTCATTTTGAGAAAGTCGGACTATAAAGTGTGACATAGAGGCTGAAATTTCACAAAAGTACATCTGCAAACACTTTTAATCACTCTTTGCTTAACGTTTGGAGAACTGAACCCACGACTTTTCAAGCCGTTTTTCCTCCATTTTGAATTCTGTGTCATCTTTGTTTTGTTCTGTTCTGTCACTTGTGAAAAGCACTAAACCATTTCGTAGTTGTTTTGAAACGTGTGAAGCACCATTTTCCCTGTTGCAGTTTCTCCTAAAAAGCTCCTGTCACGCGTCAAAAGCACCTCTCACAAAACCGTTTATCACACGAGTCTTTTGTGCTCCTGTCAAAGCCTGAATCCTGCGGCTGACGGAACAAGGTCTGCACTTAATAAATATACACATAGTCGATTAGTCTTATGATTAGTCGAATGGTCAAATAATTATTTCTATTGTACATCGAAATGGACATAATATTTACCTACTGATGTAACTTAAAATTACCCAGGACTTTTGAGTTCTTCTAGTTTTTATCGACTTTATTCTGGAAATGGCGACAGATACGCTATTATTTATGACAACAACCTTTTATCTTATTCTTGACTTGAGCAATTCTTGTGTTTGGGTTTGTTTTATCAAGAATTAGCTGAGCTGTGGCAGTGTAAATGTGGCTCCTCGTTAAAGATCGACCAATGTGAGATTTAGTTTGGTCAATGCTGATATCAATGGTTGAGTTTCAAGGTTGATTTCTGAGATCGATTATCTTATTTTAGTATTTTTAAAAAAGCCTTGGATGAGACAGTTAAGGGTTTAAAAAATGTTAATGCACATCACAAAACATTTTTAAAGAGCAATTCAAGAAAATGTCGCTTTTCAAAACACAGTGACGCCAAGTGGTTTTATCATCACACTAAATAGACCAGCGTAGCCTTGTGCTTTCTCTGTAATAAAGCACAAAGTCACAAAACAAAACAAAAACTTGACTTAAAGACATGTTCATGATCAAATCACATCTGCAGACTTAGAAAAAGAGACAGATAAAATAAGTCTTACTGTTTCTCATCTGGGAGCTCAACTGATATACTGCCTGATCAAATATCGGCAAAAAAAAATAAGGCAGATATGGCTGATATGCAAAAAGTAATCTAAATATCAGATTATGGCTGGCGATTAATCAAATGAATTCGATTAATTCGGAACTTTGAAAATCGACGATGTGAAAAACAGCCAAATCGTAAAATCGAGCTCAGTCCGCTGTCATCCAGCTGCGCGCCCTGAGTGGACACCTTCAGCAGCTTTACAAAGCTCTCCCTCGACTCTCTCAAAGAACAGACGAACACAAACCTTGCGCCTGTTTAGCGGACCTTTTAATCACATAATAACAGCCGCCAGTAACCTTCCGGAGGTGGTGTATATGCTTAATTTCTGTAAGTTACGAGTTTGTTATTTCTTCGCGGGTGATTCAGTCGCTTTCAGCGCTTTAGACTCGCGGTAACTTTCTAGAAAAGTCCCGCGCAAAATCTAGCGTCTTTTTGATTTGTCTTTGCTGTTCCACGAGCTGCTGCGTGTGCTTTTTCTGAGGTTTTCTCCGATAAAGTTAAAAGCACAGCGTCTCTCTCCCATGGTCTCTCCAAGCAGCAGCCAGCAGGCTCCGCCCCTTTCCCCTCCGTGTGTGAGTAACCATGGCGACACAGTTTGAGTGACAGGAGTGAGAGACGAACACTCGCAAACTTAAAACTTTTAGATATGAAACAGCAAAATCATAATGATCTTAACAGGGCCTAATAGATGCAAATGCTAATAACAGTAGGCCAGGCTATGCATTAGATGCAGCAGCAAACATTAGTTTTAATATTACATAAAACAAATTAATCTCATTGGCTCATTCTTTAAAGATGCTTTAAAATATTATGAGCTCATAATAAAAGCAGCTGTCATCAATGACGTCGAATAAAATCGATTAAAATCGAAATCGTCCAAAGTGGTCCAAAAAATCGAGATTTTATTTTTTGGCCATATCGCCCAGCCCTAGGTTTAGACTATAACTTACATTGTGATGAAATATTAGTACTATGATTAAAAAAAAGATAATATATAGACCAAATGTGTTTCAACTGAAATACAGTTTAGCATGTAACCAGCGATCCAATAAAGCAAGTGTTAGAAGGCGTACAAACTGTAATTTCAATCATTTTCCAAAGCCATTCGGCCTCGTGCACAGTGAATAATGACACGGCTCCATAATCTTCAGTGTAATTCAGATAAACACACTTACGCTCAGCAGGAGGTTAAACTGACATCACACGTTCTGTCATTTTTATCACGTTTCATCAGGACAAGATCTGATTAGACCCAGTGTCTCTCTCTCTCTCTCTGACACTGACTCGCTTCGTAATGACTGCAATTAGTTAGAATGGAGAAAGTCACAGCGCTGCACACACACATGAACGCACACCAACGCACACCAACGCACACCAACACACACGAACGCACATGAACGCACACACAGGCCGAGCAGCGACTGGAGACAGGCTGAAATACCAACTTGTGCATTCATTTCCATAATAAATAAGTGTTTAACCAGAACATGGGTGAACGCACTGCAAACAAAGGATAACCAGCACTGATTAAATCTGTTTTTCTGACTGTTTATTCTGCGACATTTAATAATAATTTTACAATTTTCCATTGCTGCTGGTCTGAAAATACATTATACAGTTTAAAATCTAAAACTAAAGGACCATACATTTTATTAATTTTATAATGTTTTTTATGACTTGATGCCCATGTAATGACTTGACTTTCTCTGTAAAAAGCTATGACTTTCACTCGCCTCATGACGCGCAGACTTGGACTTGTGACTTGAATATTTTGACTTGAAATTCACTTGTTACTTATACAATATTGAGTTTAAATAAAAGCACTATGGGTCTCATTTATTTCACTATCACTGAAAAGCAGGATGAAAACAGGACTAAGACAAAACCAACTCAGTGTCTAAACCTACAACTAAAGCTGCAGCTCCGGTTCCAAACCAAGTCTAAACATAGTCTACGTTTACATCAGATAAACCATATCTTGAAAAAAGACAAGACAAAAAGTGACCTGAATGTTTATGTGGCATAGCAGAATCTAGTTTAAATTGTGTATACAGTAATAAGCAACTGAATAAAAGAGCTAAGTGCACTAGGAATATTGCTCGATCCATGGCTTATTTTATTATGCTGGGCCAAAACATACTGCTTAGTGGGTTGCATTTTGCCCCGGGCCACTATTTGAATAGATTACGTTTCAATTCCTATGTCAGACCAGTGGTTGTTTATTTGTCATACCTTTACATGTTTCAACTGCTTGACTGCAGTCATCTTCAGCCTTGACATATAGGATGTAAATAAACATTCCGAGCTTATCCATTATAGAGAAAAATCACTCAGAAAATTAACTGATGTGAAAAAAAGCACAAAACTCAGCACTTGTTCGATCGACACACGTGCTCAGTGATCGCGAGAAGTCTCAATTTGAACGTGAACTTATTGTGAACTCGTGGTCTCACAATGCCAGCAGTGTTTGTACATGCGCATGCATACTCCGGTCGCAGTGTGAGACGCCACCGAACACAGGTGGATCCGGATCAGGATCTGGACTGGAGGCAGTGTGAGCACGCTGTTTATTGTGCAAAGTGCACCTGGATTGATAAATGAGGTCTTATGTTTTTTTATATTTTTTTCTTCTGGTGGAGGGTTTTCCATTTCTTGTCTATAAATGTATTTATTTTGTTTCGATGCTCCGCAGTATGTCACCACTCATTGCATTGCTCAAAAAATATCTCTTGCAAAACATGCAATCTTAATAAGAATTTGCTCTTCTCTCCACAGATCTCGACTGTAACCGGCTTGTCCCCAGGCAGAGCAGCAACATCTCCTCGGAAAGCAGCTAAAAAGATTACACTTAAACTGCAGTGGTGAGTTCAATGTTCATGTTGCTAAATTAATGAATTGCATTGAAACAAGTCTTATCTAGGTGTGTTTTCTTGCTTAAAGTGGCACTGTGTAAGAAAAATAAATAAATAAAGTGATCCAAGTAATGTCCACTTTTGAACACCAGGGTGCGCATTTCAAGTGCAGTTTGCCTAACTACCGTAGTGCCATCTAGCGTCAATATTCACATTCCGGCCCGTAATAAAACATTTCGAATATGTATAAATGTATCACAATTGAGGTGGATTGGTTAACAGTGCTCTCTTAAGTATTCATGTTGTAAAGAATAAATATGATTTAAATGTTTGTGGACTATAAGTGATAATTAAAATTCCTCTCAACCTTACACAGTGCCCCTTTAAACTGCAGTGTGGTGAGTTCAATGTTCATGATGCTAAATTAATGAATTAATTAATGGCATTGAAGCAAGTCTTATTTAGGGGTGTTTTCTAGCTTAATCCTGTGTGTGATGCTGTGAAGTACACTGCAGCTATTTAAAGACATGCTTTATTCATTTTTATTGTTGGCAAATGATTTTAGCTTGTTCTGTTTTCTAGAAGAAAGAAAGTAATTGGAGACTTTAATGATAGTTTTGTGCAAAAATTTGAAAAAGTTGGAGTTTTTTTCCTTGTGTTTTTGTTTACAATATGACTTAGAGTGTCTATATTTCTTTGAACAGTTACTGGCTTGTCTGGCTTGAATAGATATTTGGATCGTTTGACTTGAAGCTCTTTTTAACGACTGCACTTGAACACGTCGCTCATTTGCATGCACCTGCCTGCACTACTCCACTCTTTTCTGTGGAGATAAAAAGAAGAGAAAATGAGAAAAGAGAGGGGGGGAGAGGAGGAGAGAGAGTGAGAGGAAATGGAAAGGGGAAGAGAGAGGGGGTTGAGAGACAGAAGGAGGAGAGAGGGCGTAAGAAGATAAAGAGGAAGGAAGGAAGAGGAGAAATTGAGTGAGAAAGAAGGAGAGAAAAGGGGGAGGACAGATAGAGCAGATAGAGAAAATGAAAGAGGAAAGGAAGAGAGAAAGTGAGAGAGAATAGAGAGGGAAGGAGAAAGTGAGAGAGAGAAAAAGGAGAGTGAAGGGGAGGAGAAAGAAGAGAGGGAGAGAGGAGAAAGGAGAGAGAGGAGGAGAAAGTGAGAGAGAGAAAAGGGAGAGAGGAGGAGGAGAAAGAGGAAAGGGAGAAATGCGAGGGGGAAAAGAAAGCGAGAGAGAGAGCGAGAAAAAGGAGAGAGGGGCAGAGGAGAAGCAAGGGAGAGGAAGAGGAGAGAAGGAGAAAATGAGAGTGAGAGAAAGGCGAGGGGAAAGAGAAAGAGAGAGAGAAAAGGAAAGGGGGTGGAGAAAGTGAGTGAGAGGGGGAGGAGAAAAGGAGAGAGAGAAAGAGGAGAGGGAGGGGAAGGAGAAAGCGAGAGAGTGAGAGAAAAAAAGGAGAGAAAAAGAAATAATAGAGAGGAGACAGAGAAGAGAGTGAGTGGGAAAGAGAAAGGAGGGAGGGATGGAGAAAGTGAGAGAGGAGAGAAGGAGGAGAAAGCAAGAGAGATAAAAAGGGGAGAGAAGGGGAGGAGAAAGTGAGAGAGAGAAAGAAGAGAGGAGAAGGAGAGAGCAAGAGAAGGAGATAAAGGAGAGAGGGGCGGAAGAGAAAGCGGAACAGAGATAAGGAGAAGAGGAGGAGAAAGCGAGGGAGAGAAAGGCGGGGGAGAGTGAAAAAGAAAGAAGAGAGAAAGGAGAGAGAAAGGAGAGAGAAAGGGAGAGAGGGAAAGAAAGAAAGAAGAGAGGGAGAGGAGAAAAGAATAGGGAGAAAGAGGAGAGGGAGGGGAAGGAAAAAGAGAGAGAGAGTGAGGGAGAGAAAAAAAGAAGAGAAAGAGAAATAATAGAGACAGGAGGCACAGAAGGGAAAGGAGAGAGGGATTGAGGAAAGCAAGAATGAGAAAAAATGAAAAGAGAGAGGGGGAGAATAAAGTGAGAGAGAGAGAGAGAGAGAGAGAGAGGAAGAGGTGAGAGTGGGGCAGAGACAAAAAGAAACAAGAGAGAGAGAGAGAGAGGAGATAAAACCCTCTTCTACTTCCTGGTTTCCGTAGTAACCTGGAGGGCCGTCGAGCCGGAGCATGCTCAGTAGGATCCCGGAGCGCCGCGCTGCCTGTAACAAAAGCCCGAGAGGAGAGGAGAGCGGCTCAGTCTCACTCACGCAGAGGCAGAGAGGAGAGAGAGAGAGAGGGACGGAGGAGAGGAGCCGGAGTGTGTGAGGAAAGAGGACAAGCGCTAACGCCAAAGGAGCTAACACGCGCGGGGGCTAACGGCAAGGTGAGCGCAAGGAATTCTGTCTGGAATTTAGGTGGAGGATGCAAGGAATGAGCTGTTTCAGTGTGTGTTTTGTGCATAGAATTTTGGCTTTAGAAATCGACTGGAATAATCTTGATGTTATGAATTGCAGTTGCATTATAGATAGTCTTATTACACTGGAAAATCTACAATCTTAGCTATGATAATAACTTAAAATGCTGTTGAAATAAGCTGTATTTTTAGGATATGAGCATCTGATGGTTTGTCAATGGAATATATCAGCTTAATTCATATTTACAGTAGAGAGATATAGATTTTTTTTCTTTCTAGTTTCATGTAAGAGACCTTTTTGCTTGTTTAACTGGCAATTATATTTTAAGCCAATAAAATTACTAAAACATGTGAAAACGCTTATTATGTTAAGTATTCTCTTGTATCTAATAGGCTGTGCAATTATCGTATTTCAATTTAATGATTGCAGTCTTCATTACAAAAATTGTGTATCGATTGTGATTATTGTGTAATCTGTATGTTCATAGTGTTCTTTATTCCTTGATATAGAAATTAGTGGTTTCTTTACAATTGTAGAATCATTTACATTTATTTCTGTGAGACCTGTATTTCATTATATCTCTTCACTATCTAAATTTAATTGGCACTAACCTCTGCAGTCTCTCTAAACAAATCAATTTAGAATATCATGATTTATCATAATGGAGCAGCCTACTATTTAAGATGGCAGTTTTTTTCCAGTGTAAAATTCAATGTGGTTTAGTTTTTATTCATGTATGCAGTTAGAAGTGGAACAATTCACGATACGATTCATGATACGATTCATTTTCGATTTTGCAACCATGATTTTTGATTTTCTTCAATTTTGTTAGTTAGTATTAACATTTTTTTTACCTTAAGACACAAAATAAGACACAAAAAACATAATAAATAAGATTTAAAACAAAGCCACAACATTTGAACAGTAAACTGTCATATAGTGTCCATGTTTACGTGTTCATTCAGTCAGGTCCTGCACAAGTTCACACTTTGTTTCTTCAAACATTGTGGCTATTATTGTATTATTGTGTCTATTATACAACTACTTGTGTGTGTTTAAGTCAGTGACTACATGAACAAAACTGATCAATTCTGGTTTTCGATTCGATCGCTGCATACTTAGAACGATTTTCAAAGTTTGCAAACTCATTTCCATCCTTTAGTGCAGATGTAGTGAAGAAATTCAGTTTGACTCAAGAAAACTGTGGTCTTTCTTTTTCAATTTCACTTTGTGCTATTTTTAACAGGAAAACTGACTCGAGCATTTGGCAAAATGTTGGAAACAGCTTGAATTTTGACATTTGGCAATAACATTACATAGGAGTTCCACTTTTTTTTTAAGCTTATTTTATACCGAAAGTTTCTCTAACACATTGGTGAATCCCGTTACTTATGTTCTTTGTAAATATGTGATTTTTGGACAAGTTTAAGAGAAGAAAAGGATGTGTTATCTAAAAATGTCCTGCTTATTTAAAGAAAGCTGACTTAATTACAGGATAAAGAGAGTTTAATGAAAGGATACAATGACTGTTAATGAAGATAGGATTGAGTTTGTAATCAGCATAATTATTTTGTAAATAGGATATATGATATGGTTAGCACTGGACTGAAATTGTTTTATGAAATATTGACCAACTAAAGAAACATTGTTCTTTGTGTTGTGAAGAAGCTACAAGAGTTTTGTGCGACTGTAGTGAATTTTAAAGCCATGGGCATTCGTATTTTTTTTCCTTGGAGATGTAATTGCAATGCCGGGAATGTTCCACAGACTTTACACTTATCTATGTTGCATTCTTACCTCGAGCATGTCTGAAGCTAAGCAGGGCTGGGTCTGGTTTGTCCTTGGATGGGAGACTGCCGGGAATATTGTTGGAATTGTGTCCTTGGGCGAGCTCTTAGTTAACACACTTTGCCTTCGGTGTTGTTGTGCGCTGGAGTAAATTACATAACTGGTGTGAGTCCATGGCGTTTGTGTCATGAAATATTAATATGAATTCAGTATCAGAGAGAATGTCCGCTGTGTTTCTCAACATTAACAATCCCAAATAGCCTATCGAAACTGGACCACTATATAAAGTATAAAATTGCCATATATGTCTAATACAGACCTGGGCAAACTATGAACTATTAAGATAGGGCTGTGCAATTCATCGAAGTTCATTCAGTTATGATTATTGCTGTAATCGTAATTATTAATACATGAGTTTGAAGGCGCCAGATATTTCCTTGAATTGTAAAGTAGTCCTAGACTGTTTCTTTACCACTGTAGAAAACAAATACACGATACATTTTTATAGAGGGATTATGCATGTCTGCGCATGTCATGTGCATAAAGACACGCTGTCTGCCTAGTTGGCTGGGATACTGCTTTGATAAAAGCAACAAAACAAGACGAGAGCAGCTGTTTGGATCAGGTCTGAACCGGTCTGACAGACGTCTGTCTCCTGAAGCTTGAGACAGTGTTTTTCTCGCTGTTTTTTCACCTGAATGTAATGTTCATTGGTCATAGGGTCGGATTTCATTCACAAATGTTGAATTAGCAGCAGAACTTTTGTTCTCAATGATAATTCTTGTAGTGAGCTGACAACAGCCCTGGCATCAGTTGTTGCTACAGCTTCTGTCAATCAGCGGCAGCTCTTTCTTCATTCCGGGTGCGCGCTATGTTGAAGATTTTGATCTCTTCACACTCTGCACTTTTTCTAAGCAAGTAATCGTTTGAATAATTTGATTTAAATTATTCTTTAAATACTTTTATGCTTTTATTATTGATTTCATTAAAATTATGCAGTCCTACTATTTCTGAGGAATAAAGTCGAAGTCATAAAAAGTTGGAATTTTTTTAGATTAAAACTAAAAATGTAAACGTCCACACATGAGACATGTGGTACAATATGATGCTTTGCCAACTGTAGTTTATTTTTAGAATAGTTGTAGTAGTTGTTAGCCTAAGTTACGTTAGCCACAATTAAATAATAAATGTTGTAATATGACATTATGTGTACTGGAGACTGCCCAATGAACATGTTAGCTTCTTTATCAGAACTAAACAGGAAGTCAAGAAAAAGTAGGCAGGGCAGAATAAGGTGAATTTAGGCTCATTTAGCGACCCTCAGTAGTAGATTCCACTCAGAAACCAGACATTTTAATGTTAAAGAACTGCAAGAGCAAACACAGACATTAGGAGTTTTTTCTTTCATAAATATAGACGGACATAAACACTAAGAATGTGCTCAAAAGGTCCAAAGCTAGTGCTAATATTTCCAGCGATAAGAAAGATCTTGCCATAGCGTTTGGAATTTGTATCCTGCAGACTTATTTCTTCTCTTCTCTTGTCATATAGAGCACTGTCTGCATATTTATCTCAGCATGTGTGGTTTTTATGAATGGAAAACAGTCTTTCTTCCTGGAGGTGAGTAAATCGACTGCGTTGGATGTTGAATTATTGATGCAGCAGCAGTAGAAGTTGGGGGATGACTGACTGAAACGTGATCCTTTGCCTTTGACACACACAGATCCAGTGACAGGCTCCACTTTACGACCTGTATTTGACTATGAGCGCAGTTAAACAGGGCTTTTTCCATTTAAAGGTACATGCTAACACTTATTAACACCAGATAGAGTCATAAATGAGAGCTTTGATAGATTGTTGGCTAACGGCAGTTGTAGACATCAAATAATATAGTCTCTGCAGGCTATTTTTCTACACAATCCAGTTATGTATTCCCATTACTTAGCGTTGGATAGCACTCTGGCCTTACAGCAAGAAGGTTGTGGGGTTTGACTCTTGCGTAGAGCTGGGCGATATTGACAAAAATTAGCATCTTAATTACGATATTCAGACGATATTTCAACCTCAACCTAGTCTTAAATGTATTAGTTGAAATAATGGGATTGACTTGGTCGACTTGAGACACGTGCTAAACTAGCAAGAATCTCAATAATGTGACTCAAGTATCTGACCTAAACTGCTTTTACATGTTTGCATCCCAATTAACTACTTAACTAACAAAAAATAAAAACAGCTAAAGAAGATTTTCATGTAAAAAAAAATCAGAATAAGTTTGCAGTGTGCTTTCTAACTAATAAAGAATGTGGTCAACTAAAGCCTTCTGCACACTACAGGAGTTTTGGCCCGATTTTAAACCAGATGTTTCCCTTTCAAGTTCGGGAAGGCATGGCCAGAGTAAGGATTTTCATAAGAGATTTTTTGTCGTTTCTCTCCTTATGTCTGTGCATCACTGCGACTAATTGTCAAGGCGCATCATAGTGAGGTTCACATGTTGCAGTACAGCAAGAAGACAACATGGTGCATCTGCCTTGTGACGGCTCTTACAATGTAAAGTAAAGAGGAAACATTGCTTCATCATCTTTAAATAAATGTAACGCTTTGTACAAGTAGTCAAAGTGTGGGATTCTTTTTTAGGAGTATTACGCATGTCATCTCCAACACGGTGCACGGTAGCCAAGTGGTTAGAGCTCTGGCTTCCCAACAAGGAGGTCGTGGGTTCGACTCCCGGGTCGGACCATGTCAACATCTCACGATCTCTCTGGGTGGAGTTGCATGTTCTCCCCGTGTCACCGTGGGTTTTCTCCGGGTACTCCGGTTTCCTCCCACCACCAAAAACATGCATGTTTAGGTTAATTGGGCATCACTGTAAATTTCCCTTAGTGAGTGAGTGAATGAGAGAATGAATGGTTGTCTGTCTAACCCTGCGGCAAGTTGGCCACTGTCCAGGGTGTTTCCCCCGCCTAAGGCCCAAAGTCACTGGGATAGGCTCCAGTCACCCGCGACCCTAACGGGATTAAGCGGTAGGAAAAAAATGAATGAATCTCCAACACACCAGCTCCTTAATCCTGGATGTACACTGAATGTGAGTGTTGGTCCCGCAGAACTTAGAAAGTGCTTAAAACCATTGTGGCCATGTACACTGGAGTGCGAGGAATGCAGATGCGGGAGCCGCGCGGGCTGCGGAAAGAATCCGCATGAAGTCTCTTTTCCCGGAGACCGCAGCGGTCTGGTGCATCTTTCAATTCATTGTACAAGCGCGTTCGCAGGAATTTACGTGAATCCGCGTGGCCGCATGTTGATAGCATCTGATGTAACAGGCACTTTGCAAGAAACCAGCACATGTCCCGAACCTGCCTCGCAGTTTGTGTACATCCAGGGTAAATAATGTGAGAAGCACGAACTTGAGCATAGTAGAGGAATTTTCGGTCGACGTCACTTTCCGCCCTACTGCACATAAACAACAATAAAATAAAACAAAAGAAAAAAATAATAATAAAACAACAAAACAGGACAAGAGCAGCTGTTTCCATCAGGTATGAACCGGTCTGACAGACGTCTGTCTCCTGATGCTTGAGACAGTGTTTTTCTCGAAGTTTTTTCACCTGAATGTAACTTTTAAGGGTCGAGTGATAAACTCTTGTAGTTAGCTGACAGCGGTACTTTTTTGTGTTGTAATTGTCCTTACTTTTGTGGCCTCTTCTATTTTTGGCGCGTCCTAAAATGCAGCCGACTTTAGAGACCGAAAAGAGAGCAATACACTAAAATATCACTGTCTAACTTAGTAATATTTACTGTGTAATTATCTTAGTTTGTTGTTTTTTCACAGCCTTTTGTTGCCTTTTCACTACATACAAAATTCAGTATTCTCGTTTTCGCATTGGTTCAAGACAACAATCACGATATTATCTAAACTTCGATACACTGCATACCTCTACTCCTGCACAACTCGAGTCTTTCTGTGTGGAGTTTGAATGTTCTACCCTGTGTCATTTTATTTATAGATGTTTGCCAAACCATTGAAACTTACCAGAAACATTGCACCTGGAGACAAAAATCTTGGAAAGACACTTAAATAGTTAATAATTGTTTTCTGCAGCCTCAAAATGTCTTGGCTTTTCGACTGTATTCTTTCTTTTTAAGCAGCCGTGTTTGTTTTGAGTCACGGATCATCGGCTGCTTTGGTCCAGTGTCCAGACAGCTTTTGTAAAATCCCATTGCTTTCATGGCCTAAAGCGACATTTTTCAGTTAATTATTGTTGTAAGTTATCTTCACTCTTTACGTTTTGTTGTTTTATGATCAGAGCTTTTAAGAGTCACTGGTCTCAGTCACAGAAACGCACTCATGAGTCACCGCTCAGTCGCCCAAACGTGAATCATTGACCTGCTGGTCTTGCTCTTTTTGGGATTTTTTGTAGATGCTAAAAAAAGAATGTATAAAGAAAGCTAATGGCTATAATCTGATTTGTATTTTTTTGATTGATTTTTTTCCCCCCGTGTGGTGAAGAGCGAGGATTCTGCTGTAAACATGAAGATAAATACATTTTGCCGATTAGACTTAACACTAACACTGTAAAAAATCTTTCTTCTCTCTCCCTGTTTTATCCTGTCTTTCACCTCTCACGCAATCTTTTGTTCCTTCTCTCTTTTTGTCCGCACTTTTACTTTCACTCTCTCTTCTATCTCTGTCTTTACTGTCTCTCTTCTCTCTCTCTTCTCTCTCTCCCCCCTCTCTCTTTCTCTTCTCTCTCTGTCTTCTCTCTCTCTTTTTCTCTTTTACCTCCCCCCCTCCCCTCTATGTCTCTTCTCCTCCTCTCTTTCTTCTCTCTCTTCTCTCTCTCTTACTTCTCTCTTCTCTATCTGTCTTCTCTTTCTCTCTTTTCCTTCGCTCTCTGTCGTCTATGTCTATCCCTCTTCTCTTTTCTCTGTCTTATCTTTCTCTCTCTCTCCTCCCTCTCCTCTCTCTCTCCCTCTCTCTGTCTTCTCTCTTTGTCTTCTCTCTTTGTCTTCTCTCTCTCTCTTCTCTCTCCTCTCTCTCTCCCTCTCTCTGTCTTCTCTCTCTGTCTTCTCTCCCTCTGTCTTCTCTCTCTCTTTTTCTCTTTTACCCCCCCTCTCTCTCCCGTCTCTTGTCTCTTCTCTCTTTCTTCTCTCTCTTCTCTCTCTCTTACTTCTCTCTTCACTATCTGTCTTCTCTTTCTCTCTTTCCTTCGCTCTCTGTCGTCTATGTCTATCCCTCTTCTCTTTTCTCTGTCTTGTCTTTCTCTCTCTCTCCTCCCTCTCCTCTCTCTCTCCCTCTCTCTGTCTTCTCTCTTTGTCTTCTCTCTCTCTCTCTCTCTCTCTTTGTCTTCTCTCTCTTTCTCTCTCTCTCTCTCTCTCTCTCTCTCTCTCTCTCGGTAATCAACTTTCTTGTGTGGGAGGAGTAATACAACAACAGCATCACGTTAAACCTCTTATTTACAGTTTCAAAGGCAGCTCCTCGTTGTGTGGCTTCGCTCGAGAGTTTTTTGTGATGCAGGTGAATGAAACTCCATCTCCTCATCGTCGTCACGCTTCACAGACTCATTTAAACTCAGACTCACAGACACAGAGAGAGAGAGAGAGAGGAGAGAAAGAGAGGAGAGAGAGAACGGGGCAGGTTACTCACACCATTATATTTGACATTGAGAGACATGTAAATGCAGCTAAAGCAGATGTATTTTTTATAAAGGGGATTCTGCTGGTCAATGGGAGTCAAGTTAGTATTACTATGTCTGTCCATCTATAAGCGTATATCTGTCTAGTCCAGGGATGTCACACTTGCTGAAAATGCCTTGAAACCAGTGAAATATTTTAAGTTACATAAACAATTAAACCTTATCAGTTGAAATGACTTAAATCGGGATTAAAATTCTGACTCCAAGTCATTTTAGACAAGACTAGATATACTGTATATATTTTGTAGTGTGTGTGGCTACACTTGGTGGTCCTCTTGAGTTATATCGTCAATTCACTACTATGTCTTCTCTCTCTCCCTCTTTCTCTCTCTCTCTCTCTCTCTCTCTCTCTCTCTCTCTCTCTCTCTCTCTCTCTCTCTTCTTCTCTCTCTCTTTTTTCTCTCTTTCTCTTCCTCTTCTCTCTCTCTCCCTCTCTCTTCTCCTATCTCTTCGTCTCTCTCCCCCCTCTCTCCTCTCTTTCTCCTCTCTCTCTCCCTCTGTCCCTCTTACTCTTGTCTCTCTCTTCTCTATCCTTCTCCTCTCTCCCCCTCTCTCTCTTCTCTCTCTCTCCCTCTCTCTCCTCCTCTACTCTCTCTCTCTTTCTCTCTCTTACTCTTCTCTTTCTTTCCATTGTCTCTTTCTCTTCTCTTCCTCTCTCTCTTCTCTCTGTCTCTCCCTTTCTCTCTCCTTCTCTCTCTTCTCTCTCCCCTTCTCTCCCTTTCTCTCTCTCTTCTTTCTCTCTCCTCTCTCTCTCTCCCTCTTCTCCCCCTCTTCCTCTTTTCCTCTCTCTCTCTCTCTCTCTTCTCTTCCTCTCCCCCCTCTCCCTCTCTCCCCCTTCTCTCTCTCTCTCTCTCTCTCTCTCTCTCTTCTCTCTCCCTCCCTCTGTTCTCTCTCTTCCTCTCTCTCTCTCTCTCTCTCTCTCTCTCTCTCTCTCTCCCTCTCCCCCCCCCCCCTCTCTTCTCTTTCTCCTGATGATAAATGTGTGAGGAGGAGGAAGCGTGTCCCGGGTCGATGCTGTTTTCTGCTCATGTGCATCCGTGGCTCTTAAATCCATCTCTCTCTCTCTCTCTCTTTAACAAACCCACATCCGCAGACCAATAAATGGCCTTTTAATCAAATATCGACCGTAATGTCCTGATAAATGTGCACTGGAAAACGCCGCCGCACAGTCGGGCTCACTCAAGATCACTTACTCAGCGTTTTCACACACTACACTTTGATTTGAATCAGTCTAGAGTTCAATAACATGGAAAACAAAATATTTAATACTCAAAATGTAAAATTCTCTGAAGCACATCCATAGTGAAGGACCACAGCCTATAGTCCGTAAATGAAAACTGTCAATGCTTTTATAAGTGACAGAATCCACATTTAAATTTAAACACATGAAATATTAAAGCGTGGATAGTAGTTCTGCGTAAAGATCAGACCTTGACCTCAGCACATTGAAATGCATTAGCTCCTGTCAGTTTGAACCAACATTATTCACATTTAAAGACTTATTATTGACTGCATTGATTTATTGATTTCATATTGAACCTGTTTTAAATGTTCTGACACTGGCGCTCACACAGTTTAAGAGAGAGATTTCTTTAGAGCAGCTCAGAATTCTGGAAAATTTTACCCTTGTCTTTTCAGCATCATGACACTAACACTGACTCTCACCGTGTTGAAATGTACTGAGCCCCTCCTCTCTCTCATGTCTTCACTCTCCCTCGCTTCCTTTCATCTCATTCACTTAAACCTATTACCTCGTCTTTGTCCCCCTGCGTCCTTGACTGAGCCCCTCCCCCCTCTGCCCCCCCTCCTCGGATCATGTGACCACCAGCGTCTAGTCGCCTCTCCAGGAATGACCGCTCAATAAATGGTTCGTAGCTCGAGGATTACCTAATAAAACCAAAATGAGAGTTTGAACAGTCGTGACGAAAGCTGCAGTAATGTTGCTTTAAGAGAAATAATTAGTTTGTCTCTGTGACGTCAGAAAATAGTCAAATAACCCTGTGTTTTAGATCTTTGTGACATGCCGTGAAAGGAAAGCGTGCAATCCTTGTCTTAGTTTATCAGTTTTCCCTCAAACCTTTACAGATACAATCGGCAATGGGTCATATTTGGGAATGATTGTCTGAGTTAGTGGAAAAACTAAACTTTTTAGCTGTTTTACGAACTTGTAGGGTGAATTGAGAGTTTTTTTAAGTACAACTAATTAGGGATGTCAGGATTAACCGGTTTTTCAATAATCGTGAATATTTTCCCCCACGGTAGGTTATTCGTGGAATTTTTACTCTCACGGTATACCGCAAACACGTCTTACGTCTTCTTTGACGTGACTGCCGAGCCGTGCTCGGGCAGCGTGAGGCGGAGAACAGCGTGTGTGTCGTCAACTCACCGCTAGTTGAAAGGCTGCTGAAGTTAGCGCTTCAGGAGTTGTATCCATCCAAAGTATCTAGTCGAGGGTTGTTTTAAGATAACCAGTGCTTTGTGCGGCTGAAGAGTGTCTAAGATGCAAGACGTGCCTTTGAAAAGTAGCCGCTAAAAGCGCTACACATCCAACATGGTCTAGCATCTTCGATACGATTGTCCCTCGCTGTTTATCCAAGTAAAGGTAAAGAAACAAAGTAAATCCTTTAAACGAAGCGCTCCAGAAAGTGTCACGCAGCTCACGATAAAAGTAACTGCGTATTTATGCTTCATTTGACATAAACTCCGACCTGAAAGTAAAACGAAAGCAGAGACGCTGCAGGCGTCACGTGACGACGCTGGGAAAACAAAACGTGTGGATGACGTCACCTTCGTGAGTCACGTGACAGATATCGCACATAATAATATTATTAGTAATCGATCTCTCCTTGTAAGTATAATGAGAATATTAAAGCAATCATTAAAGGGACAATAATGGTTTTTTTTTAATGCTTGAATGATAATTTGTTTAAAACATTCAATTCTTTTTTTTTCCAAAGGATAATTATTTAAAATAATTGCATTTATTGTTTTTAATCAAGCCTACATCATATTTATGTAATACAATCAGTGTATTGTCACTGTCAGCAAATCAAATGCCAATAAATTTAGATTTAAAAAATAAATATATGTATATAATGTATTTATTCTTTCTTTATGCCGATAATCGTGAATAATCGCAAAATTTTTCCTTTTGCTATAATCGTGATTCTGATATTTGATATTGTGACATCCCTTCAACTAATTCAACTTGCGTCAAAATTGAGTCTTAAAGAAGACCTTTTGTGATTTTTTCGTACATTTAGGAATAAAACTATAGCATAGGTAGATCAATCATTCACATTTTGTTCATTGCAAAACGCAAAAATGATCTAAAACGGTTTAAAAATGAAACGAGTCCATGGATTCTTGTTCAAAATAAGCCACAGATTTAAGAATGACACATTTTAATTGCAATCCTAATTTTTGAGTAATCACAAGTAAATGCAGATAAGTGGGCAGGGATAGGTGGTAGGTGAAGACAGGGATTTTCTGAGCACTGGAGCTTCAGACAATACAAGATTTTTTTTGTATTCTGCTGTAGTTTTTTTTTTTTATATACCAGTACTTTAAGAGTACTTACTTTTTAAGACCGATTCCTTAGCGTTTTTTGGGGGGCAGTTCTTGCATTCTTTTTAAGCCTTTTAACAACATTACATATATTTTAAAACACATGTGTATGTTCAGTCACAACTCAAAACGTCGTCATGCTTTTAGTTCCAGTATTTCCCGAACGTTTTCGGTTGGTTCTAATAAAAAACGTTTTTCGGTGTCCAGCCTTAACAACAAATCTTTGTGTAAACTATTGAGATCTTAAAGTCCCACAGTCTAATTGACCAATGCAAACATACAGTATTCTTATGCCTCTGTGATGTCTCTGTTGCACAAAACAAATGATACAAATCTGTGTCTTTACTGCATGGCCACAAAATGAATCATTCTTTGTTCTACAAAAAGGCTTCCTCTCGTTTTGTAAAGTTTCTTTTGTACAGTGTTATTCAACTGTATTTTCTCAAAGCCAATTTGTTCAAGGGTGCACGGTAGCCAAGTGATTAGAGCTCTGGCTTCCCAATAAGGAGGTCGTGGGTTCAACTCCCGGGTCGAACCATATCAACATCTCATGATCTCTCTGGGTGGAGTTTGCATGTTCTCCCCGTGTCACCGTGGGTTTTCTCCGGGTACTCTGGTTTCCTCCCACCTCCAAAAACATGTATGTTTAGGTTAATTGGGCATCACTGTAAATTTCCCTTAGTGATTGAATGAGAGAGTGAATGGTTGTCTGTCTAACTCTGCGGCAAGTTGGCCACTGTCCAGGGTGTTCCCCGCCTAAGACCCAAAGTCACTGGGATAGGCTCCAGTCACCCGTGACCCCTAACGGGATTAAGCGGTAGAAAATGAATGAATGAATGAATGAACAATTTGTTCAATTCAAGTTGAATTTGATGATGAACAAAGTGATCAACAAAATCATAGCCGAATAAAACAAGAGCTGGAATAAGACTAAACCAGCTTTAAGCTTTCGATAACCCCAAACTGTACAGGACTACGCTGGAAATCAAGAGTAAATATATTTTATAATATCGACACAACAGTGCCACTTTAAAATGTATAATTTTTCACTTGTGTGCGACGTCCATAATCAGAGTTATATCATTGCAAACAGCCAGCAGCTTTTACAATACACTTGTTTGTGTCACCTGGAGATGGATGACTTTAAACACAATCAGAATGCTTTATTGATTTGATTGATTAATGCTAAATACAATAATAATGTTAAATGTTCCGGTCAAAGCAAGAACATCTGTCAAAAACACAAAAAGCTTTGGAGAATCTGTTGCTCTCACACGGATCAGTGGTGGATTGTGAAAAGGTGTGGACGTTTCAGATTTAGGTCACAAAGGGCAGAATTGATCGTGAGGAAACTGGCCGAGCGGGTTTGTTTTGGCTGCTGCTGCTGCAAATCGAAAAACTCCTCATTCATTATTCATGTGTCTCCCAAGAATATAATACGTGTGATACAGAGACGGGAAGAGTAACGGCAAAGACAGAGCTGCTGCAGAATACTGTTAGTTCATTATAGTAAAAGAGATATTTACAAAGGCCTACCGAAATGAAATGTGGGGCTTTAAATATGTATTTCCAAATTTTAACCATCACTATATGTACATATACTTCACTATGAGGCATATGTACCCCAATCAGACAAAGTTAAAGTGAGGCTAAACACTCTGTCAGATACTTCCTCTGCCCATAATTTCACCCCAAACAGGGGGTGCAAATGGGAGATGCCCGGAGGACATTTAAGAAATGCCCAGTTAGTGTGAACAGACACTTGACAGCATGAAATATGGATAGAGAGCTTGGCGAGTGTGAGTTTTGTTGGGAGCGGTCCTGACATGAGGTGAGGTTCACAGATCTGAGGCTGTGCAGCCAAAGGTCTAGCTGCTTACTTCCATTCAAAGTTTCCTTTTTGTTAACGTTGCAGGCATATGCATGAAATCTTTCCTTTACAGAAGCACAGGAGCTCATGTGAGTACTTGTAGAAAGTTGAAAATGAGAAAAAAAAAACACTGACACAAGTTTCACATTGCCATTTGCATCACTGCGCATCACCTGCTTATTCATCTGAGCCAGATAACTGATGATGTCATTCCACAGCAGGTGATCACTTTCTAATGTCAACGCAAAATGGTCTTCAAAAAGCAAGGATAAATAACCAATAAGTGATAATTTCAAGATAAAAAATATATAACTATATGAATAAACAAAATGGATTTTTCTTCTGTATTATTATAATATAATATCTAGCTGTATTATTACCTGACTAGTTTCAAAGCTCACTTCCGTCTTTGTCGCCTTGGTGACATGTCGTAGGTTGTTGTGTGAAAAAAAAACAACAACGCACTTGTTTTTTGTGAGTATAGTGCACCCACTTTACACTTGGAAAATGCATGTTAGAGCTCAATATGTACTACCTCAAATGTTGTTAATGTCTGCGTGAGTCACAGTTGTCGGTTGTGTCAGGGTTTGTGAGCAGATGCTTGATAAATGAGGCCCTTAGCATTGATCTATAACAAATGCTTCATTATTTTACGGTGTGTTCATTGTAAGCTGTAACTGGCTAATAAAAACACACACATTGACTTCCTGTTCAAAACTGAAAAGCCCCGCCTCTTTGTATTAATAAGCCCCGCCTCTCTGCAGTCAGATTTCACTCTAACATCTTTCTTATTGTAGTTTTATAACCCTATATTTTATTCATTGGACACTTCTACTGTTTTCTGCTCTTGTTCTTAAACTGTGTGTTGCAATTCTGAAATTTGCCTTTCCTTTTCGGTCTGCAGACGGTGAAAGTAGCACTGTTAGATCTGGTTTTCCTGTTGTTTTGTTGCAGATTTACAGTGTGAATTTAGATGAAGACATTATCCCCCAAACACTGCTGCCGCTGCTGTAAACACGTCTGTGGGGAATCGCCTCAGTAAATTATAAACAGAATTGTGTATCTTCTATTAAACTGATGGAGAGCTGCAGTGGAATATATTATTACAAAGAAACTACTGGAGGAAACGACAATAAATATCTTTACTAAATATGTTTTCATTTACACTAAAACAAACTTAAGAGTGATACTACCATTATTATTGGATTGTCTGCAAGATAATTGTCGGAAAATGTGTTGATATGTTCTTTAATCACTAAGATGTTTAAGGTTGCAATGATTAAACTGAATTATGTACTTGACTAATGACATAATCCTGTTTGAAAATACAGTATTTTAGATGAAAAGACATTTTATAAACAAATATAATCGCATTAATGTGATGCCAACCTCTGTGACTGCACTCACAAGCACATTTGTACTTGTATTTTTAAGTACTGGTAGTACTTTTACAGTGTATAGGACGATTCTGTTTTGTCACGATTTGATTCTCGATACATAAGTCACGATTCTGATTCTGAATGAACTACTTTTCCTGCCAATGACGTCTATTTCCGTCCTAGACCTTTTATTCTCTGTGGCGATGTCGAGTTCTCTGATGCACGTGCTGACTTTGTCTACAGTCAATACAAATGCAGTTTCACAGATTCAACAGCAGAGGGGGTGTAGTTTGAGCACAAGGAGCTAGAGGAGGTCACATGACAGGGAAATACTTCTTTGTTGACATTAGGTAGTGCAGTTGGCTGTGTTTTATGTGATCATTACTTCTAAAGGGTTGGCTTTCTTTTCAAACTGATTACAGGCAAAGCATATTGAACTAAAAACATTGTTGAGTAAGTTTAGAGCAGATATTTGATCTTAAAATGAAGAAAAGACGATCCTACTGGACTAGGACTCTGAGGAGAACGACACATGCAGCCAGTCTAGCAACTTCCTCTTCTGTGAGCGATCCAAAAGTGTCAGAGGAAGTCAAACTACTGTATTTCTTCATGTTTGAAGGTTAAATATTAATTATTAATTTAATTGACCTTTATTTAACCAGGGAAGTCCCCCTGAGATTCAGAATTTCTTTGCAGGGAGCCCTGGGGAAGGTCAGGGGAGGCATTAATGGACATGTTTTAGTTGTAGGAGGAAACCGGAGTACCCGGAGGAAACCTACGCAGACACGGGAGAACATGCAAACTCCACATAGAAAGGGAGTCGAACCCAGGACCTTCTTGCCATGAGGCCAGAGCGCTAACCGCTGCGCCACCGTGTCGCCCATAATCTCTGCTCCATGAAAGAGGCTGAATCTTAAAATCTGCATCAGAAAGTAGAAAAGTGCTGCTGTCTTCTCGCCTGTAACAGCTTTTGTTGGTTTAAAGATGAAAAGACACTCGTCCTCTTTGTTTTAATCATGTAAACCTCTTTTTTTTTATCCTAAAGACATTATTTATTGTAGTACTTCATATTCTTTCACCAAAAAGTAGAACAGACGAAAACAACACTGACATGAAGTTTGATTTAGAAAAAGACAAAACTCACCTCAGTACAAATATAACAACAATAAGCTGCTGTTTTCTTCCTCTGACTGTGAAATGACAGTGGAATCAAGCTTTTCCAAACCACACTGACACTACAAAACAGATCTATGGAGCTACACATGAGGATCGAACCTAACACGACACTATCGCACCAAACTCAAAGTCAGAATATGAAAAATAAGATCATCTGTTCGTGTGTCTTCTTCATATGAGAGGCTCTGGAGTGTGTGGCAGATGTGTCATGACAGTGAGAGCATTTCACCCTGAGTCACACAAACATTCGCTCTGCTCCACAAACCTCCGTCTGAACCTGGACACTCATGAGAATTTAATGGACCGTAACACCGAAGGCTCATGGGAAACGTAGTCCGCTCTAAACACTGACTCACATTCATAACGTCATTCATTTAGCTGTTTGTTCACACACCTGGTGCAAAAGTAGGAGCCCACTTACCGCAGGGTTGTCAGTTCAGGTTGTCTTTTTAAATATTGTAAGGTGTAATTTTTGTAAAGGTGCGCTTGCAGTCATTTTTTACCGAATTGTCATGAAATAACCTTCAGATTTACTATGCGCTTAAAGGTATTATACGTCTTTTCACTCTTGGTAATGTATCTAATAATGTCCCGTTTGTTCAGTAAACTTTACATATTTTGTTTGTTGTTGTTGTTGTTGTTGTTGTTGTTGTTGTTAGCATAGTCGCTCCAATGGCATTAGCATACTGACACACATCCTGCTCCTAACAGCTGTGGAAAAAGGTTACAACACATCATCGTGATCAAGTCGAAGGCTCAGAATCAATTGATCGGTCAGTCAAGCAGCTTTGATTTTATCATTAACATGTCTTTAAGTAAAGTTTTAGTCTTGTTATATGATTTTGTCTGCAGTACAATCTTTGATAAGTGCTTGTTTGTTTGTCAATATGAACTCATGAGCGTTAAGGCAGAGAAAACTCGAGGCAGCAGTGACATAAATATGGAGTCATGTGTCAATGTTGTTGAAAAGCAGCACTTTCTTGAGTTGCTCTTTAAAAATGTTTTGTGATGTGCGTTAAACAATGAGACAAAACAATAGTTTAGATCAAAGTTGTTTTTGGTTATGCTGTCTGCTCCCAGCCATGCTTAAAGCAGCTAGACTATCACTACCGTACACGAGTGCGAGTTTGGAGTGAGGCGGATCGTACACCTCTCACAAGACTTTGAAAGTGCTTAAACCAATGCACCCTTATTCCCAGACTTTGGAGCAGTGTGAGTTTACATCCGAGAGTTGCGCAAGTGTGTGGGAAATTATAGAGTCTCTTGTTTTTGCTGGAGATCGCAGCGGTCTGATGCAACTTTCAGGTCATAATATGAGCATTTTCATTAATTTGGGCAAATACAGACCCCAGTGAACTGGAGCTGGTGCAAGAGGGACCTCGCACCGCACTCGTCTCGCAGTCAGTGTGCACGAGGCGTGATGTAGGAAATATAAATGGTATTATTTACGTTTGTTTACATTTTTTAGGAAGCAAAATATAGCACCTTTAATGCAATATAAGTAAAATTTTAGGCAATGTAATGACATCACCATGGAGACAGGCAAAGAGCGGAGTTATTGCATATTGAAACCCCTTATCATTGTGGCCTTTTCTTAAAACATTTGACTAAACATATTTCTGAAACCTCTGGAGGACAACCAATTGTCTGGACTCTCTTTACCTTCAGCCTTTGATGCGGCCTGTTTGATTATAATCTTGTGAGAGTGAGAACAAGCTCTGCTCAGAAGAAAATCACATTCTGTCTGATTGACTTCATCATCTGAATATTGTTAAAGCGATATGCCAAAAAGCTCTGTGATGTGGTGAGTCTGTGGTCATGGACAGGTGAGACGTGTCCTTTACGTCGTTGCCCCCGGAGACGCATTACGGGACGCCGGTAAAACCAGAAGACTCACGGAGGCAGGTGTTTAGTGAGTCAGACACGGTGAGGTCAGACACAGACAGATTTATGTTACAGCCTCTCGTCCTTTAGCATCACGTGACCCGCTGACAGGGACGTGCAATTAATCAGACGTCGTTTATAATTATGGACGCACTGGACCAGACTGTTCATTCTAGTTTGACTTTAGGTAGATGCACATACTTAGATACTTGATATTGACCTATGAGAGTGTAGGGACTGAGAATAGCCTTTTAAATTGTAAATAAACTCTCATTACATTACAGGGCCAGTAAGTTACATTAACCTAAATCTTTGTGTTGATGCAACTTGACAATGTGAGTTAAAGACCATGATCTTGGAGAAGGATAAAGAGAAGAGAGAGAGAGAAAGAGAGCAAAATAAAAGGAGAGAGAGAGAAAGGAGAAAGAAGAGAGAAGGATAAGGAGAGAGAGAAGAGAGAAAGTGAGAGGAGAGAGGAAGGAAAAAGGAAAGAGAAGAGAGAGGAAAGAGAGAGAGAAAGGGAGAAAATGAGAGACAGATAAAGGAGAAGAGAGGAGAAAGAAAGGAGAGGAAGAGAGAGAAAAAGAGAGAGCCAAAGTAAGCAAGAGAGGAGAGAAGAAGTAAAAGGGAGAGAGAGAGCGAAAGAGAGAGAACAAGGGGAGAAAAGGAGGAAAAGGAGAGAGAAAGAAGAAAAGGAGGGGGCAGAAAGATAAAGAAAGGAGAGAGAGAAAGGAGAAAAGAGAGAAAGAGAGTGAGGGGAGAGAGAAGAGAAAAAAGAAGGAAGAGAGAAAGAAGAAAAAGAGAGAGGGGGGAGAGAGAAAGCAAGAAAGAGAGAGAAGGAGGAAGAGAGAGAAAGAGGAAGGAAAGAAGAGAAAGAGGAAAGAGAGAGGAGAGAGAAAGGAAAAAGAGGATAGAGGAGAGGGAGAAAGAGAGAAAGAAGGAGCGAGGGAGGAGAGGAGAGAGAAAGAAGGTAGAGGAAAGGAGAGAGCGTGCGTGAAGGAGAGAATAACAGACAACACATACACGAGTCTCATTTACAAACAACTTAAAGGCTGAAATTGTACTTACTGGTACTATACATTTTAGGTCTAACTGCTCTTCTTTATCCCAGAAAGATTGATTTGGCTCATAAAGATGTTTAAAGTGAGAACGAAGATCACAGGACCAATAAAAAATACCACTTTCCATTTGTAATCATGCACAAAAGGCTTAAGAGTTTGCATCTCTTTGGAGTCTTGTGTAAATGTAGCGACAGATGTGCTAACAACTTCAAACCCCACAGTCGTTCCTCTGTATCTGCAGCCTCTCTTCTTCTTTATCTCTCCATTGTCGTGTTGCTAAGTGAGACTCTTCACCTTCTGCCTTTATCTTGCTCGGGTCTGACCGAAGCCACTCTGCTGATTACACTGCGCACTTATACACACACACACACACACTTTATCAGCGCTCGTTCTAGATAATTACTATAGTATCTCTTAAACATGTGGCGTCTGCATTTCCAGGATCGTTTACATGTGACACGAGGTTTACAGACTGAATATTCATAAGAGAGAAACATAGAGAGGCTTTAGACAGATGTAAACAAAGAAAAATCAATATTAAATGTGTCTTATCTGGATGGCAGAGCTTCTAATGTAAATCATCATTGTTAAGTGAAAGCTATTGCTGGGTACATGGCATTTTAGTTGTAAATGTAAGTGAACTTTGTACCAAAAAGTATTGTAAATGCAGCACTTAGACAAAGCAGACAGCTGTGTAGTGTCTTTTGTTTTTGTTACAATGTAAAAGTATGTTCAAGAGAGCATTGTTAGCCCTGCAAAACTCATGCTTTACCTTTAATTATTAAGATATAGTGATGCTAGCGAATGCTTTTAACAATAACACAGGTAAAAAGCAGCTGCTGTTGTTTCAGGCTTTGAACGAGCACATAGTCAAGCAAATAGACTAAGTTCACCAAAACTTCTAGCCATCAAACTGAGACTTGCTTTTGGACCTCACCTTGTTGTGAAGACAGAGAAGGAGGACGTGTAGAAGGAGTAAAACAGAGTTAGCTGTCAGGAGAGCGCGATGGAGAGAAGAAAAAGGGGAGTTTGAGGAGGCGTCACAGTTAAAGTGAAGCTAACATGCGGTCAGTACTTACTCCACCCACAACTGCACCTCAAACAGACTCGCTAAAGTGGGAGATGCCCGGAAGACTTTTAAGAGACCCCAGGTGGTGTGAACAGACTTGATTGACAGCACCAAATATGGATGGTGAGCTTGTGAGTTGAAAGAAGCTGTACAGCACTAAGTCTAGTTTCTTACTTGCACGTCAAATTTTTTAAATATTTACTTTGCAAACATAAGTAGTATGAAACCTTTGCTTTAGTCTACATAAGTGCATGAGCTTATGATGTGAGTATTTTCTAAAATTGCAAATGAAAAACTCGCTACTGACACGAGTTTGAACCTGCGCATTGTTGCACCTCGCACCACTCGCTCAACAAGCTGAACCAAATGACTGATGATGTCAATACGAGCCAGTTTGCACAAAATGTTCAAAAAAGGCCTTGAAACAGAAGATAATTTAATTTTGACCCATATACACAGTCTGAGTGAAAAAAAGTTGATTCTGCGTTCAGTTTCTCTTTAGTTATTTTGTCAAATCCTCATTCCGGGCCCTAAGAAGCTGGGTCTCCGTCGACTTCCCTGTCTCAGTCACACTAATCCGGCACCCCGAATCTGTTTTATTGGCTTCAAATTTAGCCGGACGCTGGAGCTTGCTATGCCCATTAACCTTCGGAAATATCTAAATACTGCGTCTCATGTGTGCAAGGATCAAAGTAGGTGACAGCAGCAGCACCGGAGATGCAGCGGACTGAATGAACGCTCTTCTCTGCACGAGGACTGGAGCAAGACACGACCAGAGTTGTCATGTATGCAGCGTTAGCCCGGGGTAAGGCTCTGCAGGACGTATGACTCTGCATTGTATGTCGTAATGAATGAGGAAACTGTCTCTGAAGGCTGCACATTATAACTCTTCTTGATCAGTGCAAAGTATTCAGAGTAGATTATCAGAAGCTTTAAACTAAAAAATCATTTGTGGATTGTTTTAGAAGCCTTGAAATATCCAGTCTCTATCAAGCTCCACAAACTAATCACAAACACTGATCATCTTTGTTCTCACCACTTCAGCGTGTCGCCCTTCCATTAAAACAAACACAATGAGGTTTGACACGAGACAACACACTTCAAAGACTCTCACACTGTTCAGTCTGTGTGTGTTATTTACATCTCATTCATGCTCCGTATAAGGCCTGCTTCCTGCTCTGCCACGCCGGCTTCAAAGACTCAGCCTGACAAACATCAGCATGAATAAAGATCAGTATGAATCGAAGCGTTAATAACACGACGACGAGCATCAGTGACAGAGGAAAACCCTGTGTGTGACTTTATACAGTCGACTGCACTGTAAAAACACTCTGAACGTTGCATTTGCTCACATTATTTTTCAAGCTAAACTCACAGATGTAAAGCATTATAAAGAGTTGAGCTTTAATTCTGCTGTAACATTGCTTTCTCATCAAAAACAAGGTGCTCAGTAGCTCCCAACCTGGGGGGTGCCTGAGACTACAGAGGATCCTCCGAGCTTGGTCTGGCCAGAGGGTCTGATAGAATTGTTAGAAATGCAAGTTTATTAGTGAAAAAAAAGATCACTGCATAAAGGCGAGCAGACACTGTGTGATTTTGACCCATTTTGGGGCGATTTTTGGGCCCGAGTTTCAGCTCAGTCGTGTGTCGTGCACCGTGTAGTCATGTACATGGGGTAATGAGAAGAGATTAACACCTCACAACCAGCTTCTGATCAACAATCGTAGGATCGCAAGAAAATCAAACTTGTTTGAAATCCTGGTCGCTCCTCGTGGGAACATCGCACTGTAGAAGCAGAGCCACAAGCCCATTTGTATGTTTTTTGATTAAAAATAAAGCAGTTTAATTATAATTTTCATCATAATGTGTTTGTGGGGGCAGAGGTTATAAACAAGGTCCTCGACAGCTCTCCGTTAAACTTGGAGGGGCTCTGAGGAAAAAGGTTCTGAATCACTGCTCTACAGGCGATTGGACATGCAGTTGTGTTTTCCCCCATGAGTCTTTGTGCAACAACGAAGCCAGAAGCTCAGGCTTGATCGTTCTGACCAATCAGAGCAGGAGTTACTGAGCAAGCAGTAGCCAAAGCTTAAGAGGCATTTTATAAGAAACTAGACTTTTGAACCAGTTAAAAGTTTATGCTGTGAAAATAGGTTATAATTGGCCCAAAGATACAGTATTCTTGAAGCTGTAGATGTTTGCAATGCGCGCAATGAAAAAATAGCTTTCTAGCTGTAGGAGGATTTTCCCGCTTCAACACAGCAGCTGATTTTCAGCAGCTACAAGCAGCAATACTTTTTCCAGATGTTAAAGTACATCCATGAAGCCTACCTGGGTTTTGTAAGTAAATATTATGAAATGTATACAGTATAAAAGCTGCATAGACACCAATGTTGTGTGGTAATATTGTTGAATGAAAAAAATCCATAAATCAACATTTCTCATTTCTGCAGCATTAGTATGTCAAGGCAGGATTGATGTGTTATTTCCCCAGTGTCATTTCCTTTGCCGTCAGTAGCTGGAGCTCTAACTCAATTTGTGATGTGGGAAACGTATTTTATTGGTGCAGAATCAGATTGTTTCTTTTTAGCTTTTATTTGAAATGTTGACTTTTGGTGGAAATATAGCTGTGTTTATGGAATTTGGGTTGGATTGGACAAAACATTTACTCACATTAGCTGTCCTCAGTCTCATATTATTGACATTTAGACTTCCAGGAGTGTTCTTAATTACATACTACCTGGTGTTTTTCACTGTATATTGTCCCTGAGCGCGCTGTTCCTTCTGCAGATCCTAAATCTCTCCGTCACTGAGGTAAATAAACAGTGTTGTTGCTCCGTGAGGCTGCAGATCTCCAGAGACTGTTTCAGCTTCTGCTAATTAAACCAGACTCACGGCTCTTCTACGTCTGAAGAGATGTGATCTAACCAGCCACTCAAACACTACTCCTCCTTCTCTCTCTCTCTCTCTCTCTCTCTCTCTCTCTCATCCATCCTCTAACTCCACACCTTCTTTTGTTCAATCTCTTTCTCTCTCCACCCTTTTTTACCTCTTGTGTTTTCATTCTTCTCTCCTTCTCCATTCTGTCTGTTCTTTCTCTTTCTCACACACACGCATTCTCTCCTCTTTTGTCTTTTCTCTCTCGCCTCTCCCCGCCTCTCTTTCTCTCCTTGTCTTTCTCTCTCTCCTTCTATTTTCTCCATCTCTTTCTCAACTCCTCTCCACTTTTCTCTCCCTGTCTCTTTCTCTGTCTTCTCTCTCTTTTCTTTCTTCTCTCTCTGTCTCTTGTCTTCTCTCTGTCTCTCTTCATTCTCTTCTCTCTCTGCCTCTCTTCTCTGTCTCTCTTCTCTCTCTTTCTCTCTTCTCTTCTCTCTCTCTGTCTCTTTTCACTGTCTCTCTCTTATTTCTTTCTCTGTCTCTCTTTTTTCTCTTTCTCTCTCCCTCTCTCTTCTCTCATTTCTCTCTGTCTGTCTCTGTCTTCTCTTTCTCTCTCTTTTCTTCTTCTCTCTGTCTCTTTTCTCTCTTTCTCTCTCTGTCTCTTTTCTTCTTTTTGTCTCTTCCTCTCTGTCTCTTCTTCTCTCTCTCTCCTGCAGCTTGTTCTCCCTCTTTCCCTCTTTCCTTCCCTCTCTCCCCTCAGCAGAAGCAGCAGCAGCAGCTCAGACGTGGGTGTAAAGGTGTGGTAGATGCAGATGTGTGAGTGTTTTTACCCCTGGAGCAGAGCCTCATTAACCCACTTGTGTCTGTCGTCTCTGGAGCAGAGTGGAGAGTATGAGCTGCCAGTGTTCACAGCTTTCTTTGATATTTATGTTTCTCTCTCCGTCTGCATTTTAATGTACGGCACAGCGTTGAAGAAGAGAGTGTTGTTTTCGTGAGTGTAACGACTTCTCTAAACCACAAGAATGTTCTGCACAGTGTAGAGCTGTAAAGCATTTGACTAGCACGAAAAAGAAAAATAACATCACGATTTTCTTGGAGCCAGATCGCTCAGTTCTTAGACTGTCTATTTTTATTGCCTTTGAGGTAAAACTATCTGCTTTTTTTTTTCACTGCCTTTGGCTAAATCCATGGGGTGCACAGTAGCCAAGTGGTTAGAGCTCTGGCTTCCCAATAAGGAGGTCGTGGGTTCGACTCCTGGGTCAGACCATATCAACATCTCACGATCTCTCTGGGTGGAGTTTGCATGTTCTCCCCGTGTCACCGTGGGTTTTCTCCGGGTACTCCGGTTTCCTCCCACCTCCAAAAACATGCATGTTTAGGTTAATTGGGCATCACTGTAAATTTCCCTTAGTGAGTGAATGAGAGAGTGAATGTTTGTCTGTCTAACTCTGCGACTAGTTGTCCACTGTCCAGGGTGTTCCCCGCCTAAGGCCCAAAGTCACTGGATAGGCTCCAGTCACCTGTGACCCCTAACGTGATTAAGCGGTAGAAATGAATGAATGAATGAATGAATGGCTAAATCCAGGTGTCAAAGACAGACCAGTGTTTTTTTAGTGAGAAACAAGCAACAATATTTGAAGTATTTGAGCAAAAAAATAACAAAACAATTAACCTCAGTCCTTCAATAAAAAGTTAATAAAATAATCAGTTATTGTAATTGGAACTAGGGCTGGCAATGATGTGATAAAAATCGAATCGTGAGCTCATCTCTGTGACAATCTGCTTTTTAATGAAATCATCAAATCGTGATTTTTCATTTCTCATTTAATGCCTTAGTCTGATCAAAAACTGAATATTTTCCCATCTACCTCTCGTGTTAGTCAGCCTCGGAGTTGCCAGGTCTGTTTCTTTTTTCTTCTTGTGAATTTTGACAGTTGTGGGATGACTTTTTCAGCTTTTGTGTCCAATTAAAAGTTCATTTTTTTTCCATGTCTTAAAAAGTTGTTTTCAGTGTTATAAATATAATTAAAATATGCCAAAATGATCAACTCTTGTTTTGCGGCGACACGTTTTAATTATTTGAGCTGTGGTAGATGGTTTTCTTTTGTCTTCCATTTTTTTAAAGACTTGGTCGTTTGTTTCTCTCTAAATATCTGGTCAGTCTTTGACAGCTGGATTTAGCCAATGAATAAACATTTAAAGCAATAAGAAAATAGACAATCTAGGAGAATCGTGATAAAGTTGAAATCGTGATCTGGCTCCAAGAAAATTGTGATATTCATTTTTTTCCATATCGCCCAGCCACTAATTGGAACATTGAGTGTTGACACAAAGCAAGTTTTCAACAATTTCTACTCTGCAAAAAAGAAAAATCTACTTGTTTTACGATATTCGATCTGATTTACCTTTATCTAGATATAAAAACTTATTAAAAATGTATTGTTAAGTATAATGTGAAAGACTAGCATTTATCTCTGCTCAAAACAACTCGGTAGTCAAACTTCTTACTGCACTGGCAGATTATTTCACTTGAAATAACAAATTAAAAAAAACAACATTTTCTTATTTTTTGAAAGACCATTCTTTGTAACATTAGTAGAGGTTATGCAGGTGACATGACATCATTCTAAATGTTCATGCTGAGTGTTAAGGATGCATTAGAGTTAATGGAGAGAAGGACATTTTCTTTGTAAGAGTTCAATAAACACTAAAACAGGAAAAATAAACTACAGTTTGATAACAAATTCAACCCACAACAAGTCTACTGAGCACTGGGTTTGTAACTGACATGTAAAAAGAGAAATCAAGTCACAGTTGTAGCAAAGCGATAAACAACAAGACTTTAGCTCTCACATTTATCAGACACTGAAATCACAGTTGTACTTATTACTTTTTCTTCTTAAACATATGTTTTTGAGTCAGATTGGTTGCAGTTAAAATGTCCTAAATCATCATTCTAAATGTTGCTAAGTATTTTTGGAATAAAAATGATGTCAGTGCATGACCTGCTGTAATGACTTTTATTGAAAAATATGCTGAAAATTATGTTGTAGGATGGGAAAAAAGGGTAGTAACATAAAATGACAGAGATGAGGCTTGCAAGTCACTCCTGATCTGGTACTGATTTTTTTTTTTTTTGGTTTAATTTCTGATACAAATGATCTCAATCCACTGCCTAGTTTAATTTTACTTTAGTTTTTAATTGACACATTTTTCATTTCGCTGAGCCCTTCGTATAAGCGCATTCACCAAAATGTGTTTCTTAAAATAGGTCATGGTTTTGTGGGAGAGTCTCTTATCTGCAGGTGCCATGTTGGATCCTCTTTCTTATGTTACTTCATTTGCATTTTCTCTGTTCAACAATTCAGAGCCAGAAGTCATGTGACGCTCAGGGCCACAACCTCCACCCTCTCCTCCTCTCTCTCCTCCTCTCTCTCTCTCTCTCTCTCTCTCTCTTCTGCCTCTTCTCTCTTCTCCTCTCTTCTCTCTTGTCCTCTCTTCTGTCCTCTCTCTTCTTCTCTTCTCTTTCTGCCTCTCTCGCTTCTCTCTCTTCTTTTTCTTTTCTTTTTTCCTTTTTTTCTCTGTCTCTCTCTTTCTCTCTCCTCTCCTCTTTCTTTCTTTGTCTCTTCCCTTGCTTTTCTTTCTCTCTCTCTTCTCTTCTGTTTCTTTTTTTTTCTTTCTCTCTGTCTTTAGTTCTTTTTCTCTTTGTTTTCTCTTCCTCTTCTCTCTCTTTTTCTCTCTTTCTGTTTTCTCTCTCTTCTCTCCCCTCTCTTTTTCTCTCTCTTGCTTCTCTCTTTCTTTCACCTCTTTCTTTCTCTCTCTTCTCTCTTCTTGCTCTCCTCTTTCTGTCTTTTTCTCTCTCCCATTTCTCTCCCTTTCCTTCTCTGCTCTCTCTCTTTCTTCTCTCCTCCCTCTGTCTTCTCTCTCTCTTCTTTCATGTTTTTTCTCTCTTGTTTTCTCTCTCCTTTTCTCTCTTTCTCCCTCTCCTCTTTTCTTTCTTGTTTTCTCTTTCTTTCACTCTCTCTTTCTTTCTTTTCTCTTTCTCTCTTTTCATCCATTTTCTCTCACTTTTTTCTCTCTTTCTTTATCTCTGACTTTTTCTCTCTGCCCTTTTTTAGTTTCTCTCTCTACTCTCTCTTCTTTTCTTTTCTCCTCTCTCTCTCTCTCCCTCTCTATCTATCTCTTTCTCTCTCTGCCCCTCCTCCTCTTTGTTCTCCTCCTGTGCGCTTCTCTCTCCTCTTTCTGTTCTCCTTCCTTCTCTCTGCTCTTTCTCTTTTTTCCCTCTTCTTTCTCTCTCATTCTTCTCTCTTTCTTTCTTTCTTTCTTTCTTTCTCTCTTCTTCTGTTCTCCCGTCTCTCTCTTTCTCCCTTTCTCACATTCTCTCTTCCTTTCTTCTCTCTTTCTCTCCCTCTTTTCTTTCTCTGTTTGTTCCTTTCTGTTCACCTTCTTTCCGTCTGTTCTCTCTCTTTCCCCTCTGTTTCCCTCTCTCTTTTTTCTTTCTTTTCTCCTTTTCTCTCTCTCTTTCTCTGTTTCTTTCTTTTTGTCCTCCTTCTCTCTGCCTGCTCTCTCTCTCTCTCCACTCACTCTCTTTCTTCTCTCTTCTTCTATTCTCCCCCTCTCTTTCTCCTTTTCGCTCTCTCTACTCTGCTCTCTCTCTTTCTCTTTTTCTGTCTCTCTACTCTTTCTCTCTCTCTTCTCTGATCTCTCTCTTTCTCTCTCTTCTCCTTTTGTCCCCCGCTCTCTCTCTCTCTCTCTTTCTCTCTCTGTCTCTCTCTCTTTCTTTCTCTCCTTCTATTCTCCCCCTCTCTCTTTCTCCCTTTCTCTTGCTCTCTTTCTCTCTCTCTACTCTCTTCTCTTTCTCTCTCTTTCTATTTTTTCCCCTCTTTCCTGTGTCTTTTGTTCTACACTAAGTTTGTCTAAAATGAACAAATCCTTTCAGATCTGGCAACGAACAGCGAGTTATGACAAAATATAATTTTAACACACAACCATCAAACAACCTTTACTACAAAATACAAATAACACCTCATTCTAAGTAAACAGTTTTGCCCAACATTTACTTAACTATTTGTGTATTTTTCAGTCTTACGTAACTTGCGTCAGTGCAGCTAATCAAGAGTAAAATCCCACAATGTGACTTTAGCCGTGGTAATTTTAACTTCCTGAATGAGCCTAATCCCGCAGACACTAAAGACTTTAACGTATAGAGCGAAAACGTGCTGTAAGTCTCGCTAATCTCGTGTCACTGACTGGCTCTATGGACTTTTCCTGTTTAATCCTCCTGACACCGATCAGGCAGAGCTAAACATGCTAACGCTAACGGATTCTCCACGAACAGCGCTGCGGAAAACACGGCAGAGATCGATGGACAAACGCTGAAACCAGGAGTAAAATGGACTCTGTAGAGCCGAGGTAAAGACTGTTTAATCTATAAATGATCTGTAATGATGTGATTGTTTAGAGAATTTGTTGAGTTTAGCGCAGGTTTTATTCTGTCAAGGAAGGCTAAACAAACAAACCTAATTTAAGAAGTACAGAATTTATGCATCGTAAACCTCATAATTATTCAGAATGAGTTTAGAATAAGCGCTTTTTACATTTTCAGAGTCTATACTTTGACATTATATACCTGCGCTGGTGCAAAACTGATTTTAAATGGCACATTTTATGCTAAATCAATTTTTTTTTTGAGTTTATAATCACAGCTGAAGTTTTGTTTGATTTCCCTCTGAGCCTCAGAAATCTTTTTTGCAGTTTTAATTTCTTAAACCAGGGCTGTTCAACTTTATTTTTCTGAGGAACAGATTTTTCACATGAGCAGTGGCGCCTGAGCCAGAGGTTCATTAGACGTCACCACAATTTGTGTAATACATTCAATTTAATTCAGTTCATTTGTACAGCCCAAAATCACAACAGCAGTTATCTCAGAGGACTTTACAAGATGTTGATTTAGCAAATTGTCAGACAATCAAACAATGAAACATTTGGACAATACCAACAGAAACGTTGGAAAATCAGAAACAATCATTATTAGGAAATACAGGCAGATTGTTCAACAACAAACAGGCAGATGGATAATTGTCCCAGAGCATCCCCTGTCCTTAGACCCTCCTTCTCGGCAAGGAAAAACTAAAAAAAAAAAAAAAAAAAAAAAAACAGCGGGGGAAAAAGAGAAACCTTGAGGAGAACTTGCCTGAGTTAGCCCCTCCTACATTCTGTTTGAATGCAGAAGGGTCTGAAACTGAAGAGATAGCCAACGATTTCGTCGTCCAAAGTCCAAAGTGATTGGTTGACTTTGCGCTCGGAAAGCCCGTCCTCGAAATTGAACCCCGGTGCTCTGATCCCAGACCCGTCTTTGTACAGTGTCTGTCAAAGTGTGTAGGGACTGGCTGGTCAGGCAAGAGGAGAACCACAGTGACAGAGAGCTCCACTCTCATATACGGACAGGCTGTAGATGTGACAGGACTGACTCATGTCCAGATTTGTCATCAGTCAGTGGAGCCAGAAATCACTTTTAGGGAAACAAATTTTCTTGCAGGACGAGGACAGCCAGTCAGAGAGAGGCTGGAGTAGAGCAGTGAGAGAGGTCCAGGATTAGGTGCATCCGAGGTCCAGGCATCGACACTGGAGCAGCAGCATCTGAAACAGAACAAGAGTGCAGAAAGTGCAAACAGTCACATGCACATGTAAACAGAGAATGCACAGATAATCAAACGTGATTGAAAATGAGTTTTGTCAGGGCATGTGTGAGTAGACACCGACAACACTCATTAAATACACAACATTAAATTTCTTTTAGAACCAGTTTAGATTTTTATGTTACTTGGAAAGTCAAGTTGTTTCTTTGTTGGTAACTTGGTGTTTCTCAAATTGTGGTTTGTGTACAGCTGGTGCTACTTCAAGTCATCTGCAGTTGTTTCAAACAGTCTGAGTTTTGATCTGGATTGTACTCGGAGAGACAAATATTACATTACGTTGTACTTTGAGTGACAAGTTTGAGCCGTTTGTCTTTGAGTTTTTGCAGATGTTCACTGTTTCACTGAGGCTTTACCTTCGTGTCTCCATGGTGATGTTACTGTTATTAATGTCCCAGGTGGATTAATCGTCCCGTGTAGACGAGAGACTGACATGACGTGGCTCTGGTGGACCGAACAGCTTGACTCTTTATGGAAACACTGACAGTATCTCTTATGTAAACCTCCTGACGCGGCTGCAGCATGAAGCGGCTCATTTGCATTGTGAACTGAAGCTGATAAAACCGTGTGGAGCTTTTGGAAGTTTGCATGTTCTCCCTGTGTCTGCGGCAAGCATAAATAAACTAGTATATTAATAGAGATGGGACGCTTCTGTTTTGTCATTTCACTCTCGATTTATGCTTCACAATTTTTTTTTTTCCTGTGGTATTGCTCGATTCAATGCTATAGAAGTTATGCGGACGCCATCACAGCATTCTAACTCTCAGCAGTGAGTGGCAAAAATGAATGAAAGACAATGGAGACAAAGTACAATTTCTTCTGTAAAGTGTCAAATGAAGACTAAAAAAGGAAAAAGCAGCTACAGACTCATAATGAATATAAATAACCACAACTACTGCTGAATACAGAGTTTGTATGTGACACGTAACAAGAGAAAATCAAGTAAACAGTGGCAGAAAAGCAGATAAACAACAGTACTTTTGTTTCTAAGAATTGCACAAAGTTCTAAAGCAGTGCTTTTAACTAATTTAAAAAAAATTGTTTTAATCCATTTGCAAAGTGAACTGTTAACATAAAAATGTTCTATATCTGCAGCTGTCGTTAGCAAACAAGCTAGATAAAGTCTGCACTGTTGCCGTGACAACAGAAAAGCTACTTTATTACATTTCTGCTGAACAAATGCTCTGCAGAAGGAAAAAAAAACAGATTTTATCAGTTGGCCTTCTCATATTTCTGCCACTAAAAGAATGTTTGTGCATAACTTTTATTGATCCATCTTTAAACATTAATCTAACATAAATTAGGTTTTGTCAGTGCAGTCTGTGGCCGGTGCTGAATCTGCTTTACACTGAGACATGCAGTCAGAGATGGAAATGTAGTATAAGAGCTAAAAATACATCTCTCCACAGGTGAAACATGTTTGAGTACGTTCATGTTCCAGGTCACAGTCAGGATGCCTGCAGGCGACTCTTCACCTTTTGCCCAACAAGCACGTTCTAAAAATACTCCCCTGGACAGAAAACATGTATTTTTCTGTTATAGTTGGTTCATGTTTGGCAGTGAAACCGAGGAATTCTGGGAATGATGGGGATTTTTATTTGAGCGATTTAGTCTTTTCTATTTTTGAGAAATGGAGCTTAAGCGGATGTTCAACCTGGGAGACTGACCTGCAGCTTCATCGTCTCATCTCATCGTCAGCTCCCCCCTTCCTCGCCGCTGCAGGCTCCTCCTTCAGCTCCCGCCTCGCAGCTAATCAAGCCCAGCCGGTCTATTTAAATCCCTCTCCTGCAGCTGCGCTCCTTCTACTCAGCTCGGCACGCATGTCGTTCGTTATGCTGCTACGTACTTTCCAATTCCAACTCCGACGAGGTCCGGATCCAGTCCCTGTTCTGTTCTCCGGCGGCTCTGCGCTGCTCCACGGAGCGCGCACCGCGCTGTCTGTCTCCCAGCCTGCCTCCCCGAGCCTGGCGCGGCTCGCGGCGCTTCTCCCTCGCCGTGGCTCCTCTCCTCCACGGCCCGGGTCTCCTCCTCCGGCCGTCCGCCCGGGATCGAGGCACGGACGCGACGGTCCGCCGTTCTTCCAGCAGTCCACGTCATCCAATCGCTCCTCCTGGGCGCACGGCGCGCCCGGTCCGCCCTCGCCTCTGCTCTCCCCGCAGCTGCTGCTTCGGCTCCTCCCCCTGCTCCTGTCTCGGCCCTCCACCGCTCTGTCGAGTCGCCCTCCGAACACATCCCGGGGCTCGCTATTCCGGCAACGCCTGCCCCTCCTCTTTCTGATTTTGATTGAAGTCCAGCTGCGCAGTTGGTGATGATTACAATAAAGGCAAGTTCAAATTTACTCCATGGTCGTACATTCAAACAGTCATTTCTCTTCTCAAGGTTCACTTTCGTCAACGCACCTCACGCCTCATATTCACATTTGGTCTTTCAGCAATTACCATCTTTCCACTTTGCAGAAAACACGGCTAAAAGAGTTCACGAACGGTCGCACCCAATGACATAGGCCTAGTCAAGCTTTACCTTATATGGCAATCTCCTCTGAAGGTTAATCGCTATGATGTGCTGTTACTTTCTCCATTGAAACGAGACAAACACTCAAACAAGAATTTCAATCACATTCGGTTATTCTCATTCAGATTGACGAGCACTCCAGCGACTAGGTTTAATAACCTTCAATATCAATCATGATCATTGCTGTAATCGTTTACAGCCTGTGTAATCGAGTAATCGTGATTATTAACCGTAACTTGTGAGCTTTGGACGTTCCCCGAGTTGTAAAAAGGGGGTCCCAGACTGCTTCTTTACAACCGTAAAATACATTTACAACAGTTGATTTCGTAAGTTCACACGCACATTTCTTTTATCTTTCGCACTCTGCATTTATGGAGCGCTAATGCTCCGCACTTTTTTAGCTTATAATCGTTCAAATATCGTGATTCAGTTATTCTGCAAAGTTCGTCGCCATCTATTTTCATCATAGTCAACCGCCCCTACCAATGACCTCTCCCTCATTTCTCGGTCGTGATGAACCATTTCGCAGCCACATCTTCGTACTCCTTAATTGCATGGCCTTGTTCTGGGAGTTCATCTTTCATTTATCAACAAGTAACCCACGTCTTCTCACGTAACATAGTCTACATCTCCTTTCTTTTGCACCCAACTAGAATTGTCACATCTGGATCACTGCCGCGCAAGTCTTCTCCTTTATCTTTTTGCATTTCATATCCGTGCTCATTTCTGATTCACTCCCAACACTCGATGTCCTTCCCACCTGTCACCTCCCGCGTCTGCGAAGCATAAGTTCAACGCCCTCTTTCCATTCATCCTCACCTGTCACTCTGGACCCTCCCTCCCTAATGCCGCACCCTCTTAAATTTTGGGGGGGTTTCAGGACAGACTTTTCCTTGTCCAAAGCATCTACGCTCCATGAAATTATTCCCATTGACGCTGTCCATGAGTGTGGGGGCCATCTGTAGAAACGCATCGCATGTGTGTTCAAAATAACTGTCGTCAAGATCGTCATTAAGGCCTCTCCTACTCTTGCTCTACCACGTTCTCCGTGTGTCCCATTACCTCGCAGGCATTTATGATCTCATTCTCATAGCCTGTCTTATGGCAACCTGCCCTCGAGCGACTTGAATCCTGGTCCTCCTCAGCTCTTTCTCCATACATCTACCCAATACATCTTCCTTCCATCTTGACTGTCCATCGCTCCTCTACTCTTCGCATGTCTCATGCAGTTACTGGTGGTGGTCTCACTCGTACGCAGTTTTAGGTTTTGATGCTGCCTCATTTGCTGCACTTTCGATTCCTCTTCGCTGTTGTCACCAGCAATGCTGATATCTCATCAGTCGCCCGTGTTCAGCTCACTGCATCAGTCTCATTAACCGCAATGTCTGGCAAATCGCATCAATCGTACATGTCTGACTTACCGCATCAGTTTCGGTCGCATCAGCGCCCATGTCCAGCTCACGCATCGGTCACATCAACCGTACATGTCCGACTTACTGCATCAGTCTCGTTAGCCGCCCACGTCCGCTCATCGCATTAGCTGCCCATGTCCGGCTCACCGCATCAGTCTCATCAGCCGTCATGTCCGGCTCGCGTCATCGGTCGCATCAGCCGCCCATGTCCGGCTCACGTCATCGGTCGCACCAGCCGCCCATGTCCGGCTCACGTCATCGTTCGCACCAGCCGCCCATGTCCGGCTCACGTCATCGGTCGCACCAGCCGCCCATGTCCGGCTCACGTCATCGGTCGCACAGCCGCCCATGTCCGGCTCACGTCATCGTTCGCACCAGCCGCCCATGTCCGGCTCACGTCATCGGTCGCACCAGCCGCCCATGTCCGGCTCACGTCATCGGTCGCACCAGCCGCCCATGTCCGGCTCACGTCATCGGTCGCACCAGCCGCCCATGTCCGGCTCACGTCATCGGTCGCACCAGCCGCCCATGCCCGGCTCACGTCATCGGTCGCACCAGCCGCCCATGCCCGGCTCACGTCATCGGTCGCACCAGCCGCCCATGTCCGGCTCACGTCATCGGTCGCACCAGCCGCCATGCCCGGCTCACGTCATCGGTCGCACCAGCCGCCATGTCCGGCTCACGTCATCGGTCGCACCAGCCGCCCATGCCCGGCTCACGTCATCCGGCCACGCATCGGCCATCAGCCGCCCATGTCCGGCTCACGTCATCGTCGCATCAGCCGCCCATGTCCGCTCACGTCATCGGTCGCATCAGCCGCCCATGTCCGGCTCACGTCATCTGTCGCATCAGCCGCCCATGTCCGGCTCACGTCATCGGTCCCATCAGCCGCCCATGTCCGGCTCACCGCAGTCCTTTAATCTGATCAGCCAAATTGCTGGCGGCCGCGCTGGAAACTACCATCTTTCTTAGTTCCCTGCCTCGATCCATCATGCCATTTCATTTCATCTTTCCTCTCATAGCACGCATCCCTGAATCTGCTCGATTCCAACACATTAGGACGGCTCATCATAATGATCAATCATCGCAAATCATTTGAAATGTTCGCTAATGCTCATTCCTTTACCGTATCATAGAAATTCACATCTCCGCCATCGCTTCACCTAGGGAGTTGTCACATTTTTATTCTCACTACCTTGGCCCTGACCCTGGCCTCCCCTTTTTGGGGGGGAAGACCTCTCCTATCTGCACATCCACTCCAATTCGCCGAGCAGCACTGAGGTCTCCGCCAGGGTCCGCGCGCCAAACCTTATATCTCATTAAAGTTTTTCTCATAATTTGCTTTTGTCTGTTTGAGTCTCTCCAGGTTGAAATGGAGCTTAAGCGGATGTTCAACCTGGGAGACTGACCTGCAGCTTCATCGTCTCATCTCATCGTCAGCTCCCCCCTTCCTCGCCGCTGCAGGCTCCTCCTTCAGCTCCCGCCTCGCAGCTAATCAAGCCCAGCCGGTCTATTTAAATCCCTCTCCTGCAGCTGCGCTCCTTCTACTCAGCTCGGCACGCCCCACCTCCACCCCATCTCCTCCCGCTCCACCTAGAAGTCCGTCCCTCTCCAGTTCTTCGACCACCACCAGGTTGCAGGCCCGGGGGGAAGACCTCTCCTATCTGCACATCCACTCCAATTCGCCGAGCAGCACTGAGGTCTCGCCAGGGTCCGCGCGCCAAACCTTATATCTCATTAAAGTTTTCTCATAATTTGCTTTTGTCTGTTTGAGTCTCTCCAGGTTGAAAATAGTGTGGAAGATACAAGTCTGTGTCAATGAAGTCTGGTCTCACAAAGTGTAAATATTGTGTCATGTGAATGCATTTTCCATTTCTGTGTGTCTATGATATGCATTGTTGTCCCACTTATTATTTATGGACAAAACACAATTTTAATCCTAGACCTATAAATTTAGCAACTGCAATTTTTTTGTTTTTGTTTTACTTTTCAACACCTATGAAGGATTTGAAAAACAATATTACGTATAAAACATTTTTCAGATAGTCCGAACAGCGTTGAGATGATTTGGGCCAGGATGATTCTGTTTATTATTGATCGTGGCTTTTTGATAAATTGAACTACAAGTCCAGAACATGCAGCAGCGCTGACAAGAGGAGCCATATAGAAGATGGTATCATCCAGAAAGTGGATAGTAAGCGATGGAAATATAAAGGCGTTTATTGCTGAAATGTGACTATAAACCTAAAATGCAATGTAATGCAGCAAATTGCATAAAATGTGTCCACATTTTCTTTTGAATGATTGTGTTGTTTTAAGGATGGAAAATCATTCGGAAAACTTTCGAAAATCTTCGAAGTCTGCAATGATCAAATCAAAAGGCCAGAATCGATCAGTTTTGTTGATGCAGCCACTGACTTACGCACACTCTGTAGTTGGTATAATACACACATTAATACAATAACAGTCACATTGTTTGAAGAAGCAAGCCTGAACTTGTGCAAGACTGACTAAATGACCTTATTATGTTGCGTTAACAACTGATGGGTGGACGGACTCTAAATATGCCACTAAATTGATGTGTCAAATGTTCATAAAACATTAAGTATATAATGTTTAAATGTAACTTATGTTTTTGTTTGTGTCTTCTAAAGAAATTAGAAATCGTGCCTGCAAAATTGAAAAACTGAATCGAATCGTGACTTAAGTGATTCGTTCGATATAGTTTAATGCAAATGAATGTTATGATTTACAGTATAAACTTGGACAATGACATACAGTAAATGTGTTATATTAGCTTTATGTAGAGTGTTCTATATAAAATTGGCCAACTCTGACTCTGATCGATTTTGCTCCAGCTCCATTTTGACTTTGAACACTTCTGGTAGAAGAGCAAACTAGATCAGCAGCATACACAGGAGTTAAGGCTTAAAGACTGTTTCATGGAGTGAGTTTGACACAATATGATGAAGAAATTAAACCAGTCAGTCTAAAATGAATGCTTCTCGAACAGTTGCATGTGTAAATTAGTATTGTGTCTTGCATTTTGAGGTTAAACTGTCCTAATACCTGCAGTCCTAGTGATGAGTTGTTCGTTTTGGCCCTGTATTCGCTTTAATCTTTTAATATTTCTGACACAAACTGCTCAGGCAGACAATACCTCTGCGTTTGAAATTAGATTCTTGTAACGTCGAAAATACAACAGCAGACAACAGGACAGAGCGCCGCCGAATGAGAAGCAGCCGCTGTGAGAAGCTGTCAATCAAACGCCCGTCTCCGGGGAGATGGAGGAGGCGGTCTTCTTCATCTGTCAGAACATGTCACCACAGCAGTCACAGATATCCCACAATCCCTCAGTCCCACAGGAAAGAGGGAGGGGGGGAGGAGGGAGGAGGGGTCAGAGGGCGAGAGGGACATGAAGAGGAGGAGATGGAGCAGACTGTGTTTTCGAGTGACTGCCTTTCGCTCAAAAAGTCAAGAGAAAATGAACTTAATACAAAAAATGAGTTTGAATTAAATAGACTTTTTAGAGCATTATAACAGTGTTCCCTCATTAAAATATATAGTTTGCTTCATCCACAATCTACTCTAAGCCTCAGAAATTACCCAGTTTAAATTTTTTCCTGAATTGTTAAGTTACCGATCAGCTGAGTGTATCTTGCACAGTTTTTAAATCATCTTCAGAGTGTTTATGCATTCAAGTTACAACTCATGTAATGTGTTTTTTCATTCTTCATGCCACTATGTAACAGATGCTGCTCTATTGTTGCATATTAGTTTGTAAAGTGTGTCATTGCTTTAAGTTAGAAGATGCGTATCACTGTCGCCTGCAGAAAGAGACACTGTCTGTCTAGTTGACTGGGGAAACTTCTTTGATTAAAACAACAAAACAGGATGAGAGCAGTTGTTTTGACCAGGTCTGAATGGTCTGACAGACCTGAATGTAACTTTTAAGGGCCGTAAATACAAATTTCATTCACAAATGTTGAATTAGCAGCAGAACTTTTGATTACACAGTGATAAAATCTTGTAGTTGGCTGAACAGCGCTAGTTAGTGTTGCTGCTACAGCTTGTGCCAGCTGCGGCTCTTTCTGCTACTCGGTTGCGCACGCATCCCTCGTGTTGAGAAACAAATAATCCCTCTATACATTTATCATAATGTGAAGTTATGGTTTTGGTAGAAATAGCAATTCTTTGTGATAGAGCTGCACATATAGCAGGGATATTCAAGTTATCACATCAACTCAGTTTGTGGTCTCACACAACATGCAGGTTAGAGAATGTTTGATGGTGGTTGAAGGTTGAGGCACCAGGTGTTTAGGAGACTGGCCTCTGCTGAGCTGCCCCAGGGCTGCTTCTGTCACTGAGTGGGCGGGGTTGCTGTGTGAAGCACTGAAGACATCTATGTGTAAATGTGCTATAGAAATAAACCATCATCATTATTATTAAAAGATGATGATGATGGTTGACAAAAGCTCTATGTAGTGTAGGCCTATACTGTATGTTTCTGCACGTTTTCCAATGACAATTCACTTTTGTCTGATAATTAAACCTAAACATTTTAATCACATTTTCTGCTGAACTACTTAATAAATGTGACTATTTTTTAAGAATTCTCCAAAATATAACGTAGCAGTTGCAATAACATTACATTTTGCTTTCCTTTCTCCCTTTCAATACTACACTATTTACTGTTCCAGCTTTGGGATCCATTTTTGTTTAATCCTTCTCTTTCTCTCTTGCTCTCTCNGATGGACTTTTTCAGCTTTTGTGTCCAATTAAAAGTTAATTTTTTTTCCATGTCTTAAAAAGTCGTTTTCAGTGTTATAAATATAATTAAAATATGCCAAAATGATCAACTCTTGTTTTGCGGCGACACGTTTTAATTATTTGAGCTGTGGTAGATGGTTTCTTTTGTCTTCCATTTTTTTAAAGACTTGGTCGTTTGTTTCTCTCTAAATATCTGGTCAGCCTTTGATAACTGGATTTAGCCAATGAATAAACATTTAAAGCAATAAGAAAATAGACAATCTAGGAGAATCGTGATAAGTTGAAATCGTGATCTGGCTCCAAGAAATTGTGATATTCATTTTTTCCCATATCGCCCAGCCCTAATTGGAACATTGAGTGTTGACACAAAGCAAGTTTTTAACAATTTCTACTCTGCAAAAAAGAAAAATCTACTTGTTTTACGATATTCGATCCTGATTTACTTTATCTAGATATAAAAACTTATTAAGCAAATCTGTATCTGTTTTAAGTCATAATTGCTTGAATCAAGATTTGCTTAAAAATGTTGTCAAGAGTAATGTAAAGTAGCATTTTCTGCTCAAAACAACTCGGTGAGTCAAACGTTCTTACTGCACTGGCAGATTATTTCACTTGAAATAACAAATTAAAAACAACAACAACATTTTCTTATTTTTTGAAAGACCATTCTTTGTAACATTAGTAGAGGTTATGCAGGTGACATGACATCATTCTAAATGTTCATGCTGAGTGTTAAGGATGCATTAGAGTTAATGGAGAAAAGGACATTTTCTTGTAAGAGTTCAATAAACAGCTAAAACAGGAAAAATAAACTACAGTTTGATAACAAATTCAACCCACAACAAGTCTACTGAGCACTGGGTTTGTAACTGACATGTAAAAAGAGAAAATCAAGTCAACAGTTGTAGCAAAGCAGATAAAAACAAAGACTTTAGCTTCTCACATTTATCAGACACTGAAATCAAACAGTTGTACTTATGACCTTTTTCTTCTTAAACATATGTTTTTGAGTCAGATTGTTGCAGTTAAAATGTCCTAAATCATCATTCTAAATGTTGCTAAGTATTTTTGGAATAAAATGATGTCAGTGCATGACCTCTGTAATGACTTTTATGAAAATATGCTGAAAATGTTGTAGGATGGAAAAAAGGGTATACATAAAATGACAGAGATGAGCTTGCAAGTCACTCCTGATCTGGTACTGATTTTTTTTTTTTTTGTAATTTCTGATACAATATGATCTCAATCCACTGCCTAGTTTTATTTTACTTTAGTTTTTAATTGACACATTTTTCATTTCGCTGAGCCCTTCGTATAAAGCGCATTCACCAAAAATGTGTTTCTTAAAATAGGTCATGGTTTTGTGGGAGAGTCTCTTATCTGCAGGTGCCATGTTGGATCCTCTTTCTTATGTTACTTCATTTGCATTTTCTCTGTTCAACAATTCAGAGCCAGAAGTCATGTGACGCTCAGGGCCACAACCTCCACCCCTCTCTCTCTTCTCTCTCTTCTCTCTCTCTTCTCTCTCTCTCTCTCTCTCTCTCTCTTCTGCCTCTCTCTCTCTTCTGCCTCTCTCTTCTCTCTCTGCTCTCTCTTTCTGTCCCTCTCTCTCTCTTCTCTTTCTCTTTCTGACCTCTCTCGCTCTCTCTCTCTCTCTCTTTCTCTCTATCTCTCTCTTCTGCCTCCCTCTCTTCTCTCTCTGTCTCTCTCTTCTCTCTCTCTGCTCTCCCTCTTCTTTCTTTGTCTCTCTCGCCTTGCTTTATTCTTTCTCTACCTCTCTCTTCTCTTCTGTTTCTTTTTTCTTTCTTTCTCTCTGTCTTTCACGTTCTTTTTCTCTTTGTTTTCTCTCTCCTCTCTCATTCTCTCTCTTTTTCTCTCTTTCTGTTCTTCCTCTCTTCTTTCTCTCCCCCTCTCTCTTTCTCTCTCTTGCTTTCTCTCTTTCTTTCACACTCTCTATCTTTCTCTCTCTCTCTCTCGCTCTCTCTCTGCTCTCCCTCTTTCTTGTCTTTTTCTCTCTCTCGCCATTCTCTCCCCTTTCCTCTCTCTGCTCTCTCTCTTTCTTTCTCTCCCTCCCTCTGTCTTCTCTCTCTCTGTCTTTCATGTTCTTTTTCTCTCTGTTTTCTCTCTCCTTTTCTCTCTTTCTCTCCCCCTCTCCCTCTTTTCTTTCTTGCTTTTCTCTTTCTTTCACTCTCTCTTTCTTTCTTTTCTCTTTCTCCTCTTTTCATCCATTTTCTCTCACTTTCTCCTCTCTTTCTTTATCTCTGACTTTCTCTCTGCCCCTTTTTATGTTTCTCTCTCTACTCTCTCTCTTTCTTTTCTTTTTCCCTCCTCTTAGTCTCTCTCTCTCCCTCTCTATCTATCTCTTTCTCTCTCTGCCTCTCTCTTTGTTGCTCTGCCTGTGCGACTCTCTCTCCTCTCTCTGTTCTCCTTCCTTCTCTCTGCTCTTTCTCTTTTTCTCCCCTCCTCTCTTTCTCTCTCATTCTTCTCTCTTTCTTTCTTTCTTTCTTTCTCTCTTCTTCTGTTCTCCCGTCTCTCTCTTTCTCCCTTTCTCACATTCTCTCTTCCTTTCTTCTCTCTTTCTCTCCCTCTTTTCTTTCTCTGTTTGTTCCTTTCTGTTCACCTTCTTTCCGTCTGTTCTCTCTCTTTCCTCTCTTCTGTTTCCCTCTCTCTTTTTTCTTTCTTTTCTCCTTTTCTCTCTCTCTTTCTGTTTCTTTCTTTTTCCTCCTTCTCTCTGCCTGCTCTCTCTCTCTCTCTCTCTCTCTCTCACTCACTCTCTTTCTTCTCTCTTCTTCTATTCTCCCCCTCTCTTTCTCCTTTTCGCTCTCTCTACTCTGCTCTCTCTCTTTCTCTTTTTCTGTCTCTCTACTCTTTCTCTCTCTCTTCTCTGATCTCTCTCTTTCTCTCTCTTCTCCTTTTGTCCCCCGCTCTCTCTCTCTCTCTCTCTTTCTCTCTCTGTCTCTCTCTTTCTTTCTCTCCTTCTATTCTCCCCCTCTCTCTCTCCCTTTCTCTTGCTCTCTTTCTCTCTCTCTACTCTCTTCTCTTTCTCTCTCTTTCTATTTTTTCCCCTCTTTCCTGTGTCTTGTTCTACACTAAGTTTGTCTAAAATGAACAAATCCTTTCAGATCTGGCAACGAACAGCGAGTTATGACAAAATATAATTTTAACACAACAACCATCAAACAACCTTTACTACAAAATACAAATAACACCTCATTCTAAGTAAACAGTTTTGCCCAACATTTACTTAACTATTTGTAGATTTTTCAGTCTTACATAACTTTGTGTCAGTGCAGCTAATCAAGAGTAAAATCCCACAATGTGACTTTAGCCGTGGTAATTTTAACTTCCTGAATGAGCCTAATCCGCAGACACTAAAGACTTTAACGTATAGAGCGAAAACGTGCTGTAAGTCTCGCTAATCTCGTGTCACTGACTGGCTCTATGGACTTTTCCTGTTTAATCCTCCTGACACCGATCAGGCAGAGCTAAACATGCTAACGCTAACGGATTCTCCACGAACAGCGCTGCGGAAAACACGGCAGAGATCGATGGACAAACGCTGAAACCAGGAGTAAAATGGACTCTATAGAGCCGAGGTAAAGACTGTTTAATCTATAAATGATCTAATGATGTGATTGTTTAGAGAATTTGTTGAGTTTAGCGCAGGTTTTATTCTGTCAAGGAAGGCTAAACAAACAAACCTAATTTAAGAAGTACAGAATTTATGCATCGTAAAATCATATTCAGAATGAGTTTAGAATAAGCGCTTTTTACATTTTCAGAGTCTATACTTTGACATTATATACCTGCGCTGGTGCAAACTGGATTTTATGCTAAATCAATTTTTTTTTTGAGTTTATAATCACAGCTGAAGTTTTGTTTGATTCCCTCTGAGCCTCAGAAATCTTTTTTGCAGTTTTAATTCTTAAACCAGGGCTGTTCAACTTTATTTTTCTGAGGAACAGATTTTTCACATGAGCAGTGGCGCCTGAGCCAGAGGTTCATTAGACGTCACCACAATTTGTGTAATACATTCAATTTAATTCAGTTCATTTGTACAGCCCAAAATCACAACAGCAGTTATCTCAGAGGACTTTACAAGATGTTGATTTAGCAAATTGTCAGACAATCAAACAATGAAACATTTGGACAATACCAACAGAAACGTTGGAAAATCAGAAACAATCATTATTAGGAAATACAGGCAGATTGTTCAACAACAAACAGGCAGATGGATAATTGTCCCAGAGCATCCCCTGTCCTTAGACCCTCCTTCTCGGCAAGGAAAAACTAAAAAAAAAAAAAAAAAAAAAAAAACAGCGGGGGAAAAAGAGAAACCTTGAGGAGAACTTGCCTGAGTTAGCCCCTCCTACATTCTGTTTGAATGCAGAAGGGTCTGAAACTGAAGAGATAGCCAACGATTTCGTCGTCCAAAGCAAAGTGATTGGTTGACTTTGCGCTCGGAAAGCCCGTCCTCGAAATTGAACCCCGGTGCTCTGATCCCAGACCCGTCTTTGTACAGTGTCTGTCAAAGTGTGTAGGGACTGGCTGGTCAGGCAAGAGGAGAACCACAGTGACAGAGAGCTCCACTCTCATATACGGACAGGCTGTAGATGTGACAGGACTGACTCATGTCCAGATTTGTCATCAGTCAGTGGAGCCAGAAATCACTTTTAGGGAAACAAATTTTCTTGCAGGACGAGGACAGCCAGTCAGAGAGAGGCTGGAGTAGAGCAGTGAGAGAGGTCCAGGATTAGGTGCATCCGAGGTCCAGGCATCGACACTGGAGCAGCAGCATCTGAAACAGAACAAGAGTGCAGAAAGTTGCAAACAGTCACATGCACATGTAAACAGAGAATGCACAGATAATCAAACGTGATTGAAAATGAGTTTTGTCAGGGCATGTGTGAGTAGACACGACAACACTCATTAAATACACAACATTAAATTTCTTTTAGAACCAGTTTAGTTTTAGAGTATTTTCTCAAATTGTGGTTTGTGTACAGCTGGTGCTACTTCAAGTCATCTGCAGTTGTTTCAAACAGTCTGAGTTTTGATCTGGATTGTACTCGGAGAGACAAATATTACATTACGTTGTACTTTGAGTGACAAGTTTGAGCCGTTGTCTTTGAGTTTTTGCAGATGTTCACTGTTTCACTGAGGCTTTACCTTCGTGTCTCCATGGTGATGTTACTGTTATTAATGTCCCAGGTGGATTAATCGTCCCGTGTAGACGTTTGGCTGACATGACGTGGCTCTGGTGGACCGAACAGCTTGACTCTTTATGGAAACACAGACAGTATCTCTTATGTAAACCTCCTGACGCGGCTGCAGCATGAAGCGGCTCATTTGCATTGTGAGCTGAAGCTGATAAAAACCGTTTGGAGCTTTGGGAAGTTGCATGTTCTCCCTGTGTCTGCGGCGAGCATAAATAAAGAAACTAGTATATTAATAGAGATGGGACGCTTCTGTTTTGTCATTTCAGTCCCGATTTATGGTTCACGCTTTAGTTTTTTCTGTGATGTCGATCGATTCAATGCTATAGAGGTTTTGCGGACGACATCACAGCATTCTAAATATCAGCAGTGAGTGGCAAAAATGAATGAAAGACAATGGAGACAAAGTACAATTTCTTCTGTAAAGTGTCAAATGAAGAACAAAAATGGAAAAAGCAGCTACAGACTCATAATAAATACAAACAACCACAACTACTGCTGAATATGGAGTTCGTATGTGACACCAACAAGAGAAAATCAAGTAAACAGTGGCAGAAAAGCAGATAAACAACAGTACTTTTGTTTCTAAAGCAGTTCTTTTAACTAATTTAAAAAAGATGGTTTTAATCTATTTGCAAAGTGAACTGTTGATTGTAAAAATGTTCTATATCTGCAGCTGTCGTTAGCAAAACAAGCTAGATAAAGTCTGCACTGTTGCCGTGACAACAGAAAAGCTACTTTATTACATTCTGCTGAACAAATGCTCTGCAGAAGGAAAAAAAACAGATTTTATCAGCTGGCCTTCTCATACTTCTGCCACTAAAAAAATGTTTGTGCATAACCTTTATTGTTCCATCTTTAAACATTAATCTAACATAAATTAGGTTTTGTCAGTGCCGTTTGTGGCTTGTGCTGAATCTGCTTTACACTGAGACATGCAGTCAGAGATGGAAATGTATCATAAGAGCTAAAAATACATCTCTCCACAGGTGAAACATGTTTGAGTACGTTCATGTTCCAGGTCACAGTCAGGATGCCTGCAGGCGACTCTTCACCTTTTGCCCAACAAGCACGTTCTAAAAATACTCCCCTGGACAGAAAACATGTATTTTTCTATTATAGTTGGTTCATGTTTGACGGTGTAACCCAGGAATTCTGAAGTCAGGGAATAATGGGGATTTTTCTTTGAGCGATTTAGTCTTTTCTATTTTTGAGAAAATAGTGTGAGAAGATACAAGTCTGTGTCAATTGCAGTCTGGTCTCACAAAAGTGCAAAAGTGTAAATATTGTGTCATGTGAATGCATTTTCCATTTTCTGTGTGTCTATGATATGCATTGTTGTCCCACTTATTATTTATGGACAAAACACAATTTTAATCCTAACCTATAAATTTAGCAACTGCAATGTGTTTTGTTATTTGTTTACTTTTCAACACCTTATGAAGGCATTTGAAAAAACAATATATACGTATAAAACATTTTTCAGATAGTATCCAAAACAGCGGTGTTGAGATGATTTCATGTGGCCCCCAGGATGATTCTGTATTATTATTGATCGTGGCTTTTTGATAAATTGAACTACAAGTCCCAGAATACATTGCAGCAGCGCTGACAAGAGGAGCCATATGCAAGATGGTATCATCCAGAGTGGATAAGCGATGCTGAAATAGCTAAAATGTGACTATGAAATCTATGAAATGCAATGAAATGCAGCAAATTGCATAAAATGTGTCCAACATTTTCTTTGAATGATTGTTTGTTTTAAGGATGGAAAATCATTCAAAAACTTCGAAAATCGTTCGAAGTCTGCAATGATCGTATCAAAAGGCCAGAATCGATCAGTTTTGTTCATGCAGCCACTGACTTACGCACACCCTGTAGTTGTTTAATTCACACATTAATACAATAACAGTCACAATGTTTGAAGAAACAAAGTGTGAACTTGTACAAGACCTGACTAAATGACCTTTATTATGTTGCGTTAACAACTGATGGGTGGACGGACCTCTAAATATGGCCACTAAATATGACTGACTGTTCAAATGTTCATAAAACATAATAAGTATATTAATGTTTTAAATGTAACTTATTATGGTTTGTTTTGTGTCTTCTAAAGAAAATTAGAAATCGTGCCTGCAAAATTGAAAACTGAATCGAATCGTGACTTAAGTGAATCGTTTGTGCGATATAGTTTAATGCAAATGAATGTTATGATTTACAGTATAAACTTGGACAATGACATACAGTAAATGTGTTATATTAGCTTTATGTAGAGTGTTCTATATAAAATGTGGCCAACTCTGACTCTGATCGATTTGCTTCAGCTCCATTTTGAGTTTGACACTTCTGCTATAGAAGAGCAAATAGATCAGCAGACACAGGAAGTTAAGGCTTAAAGACTGTTCATGGAGTGAGTTTGACACAATATGATGAAGAAATAAACCCAGTCAGTCTAAAATGAATGCTTCGTCTAACAGTTACATATGAGTATCAGTACACTGTAAAGTCTCATGTCAGTCAGAAATTGTTCTTGCATTTTTGAGGTTAAACTGTAATACCTGCAGTCCTAGTGATGAGTTTTGTTCGTTTGGCCCTGTATTCGCTTTAATCTTTTAATATTTCTGACACAAACTGCTCAGGCACCAGACAACACCTCTGCGTTTGAAATTAGATTCTTGTAACGCCGAAAAATACAACAGCAGACAAACAGGACAGAGCCGCCGCCGAATGAGAAGCAGCCGCTGTGAGGAGCTGTCATCAAACGCCCGTCTCCGGGGAGATGGAGGAGGCGGGTCTTCTTCACTCTGTCAGAACTTGTCACCACAGCAGTCACAGATATCCCACAATCCCTCAGTCCCACAGGAAAGAGGGAGGAGGGGGAGGGGGGGGATGGGTCAGAGGGCGAGAGGGACATGAAGAGGAGGAGATGGAGCAGCCTGGTGTTTTCGAGTGACTGCCTTTCGCTCAAAAAGTCAAGAGAAAATAAACTTAATACAAAAAATGAGTTGAATTAAATAGACTTTTTAGAGCAGTATAACAGTGTTCCCTCATTAAAATATATAGTTTGCTTCATCCACAATCTACTCTAAGCCTCAGAAATTACCCAGTTTAAATTTTTTCCTGAATTGTTAAGTTACCGATCAGCTGAGTGTGTCTTGCACAGTTTTTAAATCATCTTCAGAGTGTTTATGCATTCAAGTTACGCTCATGTAATGTGTTTTTTCATTCTTCATGCCCACTGTTAACAGATGCTGCTCTATTGTTGCTATGTTAGTTTGTAAAAGTGTGTCATTGCTTTAAGTAAAAAGATGTGTATCACTGTCGCCTGCAGAAAGAGACACTGTCTGTCTAGTTGACTGGGGAAACTTCTTTGATTAAAACAACAAAACAGGATGAGAGCAGTTGTTTTGACCAGGTCTGAACTGGTCTGACAGACCTGAATGTAACTTTTAAGGGCCGTAAATACAAATTTCATTCACAAATGTTGAATTAGCAGCAGAACTTTTGATTACACACAGTGATAAAATCTTGTAGTTGGCTGACAACAGCGCTAGTTAGTGTTGCTGCTACAGCTTGTGCCAGCTGCGGCTCTTTCTGCTACTCGGTTGCGCACGCATCCCCCGTGTTGAGAAACAAATAATCCCCTATACATTTATCATAATGTGAAGTTATGGTTTTGGTAGAAATAGCAATTCTTTATGATAGAGCTGCACATATAGCAGGGATATTCAAGTTATCACATCAACTCAGTTTGTGGTCTCACACAACATGCAGGTTAGAGAATGTTTGATGGTGGTTGGAGGTTGAGGCACCAGGTGTTTAGGAGACTGGCCTCTGCTGAGCTGCCCCAGGGCTGCTTCTGTCACTGAGTGAGGCGGGGTTGCTGTATGAAGCACTGAAGACATCTATGTGTAAATGTGCTATAGAAATAAACCATCATCATCATTATTAAAAGATGACGATGATGGTTGCCAAAAGCTCTATGTACTGTAGGCCTATACTGTATGTTTCTGCACATTTTCCAATGACAATTCACTTTTGTCTGATAATTAAACCTAAACATTTTAATCACATTTCTGCTGAACTGACTTAATAAATGTGACTATTTTTTAAGAATTCTCCAAAATATTGCTGTAGCAGTTACAATAACATTACATTTTGTTCTTTCTCTTTCTCCCTTTCAATTACTACACTATTTACTGTTCAGCTTTGGGATCCATTTTGTTTAATCCTCTCTTTCTCTCTTGCTCTCTCTCTCTCTGTCTCTCTCTCTCTCTCTCCCTCTCTCTATCTATCTCACTCCTTTCTCCTCTCTCTCTTTTCCTCCCTCCTTTTCTTTTTTCATCTCTTCTCTTTACTTCTCTCTCTTCTCCTTTACCTCTCTCTCTCATCTCTCTCCCTTTCTCTCTCATCTCTCTCTACTTCTCTCTCTCATCCCTCTCTCTCTCATCTCTCTCTCTACTTCTCCCTCTCTCTCCCCTCTCTCTCTCTCTACTTCACTCTTTCTCTCATCTCTCTCTTACTTCTCTCTCTCTTACTTCTCTCTTCATCTCTCTCATTCTCTCTCTCTACTTCTCTCTTCATCTCTCTCTACTTCTCCCTCTCTCTCCCCCTCTCTCTCTCTACTTCACTCTTTCTCTCATCTCTCTCTCTACTTCTCTCTCTCTCTACTTCCTCTCTCTCATCTCTCTCTACTTTCCTCTCTCTCCCCTCTCTCTCTCTACTTCACTCTTTCTCTCATCTCTCTCTCTCTACTTCTCTCATCTCTCTCTCTACTTCTCTCTCTCTCTACTTCTCTCTCTCATCTCTCTCTACTCTCTCTCCTACTTCTCTCTCTCATCTCTCTCTCTACTTCTCTCTCTCATCTCTCTCTACTTCTCTCTCTCTTTCTACTTCTCTCTCTACTTCTCTCTCTGTCTACTTCTCTCTCATCTCTCTTTCTTCTCCATCTCCCTCACTCCTCTCTCTTCTCCCTCTCCCACTCTACTCTCTCTCTTCCTCTCTCTCTCACCCCCCCTCTCTCATTTCCCCCTCTCTCAACCCCCCCCCTCTCTCTCTCTCTCTCCCTCTCTCTCTCTTTCTCTCTCTAATTAAATGTAATGGACTCAGCTCTAATTGAACGAACAGAAAACAGGCCAGGGGTTTGTTTTACAGTATCAAGTCTCTGCTGCTTTATCTCTCTTTGTCCAAACTCCACCATCACTTCTTCATAACCTCCACACTTTATCCACCTCTGACCCAAACATCTTCCCCTTTTCTCTTCTTTTTAGGCTCCAGGCGACACCGGCGAAGCGTCTAGACAGTGTTTGAAGAGAGAGAGAGAGAGAGCGGTGCATTGTGGGAGCCGGGCCAATGACTGCGAGGGAGCGAGGATTGATTAAAATGGGGTAAGTTTAGCTGAGAAGGCACAAAGCCAGATTTCCATTCGTTAAAAAGAGGAGCGGAGGCCATTGTAAAACGGCTGTGGGCTAAATAGATGCTGGTCGTTTTTTAAAAGATCAAATTGAATTTCATTTTGTCTTTGGGCGAGACACTAAAGGCTGTGCAGTAATCAACGTTTTAATTGAGATTTGTGTCGTCTAATCTTCTGTCTTGGGTATTTTTAATTGAGTTCTGGAGTTTGCAAATTTGAGATTTTCTTTTATTTCATTTTCTTAGAGCTTGTTCTACTTTTGATTTGTATCACGATTTAGACTCTTGTTTTCTTGAGTATAAATGGTTTTGATTTTATTCACGTGATTGTTAGCTGTATCACAAGAAACCTAGACAGTTTGCCAGATTGTCAGAAAGAAACAACAACCAAGGACAAAAAAAAAAAAAATTGTCGTCATAAAGTGTCCAGATATTTGTTTCTGTTGTAGTTATGTGATTCACCTTAATTGGGGCACATTTAAGCGGTAAGACAAGAGCCTTACGCTGGGCTCACACACTGGGCCGGAGGCTTTCCGTTTCTTGAAAAATAATGAGAGGCTCTCTCGTCCGGTCCGGTGAGCCGCGCGGCTTGCTCGGTCGTCCGGATCGTTCCGTTTCATGGAACTTTTTCTGGACTGCCAGAGCGCTCGGAACATTTTTGGTAAAGTTGTGAAAACAAGACACACAAACAGGAAACCAAGCGAGCGTGAGTGAAGAGAATCCGGTGGTTTTCAAAATAAAACCATTACATTTCTACTGATAAAACAAATACGTCAAAATGCTCGACATACGACTTTATAACACACAGGAGGCAAATAAACGTCCCGTACTTACCCATTGTGCGACAAAAAATCAAACAGAAAATGAAGTGACGTGAAATAAGCGCAAAACTCGGTGCAAGTGTTCTTTGTTTACATATCCATGTACTCCCAAGTTGAGCGTGAATCCTCGTGAACTCGTGGTCTCACGAGGCCAGCAGAGTCCGTACATACACTGCATATTCTGGAGGCAGTGTGAGTGACCAACGGACCCAGACGGATCTGATCTGGACTGGAGGCAGTGTGAGCCCGGTGTTATACTTCACCCACTTCCCCTGTGACTGGCAGGTCTGAGGAGCTGTAGGTGCAGATGGACAGCTCTGTTTGTGCCACAGGCTTTTGTGGCATAATAACAAACAGTGTGGGCAATGCACCTTTTCACTTCCTAGTTTGCCTGTTTTTTTTATTATATTTTGGGTGTAGCCACTATGAAAATTACTTTGTGATCATCAAAAGAGACTTGAGTACATCAGTAATTTACATTTTGTTTGTTGTAAAACACAAAAAATAATCAAACATGGCTTAAGATAGAAACAGGTACATTGACTTGGTCAAAATCGCCTTTTTATACTGCTAAGCCCCGCCTCTTTATTAACCTTACTCTGCCCGCCCACTTTTCTGGCAACACACTTCCTGTTTGGCTCTATGAAGGTGATTAACATGTTTGTATAGTCATACTTGTACATGCAGTGTGAGTCAAGATGTTTTAATTATGAGAGAGAGAAAGAGAGAAAGAGAAGGAGAAAGAGAAGGAAAAGAAGAGAGTGACAAAGATAGAGTGAAAGTGAAAGAGGGGGAGAGAGTAATAGAGAGAAAGAGAGGGAAGAGAGAGAGGAGAGAGAGAAAGGAAGGAGAAAAACAGAGGGGAGAGAGAAAGAGAAGGAGGAGAGAGAGAAAGGTGGGAAAGAAGGATAAAAAGAGAGGGGGAGAGAGAAAGAGAGAGAGAAAGAAAAGAGAGGAGAGAAAGGGAGAGAAAGTGAAGGAGAGAGAAAGAGGGAGAGGGAGAGAGAAGAAGAGGAGAAAAGAAAAGGAGAAAGAGACAGAGTGGGAGAAAGAGAGGGAGAGAGAAAGAGAGAATGTAAATGCCAATAAGCCCCACCTCTTTTTGTACAATGTAACTGTATAAGCACAACATTTTAACTTAACTTTGAACCCTACATGTGGCGGGGATAGGTGGTAGGTGAAAACAACACTTTCTGGAGCTTTTTTTGAGCAACAGCTGCAGGAAACACAAGATCACTCCTGAATCAAACGCTCAAATCCTCATTGTTAACCTCGATATGCCTCCTTCTCATTGACCATACTTTAGACTGACTCTTCCCTCCTGCCCCGGTGCATCGTGGGACAGCCGCCTGATTTAGCGTGGATGTCTTACACGGGACAGGCTAACGGAGCTGCAGCGCTAACTATAAAACAGATTAATTGACTTCTTGTTGAAAACTGCAGAGTTGATAAGACCCGCCTCTTTATACTTCTAAGCCCCGGCTCTGTATTAACCTTATTCTGCCCCGCCCACTTTTCTTGGCATCACACTTCCTGTTGTAGCACTTGTGTTACAATGTTTGTATGAAAAGCTTTATAAATAAGTTGATTTGATTTGATTTGATTAGCTCTATGAAGGTGATTAACATATTAATGTCTTAAATAATTATAATTAGAGAGAGAGAGAGAGAGAGAGAGAGAGAGAGAGGAGAGAGAGAAGAGAGAGGAGAGAGAGTGGAGAAAAGAGAAGAAAGGAGAGAAGAAGGGAGAGAAAGAGAGGGAGAGAAAGAGAGAGAGAAGAGAGGGAGAAAGAAAGGAGAGAAAGAGAGGGAGAGAAAGAGAGGGAGAGAAAGAGAGGAAAGAAGAAAGAAAGGGAGAAGAGAGTAGGAGAGAGAAAAGAAAGGAGGAGAGAGAGAGGGAGGAGAGGGAGAGAGAAGAAAGGAGGAAAGAGAGAGGGAGGAGAGGGAGAGAGAGAAAGAAAGGAGGAGAGAGAGAGGGGGAGGAGAGAGAGAGAGAAGAAAGAGAGGAAGAGAGAAAAAGAGGGAGGAGAGAGAAAGAAAGGAAGAGAGAAAGAAGGGGAGGAGAAAGACGGAGAGAGAAAGAGAGAGAAAGAAAGAGGGAGAGAGAGAAAGAAAGGAGGAGAGAGAGAAAAGAAAGGGAGAGAGAAAAGAGGGAGAGAGAGAAGCAGGAGACAGAGGAAGAGAGAGAGGAAAGGAAGAGGAGAGAGGAGGAAAAGGGAGAGTGAGAGAGAGTAAGAAAAAGACCGGAAGAAAGAGGGAGAAGAAGGAGAGCGTGAAAGAGAAAGACTTGGTAAGTGGCAGTTTTAAACCCTACATGTGGGCGGGGATAGGTGGTAGGTGAAAACAAGACTTTCTGGAGCTCTTGAGTAACAGCTGCAGGACAATCAACATGACTCTAAGATAATCACTCAAATCCTCATTGTTAATCTCGATATACCACCTTCTCATTGACCATACTTCAGACTCACTCTCCCCTCCTGCCCCGGTGCATCGTGGGACAGCCGCCTGATTTAGCGTGGATGTCTTACACGGGACAGGCTAACGAAGCTGCAGCGCTGACGATAACTCAGAGAGGTTTTCTGTGCTCTCACGCAGTCAAAGCAATTAGACCCGAGCTACAAATCAGCATCTTTAGCCTCACTCTGCTGCTGACGACACGATAAAATAAAACCACGAACCACGGAGCCGAAAAACCATTATAAACACGATAAACTGCAGCGCTAAAGCTGTATTTTTATGTGTTATAGTCGTTTGAATGCAAAGTGTGAATGCGTTAGATGAATCTGCTGACTGGAAAATTAAAATGTTGCAATAAAGATGGTAAAGATTGTAAATTGCATTGGTCTTTTAGCATCTCCAAGTGTTTGATTAGTTAACTATATGTATTTTTGAATTATAAACTTTAAATGAACTATATAAGAAAGCCATAAATGACTGGAAAGTTTAATCTGGCTTTAGTTTGATCAAGATTATTACTTTAACTTCTGTGTAAAAAGTCAGTTTAGTGCAAGATCTTATACATTTGAAAGTCTTTAAAAGTGCCCCGTCCCTTTTTGATCAACAGATTGTTCTTTTTTTGATAAGATAAAAAAAAAACTCAAATTCATAGCAGAACTTGAACTAGACAAAACCTAAAGTCGAGTTTTAAACCAGTTGTACTCAAACGCTTTAGCCAAAAGCCAAAAGGAATATACAGTATTTTTCGTTGAAGGGTAAATATTAATTATTTTGCAGCATGCCACCGGCCAAACCTTATTCTGTGTTGCAGCTAAAAGGTGCATTTACAACAAGATAATGATTAAATTGTGTTTATCAACATGCTTAGGAAATTATCAGAGATGGCAGAAGTACTGAAGTTCACCACTCAAATAAAAGTGCAGTTACTTGTCTAAAATACTGTTGAAACTCCTTTACATGAGTAAAAGTAAAGCTGTGTATATTTATTAAAAAAAGGATAAAGTATCACACTGCCAAAAGTCTGTAGTCGAGTTTAAAACTATAAATTTGCCAGATTATGTCACTTGTTTCAAGACATTTCTGATGTTTTCAAGAGATTTGAGCTTGAATCAAATTTTCTACTGGGAGAATTAAAATGTTTTACTTCAATAGCAAATTTATTAAAACAAGGCAGAAAACACATTGAAACAAGTCATATAATCTAGGTCCATCAAATAAAACCATCTGAACCTGAAAAAATACCCCAAATAAAGATTAAAATCCAGATTTCAAGACATTTAGCTAATTTAGAAATGCATATTTTGCAGTGCACAAAGTTGGTTTGTATCGTGTTGGAGCGTGATTTGGGCTTTACAGTAAATTATTTAAATTATTGTGACTTTAAAGTGAGGCTAAACACGCGTTCAGAGACTAACTCTGCCCACAACTGAACCTCAAACAGACTCGCAAAAGTGGGAGATGCCCGGAGGCTTTTAAGAGACCCCAGTGGGTGTGAACAGACATTGATTGACCGCACCAAATATGAACAGCGAGCTTGGTAAATGTGAGTTTTGTGTCGGAGCCGTCCTGGTCCTGACGTGAGATTTGCAGCGGAGGAAGCTGTACAGCAACAGAACCAAGTCTTTGCTTACTTGCACGTAAAGATTTTTTACATTTACTTTGCAACTCATACGTATGAAACCTTTGCTTTAGGCCGCTACATAAGCGCATGAGCCTATTATGTGAGTATTTTCTAAAAATGAAAATGGAAAATGAAAAACACAGGCACGAGTTTCGAACCAGCGCATCGTTGAACTGGTGGTGGCACAACGCACCACTCACTCAACAAACTGAGCCAAATGACGGCTGATGTCATTACGCAGCAGGTGATCTCTTTCAACTCTCCGCAGCGCGATGTCAGAGGGAGGAGTTTATATAAATCATCTGGCGGCTCGTCTGCCTCGTCAATACACTGTGACGTCGGAGGGTACTGAAAATGCACTGACAGCGTTTGCCCTTCGTGGCAGTACAGCCGCCGTTTTTGCACACATAACTCCAAAATGAACGAGTTTGCACAAAAATGTACAAAAAAGGCCTGGAAACAGTAGATAATTCAATTTTGACCCCATATACACAGTCTGACAGTGAAAAAAGTTGATTCTGAGTTTAGTTTCTCTTTAATCATGTGATAAATATGTAATTGTTAGAAATGTTACAGTTTTTTGAATTTTATTAGCTGATTAGCCCCAAGGACGTTTTCAAACTTTTAATATTTCTTTCTAAACTTCTATGACGATTTAACATGGGAGCCCAAGATTGTTGAACCAGGAAGTGGGCGTTCACTGTTGAGCTCCACTGGACCAGGTTCAGATAGTCCATGTGCAGGATAGGGTCACTTGATTAAATGATAGAAAATAAGCCTGACCCGTCCTTCAGCTCTGACGTGGCATAAACATCTGTGAGAATAGAAAACATATTTAATCTGAATGTTAAATGTTGTGTCTCTTTGCCTCCGCAGGTGTGATTCTCGTCTCTCTGGGTCTGAGGACTTCTGCCTGAGTCTGTTTCGATGCCGGACGTGAGATCATGTGACCACGCCCCTTCCTCCCGCTCGGACACGCCCCCCCGCCCCTCCTGACGATGGAGCCGGCCCTCACCAGCCTGCCTCTGTCCCAGGACGCTCTGTTCTCCTGCCACAGAGCGCCGCACTTCCCCTCCGCTCCTCTGGGGGCGCCGTACCCTCTGATGTCCCGGTGCAACAGCAGCACTCTGCTCACAAACCTGGGGCTGAGGTACGGCCCGAGCAGAGCGGGACCACTCAGGGTGAGTAACTGAGGATATAAGCACACAAGACATGAAAGATCCTAGACAAGCTTTAGAGCAGGAGCGTAAAACTCAAATGGAGCTGGGGCCGAACTGATCGAAGTCAGAGAGAGTCCCCCTTGAGTTAAAATAACAGTTGGCAAAAGTCAGACAAAAATGAACTTTTGAAACAAATACTGGTCAAGTTCGTCAGACATGCACATATTTATGGACTACTAATCATAATACAAGTCTGGTTTAACTTGGACAGTACATTTAACCACAAATAGACTGGATAATTCATTTTACAGCCCTAACTAAGGTAAGCAGCTAATATTAGCATCTTTATGATGCTAGCGGCTTTCAGTTACAAGTGTTTTTGTTTATTCTTCGGCTCAACATAAGTTTTAAGCGGCTCTTTATCATCTTTACTTCAGGCATGTTGTTTCTAGTTAAAGATCTGATGTCAGATGTTGCTTTTTCCAATTTTCGCAATGAATTCTGGTCTATATTGACCGTCAATTACTTTTCCAGATGCATTGTGGGAAATTTTGAGTGCGCTACTTGTTGACTGCTGGACATTCGGACACCACTACAAAATGGCATGACCCCTAATAGTGACTTATATAGTGAATAGTGTGGACGTTCTGACACAGCCATAGTCTATTTTTCCATTCTGATCTATGTGGCTCCTTTTTTGCACTTCATACACAGGACAGAGCTGCAGTGTATTATAGCTCAAATTGTTGCAAGCTCATATCAGAGGACCACTAAATATAATAATCAAAAATCACCCTGGGGGCCACATCAAATCATCTCAGGGGCTGCATGTTTGACACACCTGCTTTAGAGTATATACAGTAAGTCACCTTTTAGTTAAAGTAGCTTTACCTATTAACAGTGAAAAAGCGGGACACAGCCGTGATATGTCGGGTGCGGGACAAAAGCTCAAATGGTGTCAGTACAACCAAAAGCGGGACAGGTTGTCACCCAACCTGGCGCCTCAACCTCCGATCACCACCAAGCGTCAAACGGTAAATTGTAGTGCCCAGAGGAAACCGTTCAGACACGGCGGAGGAAGATGTAAACTCCCAGGAAAGCCCAGGCCGAGTGGGGGTCGAACCTGCGACCTTCTTGCTGTGAGGCGAGAGCGCTAATCACTCTGCCACAATGCAATGCTTCATCTTTGTTCATTGATTGACTGATTGTACTTCCTGGTTTTCGGAAATCGTCTCCAATCCTGCAATACCTGACCTAGTAGCTGGCGTGAAATGAAATTAAGCACTAACTGGCTCCTGCTTGGGCAACTTTAGTATTAGATGCAGAAAATTCTTATACTTATATACTTTAGCACAGTCCTTCCAAAAGTCTTCGTTTATTCATTTGAAGCTAAATTAAGTATTTTCTTCAACTCTTCTAACAAATAAGTTAGCATTTATGAGCCTGTAGTAGACCAGGTAAAGTTTTTATTACATTCCTGTTAATGCCTGATGTTCTCTCTTGTTCGTTTCAGGGCCTGGTTCCTCCCTCGTGCGTCCACAGCGGCAGCAGGCCTTACCGCAGCATGGAAAACCTCAACTGGAGCCCCGTCATCGACCCAAACTTGACCAACCACTGCTACCGAAGCGTGGACAGCGAGTTCATCCTCCGCTACACCTCCACGAGCCACTGGTACGACGGACCTCCGGACGCCGGCGCCCTTTCCACCGCGCATTCTCTAAACCCGGAGAGCTTCACTTGTACCCGCGCCACTGCATCCCCCGGAAGGACGTCTCGCTGCTTCCTCACTTCCTGCTTCCCGGAGGAGTCGACGAATGGGACGCCAGGAAGGGATTACGAGACAAGCTCCGCCTCCAGAGCGCTCGTGCTGCAGGTGAACCGACGAAAGCCTTCCCGATGCGACCGAACGGAGAACAATACGGATCTACAAAACCAACTCGGATTACAAGCCAAGAGGAAATCAAGCAGGAAGTTTTACGACGTTTGAAGCTTCGACGGCAAAACAGCAGCCCAAATTTAGCTCTTACCAGCTCCACCTGCAGCTCGAATGCGGTAAAGACGTCATTTACGACTGATAACATCGCTGGGAATAAAAACAATTCGCTATCGGATAATCGCAGACCGCCTTTGGGTCGATTGCACATTCCAACGTTTGAGGAATTTAAGAAAATGCGACAAAAGGAAGCCACAGCGGGTTCTGCGGCTAACGACAAAGCTAACAATGTAGCGTTACAAGAAAATGGGGTTTTAAACGGACAAATAAACACTAGCAAGCAAGCTAATACAGATAGCAATATAGATAAACACTGTAGCCAAGATTTAGCGACTTCTTTGGCTAATGGTACGAGCCAGTTTTCTCCAATTCGGACCGTACCATCTCCGAGAGGACCGCTGCAGGTTTTAGCTAGCTCATCTCAGGACAGTAGGTTTTTGGAGACAGGAGGCAGTAGTAAGCACAGAAGGAGTAGTTTGGACACGGTTGGATCGGTTCCTTTTCCTCCGAACAGAGAAAACACGGAGAGGCCTTCGAGTTGCTGTCCGGCGCTGCTTCTGGAGGGAACGGAGCTGTCTCGATACGGAGCAAAGATCTACAAGATGAAGGACGGACTCATCGGGTCTGCGCTGGATCTCATCAAGAAAAGGTGAGTCTGGAGCCGTGGTTTTCAGGCGACCCACTTTTCTAACTGGTCATCATTCACAAGCAAACTTTTTTTAGACAGTTTATATTGAGAAATTTTAAGTAGGTTTCTCTATGTACATTCAATTCGCTTCAAAGCTGTAACTGGTAAGTGAGCTTTGTGACAAGTAAACAATTTCATCTGATCTGCGCAGTGACGCGAGCACTTGTGCAGGACCAGGAAATATTCAGAAAAAGCTGAGCGCATCTACGTGCACACATATTTTTGAAGTTTAACACTTTGAAATTTGGTTCTTTCTTTAGGCTCATAGCTCAGTGAATTTTATTTGGATTGTAATAAAACACACACAGCATTTTGTAGCTACTGTAGACACTCCGAGAGAAAAAGCAGTACAGTTGTCACTGTCTTGGGCTTGGGCTTGGTCTGCCCAGAATGCGAGAGGGAACAGAGGAGAATGAGAGTGTTGTAGCCTACATGTTGCCACCAGTTTAGTTCAAAATCTACTGCATTTCAGCACAAATCTCTTTTCTTAGAGCTTTATAAAGAGTAAGATTAAATTGTAGGGATAATTGTCCTCAGCATTTAACCCCGTCTGAAAACTTCAATACATTTTAACAAACAAATATAAGCAATCTGAATTGGAATTTTTAATCCCATTTTAGTGTGACGATAGTGGTCAGTACCGTCCTGAGCAGGAGTAGAACCAGGATCTTTCGTTCCGCAGGCGACCGACAAACACATTGAGCTAAAGGGACGCTCCCTTTAGCTCCGTTTGTTTGTGGCTTCTTACACCTGAGGGGAGTGAGTTTATCCCATACCACCACACACTTCTCCATACTGGTCCCTCGTGTGGGCCTACACCGGTTACATTAGCATTGCTAAATCCTAACGCTGAAACTTTGACTTTTACTATTTCAGTCTCAAAATTTTGTCTACAAAAAAATTGCCTTTTTTAATGATTTTTTTTTCTATAAAATTATGACCTTTTTCTCATAAAATTAGAACTTTCTTCATTAAATTCTTAGCTCATAATAGAGGTTTATTCTTCAACCTTTATTCTTTTGTTTATACTCTATTGTAGAAATGTGTTTGCTGTGATAAGAATTTTTCTACAGATGTTCGCAGTTCGGCCCACCTCCACTTGTTTCGTAAGTTGTTCTTTGCACAATAAGTTACAGTTACATAGCAATATGGCCCCTTTTGTAATGAGTTAACTGAGTTTTTAAGAATTATATGTACTGGTATTGGCCAATGTTGGGTGTCAGCAGAAGCTACATTATTGGAATCAGTATCGAACAGAACAAGTAGAAGCTGGATTAGTTTTCTGACATAAAAGAGTGATTAGTTTGAGAGCAGAGTGTGTTGTAGCTGTGTATGAATGACCTGACATGTTTTTTTTTTTTTGAGAGGTGAAGGTTGTAGACTGGTTCGGTGACAGGAGAATGAGAAATACAGTCTTCATTGCTGCGTTGACGCTGCTTTTTAGGACTGTCAGTGTGTTTCTGCGCCGGCCAAGGTCAAACGTGTGGAAAACAGCACACATGATCCTATTGTATTACGCACAAAGGATGACATCATTATTCACAGCAGCTCATTGTAATCCCGGCATGAGATTTTCTTTTTTTTCTCTCTCTCCTGATGACTCATTCTAATCTCAACCATACTCTGCACTAGACTAACCTAAACTAAATCCCAAACATATTTTACTCTGTTTATATTCAATTCAATGAATACATTACGTAAACATTATGCTTTTGTCTGCCACAGCTCTAGTCTATTTCCACTTAAGAAGCATCACTTTATATAGGCTTTTTCTTTTTTATATTCAGCAAAAGGATCAAGTCTGCTCTCTCTCTCTCTCTCTCTCCATTCTCGCCATTTCTCCCTCATTAACTTCTTGCTTTTTTTCTCTGTCTTTGTCTCTCCTCTCTCTTCCTTCTCTTTCTCGTTTTCTCTCCCTCTTTGCTCCTTCTCCCCCTCTCTCTTCTTGCTCCCGCTCTCTCTCTTTTTCGCCTCTTTCTCTTCTCTCCCTCTTTTTCTCTTTCTCCCCCACTTTCTCTCATCTGTCTCTTTCTTTCTCTTTTGCTCCTTCTCTCCCCTTTCTCTTCTTTCCCCCTTTCTCTCCATCTCTATTTTCTCTCTCTTCTCTGTTTCTTTCTTTCTTCGCTCCTCCCTCTCTCTTCTGTCTCTATTCTCTTTCTCTCACTCTCTCTTCTTTCTCCCTCTCTCTCTCTCCTGCTTCTTCCCTCTCTCCCCCCTCCTCCCCCTTATTTCCCTGTCTTTCTTTCTCATCCTTTTCTCTCTTTCCTCTCTCTCTCTTCCGTTTCTCTCTCTCTCCCCCCTCTCTCCTTCTCACCCTCTCTCTCACTCCCTCTTATCTTCCTCTCTAATAGCCCCCTTCTTCTCTCTCCCTTCTCTCTCCTCTCTTTCTCTACCCCCTCTCTCTCTATCTCTCTTCATTCTCTGTCTTCCTCCCTCTCTATCTCTCTCTCTCTCTACCCCTTCCACTCTCTCCCTTCTCTCTTGTTGCTCTCTCTCTACCTCTTTCTCCCTCTCTTTCTCCTTCTATCTCCCCCCTCTCTCTATCCCTCCTTCTCTCTCTCTCTTTATCCTTCTCTCCCCCATCTTTCCCCCTCTCTCTCTTCACCCCCTTCTCTCTTTCTCCTCTCTCCCTCTCTCTCTTTCTCTCTCTCCCTTTCCCTCTCTCTCTCTTTCTCTCTCTCTCTTTCTCTTCTTCTCTCTCTCTCCTCTCTCTCTCTCTCTCTCTCTCTCTCTCCCTCTCTCTCTTCATTCACTTTCATTCACTCTCAGCACAAACACTGGTCTGTCTCACCACAGCTGTGTCAATGTCAATATTACGTCCTCATTACAAAACAACAATAGAGCTGCGGACAGTCGACTGCAAACAGAGCAAACGTGTCATGACGAAACACAAACGCAAGTGACTCAGTGAGAATGTGTGACTATGACTCTTTTATCACATCAAAAACAGTGGCAAATAACTGACAGTTTCATAAAAATAGGGTTTTCAGATTTCAGATCAAGTATCAAACACTTTCTTTGTAAATATTCTCAGTTTAAGCCTTCAGTCATTATTACCTATGGTGCTTTATAAACTATGGCGATTATAAATAGTCCTGCTGCACACTAGAGGAGTTTAAAATCTTTTGTGATTTTTAACGCTTCAGAAAAAGAACAGACCAAAAGACGTAAGGACATTTACAAGGATTATTCGTCGACAGTGGCTTCATGGGGCTGAAGAACAGAGACGACACAAGAAGCGGAGAACAGTGTGTGCGCGCAGAGTGTTTTCTTTCATGTGCGCGGTTATAAAAGTGAAACAACAACAATGATGAAACACCAGTGAATTAAACCAGGTTAATAAAGGTCACAGGAGGCTCATTATAGGAGGAGCTGTTATGCTGCGTTCACACCGGACAGCTTATTTGTGTCAAAATTCGCAGCGTAAAAGCATATTTTGACGCAAAACATGCTTGCAGCTGACGCCCAAATTGGCGTCCAAAACGTCCTGATGCGCGTCAAGGCTTTGGTGGACAAAAATACACTTTCAACGCCCCAAAGCGCTTCTTCGAGCTCCAGCTTGTTTGCAGGCTTTGTTTAGCTCGTACACAGATCACGATTATAGAGAGAAGGAGAGAGACAGAGGCTTGTTGCCTTTGTAAAACTGAGCTTACCCGATCACACAACTTTCTTCTCCTCCAGGCAGTGTCTATTTGCTGTCTCTGTCCTCCTCGGCTCCTCTCGTCGTACAGCAGGTTTAAACACGGCAACCAGCATTTTTAATAGATCCATGTGAGGCGTTATCCGTCCAGATCATGTCCCGTGTTGTTTGTTTTGTCGTGTCTTCAGATTTTCAAAGCAACGAACGGCCAACCCTTTGAAAAAAGCCCCAAAACAAGCGACCTTTGGTTAAAAAAGTTATTAAAAGACTTAAAAGGTCTTAAAATCGAGCTAAAACTCCTGTAGTGTGCAGAAGGCTTTACACAACGATGTCTGTGTTTGGTGAATTACAGGTTAAATTGTAGGTAAACTTTACAGACATTTTTAGACATGGACGAAATTCAGATGATGTCCATAATTATTACAATTTACATGAGGTCCCAAGGTTAATATTAAGCTGTGCAAATAAGACTATACATTCACACTTGTCCATTCAAATAGTGCCTCTTTAAAACACAGTTAATCGTAGAATACTGTAGCGGCCCGGGCCACACCTCCCCGAACTCGAGAAGAGGCACATGTGGTTTAATATCAGTCCTGTGCAGAAGGTTTTCCTCAGGACTAAGCCCGTTCTGGTTGATCGGGGCGTAGCTGTGTGAGTCTCTGCAGTGGATCAGATGATGGATGTTTTGCAGCTCCTCACAGAAGTGCTGTCTGTGCTTTTGTGTCTGATCCAAGCTGCTGCTGTCAGGACTTCTCTGCTCGCTCACAAATAAGACAAAAGGAACAGACACAAACAGGAGGAAAAGTTTAGGTCTTTTGTTTGATGTTTTAGCACTGATTTAGTTCATTTTAATTTTATGAAGTCCACCTTTAGTCTTATTTTAGTTTGGTTTGAAACACTATTGTCTACTCAGGGTACTGTTCAGGGTCACGCCCTTTTGTAGTAGTGTTCGAATGTCAAGCGAACAAAAACTGCATTGTTGAGCCGAGATTGTGAGCAAACCACTCTCTTCCAAGTTACAACCATTAGCTGTAAAGATGCTATAACGTTAGCTGCTTACCTTAGTTTGAGCTGAAAAAGTTTAATTATCTATGTTTAAAGTTGGGTCCAAGTTAAATACTTCTATGATGATTATTAGTCCTTAAATATGCTCGTGTCAGACTGACTTAACCTGTATTTATTACATATTATCTATTTTCATCATATCTATTTTTATTTACATTTTGACTACTATTGTTTCATTTATAACCCACGGCGAGCAAAATGTAGTGCTCTGCGTGTCCATGTCACCATATGAATGAGTCAATATAAAGTTCACTGAACAGGACAGTGACTGAGCAGTGACGTGCTGTCCAGGGCAGTGAGGCACTGCCTCACCAATGGGGGGAAAATACTTAATGTCATTAAGACTAAATATTATATATTTTGTATGTATGTTTCGTATTTGTCATTTGTGGGTGATTTCTTGTGAATTTTACTGAGTTTAGTGGTATAAAATCGCAAATCTTCCAGGACTTGTCGATATAACGCAGGTCTACGGCGCTGAGGCTCGTCTCACTCAGACCTGCGCAGACACATACACAATGAACAGGGCGCGTTCATGCACTGTTTCTCCACTAAAAGTGATAAAATGTGTTTGTAGATGTACTTTTTTCGAGTGCTTTGTCTTATAATAGTCAAGAACAAGAATATTATGCAAACGTGAGCGCTTTTAGAGAGTTAATCTTACTCTAGGTGGAGTTTATACAAAGCCGAGTTGAGGCAAGGCTCAGTTTGCCTAACGCTCTGAGCGCAAGGGAAATATGGCTTTCTACGTCCAAAATACGATTATACATTTAAATGTGTCTGCTTAGCTTAAGTACTTCAAAAAACAGTGATTGATCAAGCATGTCAAAGCAGATTATTAGTAAACAAGCAAATGAATAATAGTAAAGAGCATCCCTTGTCTTTAGACCCTCCTTCTTGGAAAAACTAAAAAAAAACCTAAGGGGAAAAAGAGAAACCTTGAGGAGAACCACAGTGAAGAAGAGATACACTCACATGGACGGACAGGCTGTAGATGTAACTAAGACTAACGCGGAATTAATTGCTGATGTAGAGATTAAGTCTGTAGAGCCAGAGTCCATTAGCTGAGGGAAACGACTCGTCAAGGAGGTGAGGCGAGTGTCCAGGAAGAGGGAGGGGTCCGGCATCAGTGGTCCGGCCCTCGTCACTGGAACAGCCGCAGCTGAAGGGACAGGGAACAACATGTGAAGAGCAAAGAACAGACTGGAGATGATCAGTAGTTCAATATTCTTTACAGGGAACGCAGGAGAAGTGAGAGGAAAAGGAGAACTGATTACCTTATGTATTTTGTCCCATTGAGCTCATGTTATAGGCTTCTCTTTATAGTTGTTTCAGGATCAAACAGCCTGTACTTTATGTCCCTTTTAAGCTATTTCTCTCCACTCTTGAAGCATTGTCCTTTGTCCTGCAGCTCCTTCCTATTGTCTCTGTTATCTGACTTTAACACGTTTCCTGTCCTGCTGAAAACCTATTTACAGCCCAGAGAGTTTTATTGTCCGTGAGCGACTCGTGAGAGGAACAAGATATTACTACACGCTTGTAATCTGTAGGTTTACTGTAAAACATCCTGCACAAAGCACTTAAATGTGTCCAGCCTCATTCATTACAACAGGAAATGGTAATACAAGTGTTGACAGATCAGATGTTGGTTTGTCTGTGGTTTTTATGGGTAAAGATGTGTTTTTCTATTGAGTGTTTCATCCATTCATCCAGTATGTGTGAAGTCAGTGCTTGGAGAGGATTGCATGATGGGAAATTATTACTATCAGTGGTTTGAGAGACTGTAAAATTGAAATATTGACTATTGAAAACTAGTAAAAATGTTCAGTACAGAGAGACAGAGAGAGAAAAAAGAAAGAAAGTGAAGGAGGAAGGAGATCACGAGAGCGAAAGAGTTGATAGAGGAAAAAAGACAGAGGAGCAAGAGGAGAGAAAGAGAGAGAGAAAGAGAGAGAGAGAGACAAGGACGAGGGATCAGAGTCGAGACAGAAAGAGCAGACGGTATAGAGCTCCTGTAATTGTTAGAGCTGTATAGACTGTATAGACTGGACAAGAGGAAAGAAGGCTAGTGAGCTTTTAACCTTGATCAGAAATATATTGTATTAACTCTGATGCATGTGCTGACTTTGTCTACAGTCAAATACATGATGCAGTTTCACAGATTTAACAGCAGATGGTGCAATTGGGTGATGAGCTGCTTCAGGGGTTGGCTTTTTTCTTTTCAAACAGAATACAGGCAAAACATCTTGGACTAGAAACATAGTTGAGTAAGTTTAGAGCAGATATTTGATCTTTAAAGTGAAGAAAAGAAGATCCTACAGGACTAGGGCTGTGAGGAGAACGGCACATAAAGCTAGTCTAGAAACGTCCTCTTCTGTGAGCGATACAAAAGTGTCAGAGGAAGTCAAACTCTGTATTTCTTCATGTTTGGAGGGTTAAATATAATCTCTGCTCCATGAAAGAGGGCTGAATCTGTTTAATCTGCATCAGAAAGTAGAAAAGAGCTGCTGCTTCTCGTCTGTAAGATGAAAAGACACTCGTCCCATTGTTTTATTATGTAAACCTTGTATTTTTATTGTAGTTGCTCATATTCTTTTACCAAAAGTAGAACAGAGGAAATGTCACTGACATGAAGTTTGAAGACATTATCTCAAATGTTTCTTGTCAAATGCTGAAATCTAATGAAACAAGGAATTTCAATGCCTAAAAAGAGAACGGATTTTGCAGATTAACATTCCTTTTTTAAATGAAAGTACACTTGTAGGTCTCATTTGGTGTAAAACATGTCATGATTCCGTTGCACAAAGTTGTTTGTGGAACTGTGAATATGTTTATAATGAGCTTGACAGGGAAGGAGGGTCAAAGTGAAAACAGGGCTGGCGGTGAAAGAATTAAGCTACATTAATACTTGTTTTATAAATCTTGAATTCTTCTCTGATCTCCTGTTGGCGTCACAGGATTTTTCAGAAAGAAAATGCCAAAGGTAGCCGCTGTTGTACTGGACCTGAGATACTTAGAAATATACCAGAGTTTGATTAACAAACAAACCAATAGCAAACGAGGCAGCCTTGCTTTCTATTGGTCACGATTGCATGGATTCCAATAGAGCGATTTTCGGTCGACGTCACTTTCTGTCCTACTGCGCATTCGTTATGCAAAAAGACCCGCTCTCTGTCCGATTACATGGGGAAACTTCTTTGAATTAAACCTTGAAACAGGACGACAGCTAGCTGTTTTATTCATGAACCGGTCTGACAATGTATGTCTCCTGAAGCTTGAGACAGTGTTTTTCTTGCCGTTTTTTCCTCCTGAATGTAACTTTTAAGGGTCATAGGATCGAATTCATTCACAAATGTTGATTTAGCAGCATAACTTTTTGTATTCACACAGTGATAAACTGTTGTTGTTAGCTGACAACAGAGCTTTTTCAACATGTTTCTGCTGTTTGTGTCCATGCGCAACGGCTTTGTCTGCAGGGCGATGTGCCGCGCGCATCGCCCATGTTGTTGATAAACAAAAGTCCCTCTATATATTTATATCACAGATTCTGTATTTGTTGCTACAAATCAACCAAGTCGGTCAACAAATATTTTCTAAATCCTCCACACAACTTTTAAAGGGACTATACTATATATATATATTTTTGCAATAAACAATATCCAGTTCCCCTAGCACAGACTTCAATTCAATTCAATTCAATTTATTTTATATAGCCCAAAATCACGACAATCCGTCATCTCGAAGGACTTCACAGGATGCCAAAAGTGCAGGAGTCCGTGCGGGGAGGGACCAGGTCCTGACAACCGGTGGGGCTTGTAGACTTATCTGGGAAGCCTAATATTAATTATTTTGGTTTGTTTGTAGTTCATACTGTATTTGTCCTTCAACATTACCTGGTTGTTCTGGTGTTTGTGAGGCTGTGGTGTCGCCCTCTTCTGCCTGTAACAGAGACTCCAGCCTGACTGATTAAACGTCACATATAGATCTCTTTTCTTCTGCTGCTGATGTTTGAGTGAAGGTGACAGCTCCAGTCTGATCTAATTGTCCGTCGTCAGTGCGTTTTCCTGTTTGAACAGAGCAGGTTATTACTCTTCATACATCACTGTGATAATATCGCTCCTGACACTGGCAGACAACTGAAAATCTATAGTTAGAATTTATGACTGGCTTTGGGTTTTCTTGGTCCTGTTTAGCTTATCAGTCTCGCCTCATTACGAGAAGCGGCTGGTACCAGAATAGGTTTCATTTGTTGTCCCAGAGTGAGGAGGACAACGACATTTTATATTCTTTCTTACTCCCTGTTTCTCTCTTTCTCTCTGTTTCTCTCTTACTCTCTCTCTCTCTTGCTGTCTTTTCTCTTTTCCCTCTCCCATTCTTTCTCCCTCTTCCTCTCTCTCCTGTTTCTCTCTCCTCTTTCTTCCTTCTCTCCCTCTCCCTCTCTCTCCCTCTCTTCCTCTCTCTCTCTCACCCACTCTTTCTGTCTTCTTCTCCCTCTCGCTTACTTCTCCCCCTTCTATTTCTCTTTCTCTCCACCCTCCCTCTCTCTCCCCCTCCATCTTTTCTCTCTCTCACTCTCTCCCCTTCTCTTTCTCCCTTCTCCCTCTCTCTTTCTGTCTCTCCCACACCCCCACCCTCTCTCCCCCTCTCCTGTCTCTTTTTCTGCCCCCGATTTTCTCTCACCCTCTCTCTCCTCCTCTCCCCTCTCTCCCCTTTCTCTCCCTCCTCTCTTTCTTTTCCACTCTCCTTCTTTCTCTCTCTCTTTTCCCATCTCCCTCCCTCTGTGTTTCTCTTCTACCCCCTCTCTCTCCCACTCATTCACCCCTCTCTCTCGCTTGCTCTCCTTCTCTTCTTTTTTCTTTCTTTCTCTTCCTCTCACTTTTAGCCCTCCCTCTCTCAGCCCCCTCTCTTTCTCTCTCTCTCTCTTGCTCTATTTCTCCCCCTCTCTCTCTCCCTTCCTTTACCCCCCTCTCTGTCTCTTTCTCCCCCCCTCTCTCTTTCTCTCTCCCTCTTCCCCCTCTCTCTCTTTCTTTCTCTCTCTTTCTTTCCCTCTCTTCTCTCCCTCTCTCTCTCCTCTCCTTCTCTCTTTCTCTCTCTCTCTTCTCTTTCTCTCTCGTTCTCTCCCCCATCTCTCTCTCTTTCCTCTCTCCTCTCTTTCTCCATTCTCTCTCTCCTGTCTCACTCTCTACTCTCCTCTCTCTCCTCTCTCTCTCCCTCTTCCCCCCCCTCTCTCTTTCTCTCCCCTCTCTCTCTCCCTCTCTCTCTCCCTCTCCTCTCTCTTTCTCTCTCTCTCTTCTCTTTCTCTCTCTCTCTCTCCCCCATCTCTCTCTCTTTCCTCTCTCCTCTCTTTCTCCATTCTCTCTCTCCTGCCACTCTCTACTCTCTCGCTCTCCCTCTCTCTCTCTCTTCTCTTTCGCTCTCTCTCTCCCCCATCTCTCTCTCTTTCCTCTCTCCTCTCTTTCTCCATTCTCTCTCTCCTGTCTCACTCTCTACTCTCTCTCTCTCTCTCTCCCTCTCTCTCGCTTCCTCTCCTTCCCCCTCCCTCTCTCGTCTATCTGAAGCTAAAGTCGAAGCTGTTAGTTCATGGATTAGTTTTACTGGCCCCAGGTCTCGGTCCATAATGGAGTCTCCACACTTTAGGACCAGACGCTAATGACTAAATATTGACTGTGTTTGTGACAATGGAAGCGAGCACACGAGAGGACGAGGCGGAGGAATAAAACCAAAACATGTGCTCAAAGGAAATGTTATAGCCTGAAATCTCACTGTTTTTAAAAGAACTACAAACTGTGTGTCTATGAATGACTCTCGCTGAAAGACGATGGGAAAGAGCAGAATGTTATAACGAACATTTGAAGCTGATTGTTTGAAGTAGATCTACCGGTGACATCACTGATCAGAGAAATTCAGACGAGAATTTAGGCTTAAAATGGAAAGAATGATATCTCTAGATGTTGTTACTTACTTATTTTCTTATTTACTTATCTACTTACAATGCAGATCGTGGTGAAGGCCAGATTGTTGTTTCACACATGTTCAATCAATTTAAATTAGCGAGGTCAGTGGACTAACCCATAGACCTGAGTTTACAACAAAGAAATGACTTAGACACGATAAGTTTTAACTGAGAAACACATGTTTACTTTTCTGTAAAGCCCTTTGAGTTGCTCTGAGTATGAATTGTGCTGTACAAATAAATTTGCCTTGCCTTGTTTAAACTCAAACTGTGTTTGTGGTGACAAAAAGTCAGTTTTGTATAATGTGCCATTAAACCTAAACGTTTTAGTTTTACACAGAAATGGCAACTATAGCTGACCAGCCCAGTTTCAGAAGAAAACATAGATATACAACAAAATGTAAAAAAAATGTCCCCGAAATATAAAATAACCACAAATTTGGCTGGAGTGGTTGAAGTGGTTGTAGTGGCGACGTTTCCTTTGGGTTGAACATTTAAATCTTAAAGGTAGGGTAGCTGATTTTTACACTGCAAACAGGATTTAGGTTTTAAATCTGACAACTTCCTCTCATAAACCCTTCGACACAAGGTTGATATTGTTGATATACATGTATTCATTTTGGTTGCATTGATGGCTTGTAATTGTCTTCTTACAAACAACAAAGTGAAACTGGGGAACTAAAATTCTTTATCGTACTCAAAGTCTAGTTTTTTTTACAAAGTGCTGTACATTTTAGGTTTATGTTCTCCCTCTGTACAGTCTGATCACGGCAAACGCAAAAGTAAATTACAAAACTCATACAAATAATCGTTCTGAAGCTGGACTCCTTCATACAGTTGATAATGTCCCAGGATGTGTGGTGGTGGCGACAAGTGCAAGAAAAAACAAGTTGGATTCTTTTGCTTCAGATTTTCGTGCGCACAGCGCTCGCACAACGTGTTGTAGGGCTTGCGTTGCTCAAAAATCGCTTGCAGTGTGTCCCCTGGGCTAACATGTGCTGCTCACCTTCAGTTTCATTTTATAAAAGTATACACAGACAAAAAACATTGGAAACTCCTGCTCTAAATGCTTTGACAATATCTGTGCTGTAACTGTATTTTTGGATTGCAAGCCATAGGTCTTTAAAAGCCAGTTTAATATGATTTTTTTATTTACACAGGAGTTTATTCAGGTGGCTTCATTACCTTATTATAAACTTATATAGATAATAATAAGGTAAGCTAGCATTTTTGTTACTAAAATTGAGGAAATTCCATTGCTCAAACACATAATTGACCGAGAACCAAATAACTGTATTGCAATATCTGCCTCCTGTGCTTGCATTTAACCTCTCTCACCCTTTCCTCCCCCTCTCTGCCCCGTCTCTCCAGCTGCAGCGCCGAGATATCACCCGAATCCGAATCCGCCGCCGTCCCATTATCCCGGACCGCCACACCAAAACTCCCCCTCTGCTGCTCTCAAAGAACCGGATGCTGCTGCTGCTGAAGAGGTAGAGAGGGAGGGCTGCTGTGACCGCGGCAGCTCCTCTCATCAGCCTCCCGTTGCCATGGAGACGACGGCGGGCGAGGAAGAGGAGGAGGAGGAAGAGGAGAAGAAGAAGGGGGCGGCCCGCGGCGTCGAGACACCTGCAACGAGACCGCAAGAGGAAGGAGAAGAGAGGAGAGAAGAGGAGGAAGCGCGGCAGCGGCATGCGTGAGTATTTCAATGGGTTTTCAATGGAATTTTGTAGTTTTTTGGTTTTTTTTTTCCAGATCTGACAGGTGCTTAAGTGTTGAAATTGCGAAGTGCTAGCTAAGCGACGCAGAGGAATCCCAAAGACTGTTGCAGTTTCGAGAAGCAAGAGTGATGGGTGTTAATGTGCGGTGCAAGAACTGGCCATTACATCAGAATTCCAAGTGTGAACGAGATGAATGGTTGAGTTTTTCCAGTGCAGGAGAAAAATGCAGAGCTTGCAGTGTGTTTTTAACTGTCTGAATGTCGTATGTGCTCGGAATCGCAAGTAAACGGCATGTTTTTCCAGTCGGTGCAGAAGTATTTGAGTGGCCAGACAGGTTGCATCACTCGGAGGAAGCGGCGTTTAAGGATATTATCGCGTTTTAGTGCTTGTGTTTTGTCTGGTGTGTGCTTGGAATGGCAAGTGTGAAGCAAAAACGAGCTGAGAGTAAGTTTTGTTAAAGATGTGAAGGTGTTTGAGAGGCTGAAACATGACTAGTCTTGCTTGGATTTAGAAATACATTAGTTTCAAGGCATTTTTGGCTGGTTATAAGATGGCAGTAGTTATGGCGGCTTGATTATAGATAAAATATCATCACGATTAATTGGAACATAAGTGAAATCACGATTATACAGCCTTTTATTAGAGAAGGCAGAACATCAGTGCAGCTTAGATAAAGGAGAATGAACTGTTAAAATGAAAGTGCTGAAGTCTTTTAGTCGATTAATTGGTCGAATAACTAATTATTTTTATTGATTATAAGGATTTATATTGAATAGCAATGAAAAGGAGTGACTTAGTTGAAGATCTGGAATCGTATCATTGGTCTAATCTGTCTTTTATATAGTAATACAGTGCTTTGTCTTTATTTTTATTTAAATTGTTGTCTTTGCATAAATTTCATTGGATTTTAGTCTTTCAAGCACAGTTAGGGTCAGATAAATTGTCAGAATAAAAGATACTTTTTTGGTTCAGAGCTTTTCTTGGACGATTACAGCCCTATTAGGTGACATCTCTCATAGAAATGGTCTGTTGAAAATGTATTCCATGTAACACAACACTATTTATGATCGACTTGTTCACTCAACAAAGACAATGTGTGCAGAGCGACCTTAGGATTTCATGTTAACAGTCATGATTACTTGACTATGACATTTTTTTATTATAAAATATTATAGCTTGATTGCACAGCCTTTGGTAGAAGTAAATAAATCTGTCGGGTTGGTAAATTGTCAGTCTTGAAATAAGAAGCAAAATCTTGGAAGAAGTCAGAAACATTGTCAGACAAGTCAAATCATTTATGTCTATCAAATAAATAGACTTACATTATTCATGATGGGTGCACTGTAGCAGAGTGGTTAGAGCTCTGGCTTCTCAATAAGGAGGACGTGGGTTCGACTCCGGGTCGGACCATATCAACATCTCACGATCTCTCTGGAGTTTGCATGTTCTCCCCGTGTCACCGTGGGTTTTCTCGGGTACTCCGGTTTCCTCCCACCTCCAAAACATGCATGTTTAGGTTAATTGGGCATCACTGTAAATTTCCCTTAGTGAGTGAATGAGAGAATGAATGGTTGTCTGTCTGACCCTGCGGCAAGTTGGCCACTGTCCAGGGTGTCACAGACCGGAATATGTCAACACAATTTTCCATAATTAATCAGCACCAAAGTGGATTCATAGAAAATGAAAGGCATTTTGTATAGAGATCAACCGATGTGGGTGTTCTTTGGTCAATGTCGATATCAATGGCCGATTTCGTGATCCTAGCGTATCGCAGCAAAAGTGTATCATCCCAGCCCAACTGTAAATGATGAGCTCCATGATCTCTTCCTGTACAAATGTTAAGAATAGTCGCAATGAACTAGCTGTGATTTTGCTGCCAGTGCAGATGCGTTGAAGAGGCGAGGACACTTGTGAGGACAAAGAGACAATGAATGAATGATGTAACTGTCTAACGGTCGGCGCAGAAGTATTTGAGAGACTAGACAGCTTAAAAAGTCAGAGTGTAAGAATATTGTCACATTTTAGTCATGATGTTGAACGTGTGAAGCAAGATGAGCTGTGATAGTTCAATTTGATAATTCGCGAGCTGGTGCAGGGCTAGTGGGAAAAGGTAGAAAGCTTAAATAGACAAGGAATGAGTCAGAACATGTTCTGTAGCTGTCCAGTTGTCTTGCTTGGATTTGGAAATTTGCCATAAGAATTAGCATTGAGTTTACTTGTTATATGTGCTTTAGTAGTTTTGTGTGTTATGTAAAGGTTAGTGTGTATGTCGGGAGTATATCTTTGCTTTAATTTGTGAATAGAATATCACTGTCTATACTCACTTAAACAGCACTTAAACAATCCATAATAAAAGTCCATTTTGAATAATATGTTCGCTTTGAATATATAGATCAGAACTAGAAACAGATGATAACCCTGTTCTAAACCAGGAAGAAGAATTAAAAGTGTGGAAAACTGTGAATCTCTGGACTGAACCAGAACACAAAATCTCAGAGGCGGATTTATCAAATTTTAGATACTATTGTGAATATCGTTTTCAAGATATCCTAAAATTGAAAATCGAGTATATCGTGCAAAAAAAAAAAAAAAATAGCCAATTAAAAATCCAAATTTGAAACTAAGCGCACCAATGTCATTTTTTGCAGTTGTGTGAGAGGTTGCGTTTGCGTGACATCACATTATACAGTATGTAGGGCAATGACATTTAATAGAGATTAGGACCAAGCAGCTAAAATTCAATGCAAAGTGAATGGGTTAGGGCTGGGCAATATCTGCTTTTCATATTGTGATTTCCCACAATCTTTTTTCAAAGTCTAACTCTAACCCTAATGCCTAACCCTTGGGCTGCACATTCAAGTCATAAAAGAGATGAATTTGAGCACTTTTCAAGTTTGCTTTGAGTCATATCAATTATGACTGAAATGTGGATTCTTTGCATTCTTTCATGCTTAAAAGAAGTTGTTAAAGTTAGAAAAACTATTAATATACACCAAAATCATTAGTACTTGTTTAGAAGCAACACACAACGTTTAAATTAATTGATTAATTTTGTAACTTTTTATTGAAGGCCTGAGGTTGTTTGCTGTGGTATTTATTTTCAAAGGCTTGGTCACTTCTTTTACTCTGAAAACCTGGCAACAAGACAGCCTTTGACAGCTGTATTTAGCCGTTGACAAGTAGGAACTTTCTGAAAAATCTGATAATTCTTTGTACCTCAAAGGCACAAAAAAATAGACATGAATCGTGATAAAATCAAAATCGTGATCTTGCTCCAAGAAAATTGTGATTACATTTTTTTTTGCCGTATCACCCAGCCCTAGAATGGGTTATCAAATTCTACAAAGTGAATGCAACAAAAAAGTTTCAAAACACGTTTAGCACATTTCTGTTAATTTTCTTCCAAGTCATCGAGATGTGCCAAAAAACATCAGGATTATAATTTTTGTCAATATCGCACAGCCCCATGTAGAACATGTCTTTGTTTTCCTAATTGGTCCTAGTTTTTCACGTTCTGTGCTGAGAGTGATCAGGCGAATGTTTGTACTGTCAGTCTTGAACCCGTGGAACCAAACACAACCTGTGTAGTCTGTGTATAGGAAGGTTCGGCTTTGCAAAAACTAAACTATTAGACCAGGGCTATTCAAATAGCGACCCGCGGGCCAAATCCGGCCCACAAACCAGTATGATGTGGCCACCTTAGTAAAATTGGCCATGGACTGGGCCACATTGTAAAGAAGCCTGGGAAACAATCCGTATCTGATTTACAGTGAACAGTGGTGGATACAGCAACATAATGCTGAGTAATAAAGACTGGCCCATCATAGTAAAGTGGGCCATGGACTGGGCCACATTTCTTGGTTAGATCTGGTTTTCTGTCGCCTGCAGTACTTTTAAATCAACTTAATCTGCTAAAATTCCACTGATATTTGTTTTGTTCACTTTTGTTCTGGTTCATAAATTGTTCTCTAGTCCTGTTCTAAATTGAGGCTCACTCTGAAGTAGCAAATATGTAGACCTAGAGTCATAGTAAAATATAATTGAATATCCCTGCTGTAGAGCAATAAAAACAGACACAGTATTAGTTATTATCACTACAGAAACAACTCTAGTCTTGGGCACATTCTTGCTTCAAAAACTGTGATGTATTGTGCAACTGCCCGGCCCCAAGCCGTGGTCCTCGATAAAATCTGGCCATCTGAAAAATAAAGTTGAATAGCCCTGTATTAGACTATTGCGGTTACAACATTTGTAGTGGTGTCTAAATGCCCAGCAGCTAAAAAACGAATGCACTCAAAATTTCCCACAATGGATTTGGAAAAGTATAGGCATCGATGGTCCCTAAACTGATCAAAATAGACCACAATGCTTTGCAAGAATCAAATAAACAAAGTGAACAGAGACAGGTCGTTAACTGAAAACAAGACGTAATAAAATATGAGAACAGAGCTGGTTTAATGCACTGTCAAGACTTAAAAACTTTAAAAAAAAACGTAAAAATTATTAGCTGTAAAGATGCTAACGGTAGCGTCTTACCATGGTTTAAGCTGTAAAAGTTGAATTATCCAGTCTGTTTGATGTTTAACGTGATGTTTAATTACACCATGAATATGTGCGCATCAGACAGACTTGACCAGCATTGAATCAGTCCATTTTTATCAGAGTTTTGGAGACTATTTTATTCATTCAATCGTCAAACTCATGTTCAAATAACTGTATGAATGAATCCATCATAAAGTCCACTAAACAGGGCAGGATTATGTAGTGATAGAACAGGACTAAATATCAAGCTAAAACACAGAGTACCAGTATTCTACCAGTTCCCTAAACCCAGGACCTCTCTCCAGACTGTAGGCAGCAGATGGTGAGGTGTTGCATGAATTATTCTCTTTGTGTTGGGCAGGAGAGTCTGGAGCAGTTGGAAAAGGGCCTGGAGAGGCTAATGCTAATGCTAGTGCAGCTAGTGTATGTAAATGAATGCAGTGTTACGTCTCTCGGGTGAAGAATGACCTTTATCTTCTAACCTTTTGTTCAAATCTGCACATTGTCTAAAGGCATTTATGTGTAGCTTCTTTTGTCACAGTGGATGACGTAGGTGTCGATTTAAAGAGAGACACTAAAGGTGAAGAGAAAAAAAATCCTAATTTAAAGTGAAAGTATCTTGTCATGTTTTCATAGAGAAATAAGGAATTTCATGTGTGACAATTTTCAACTTGCACATATCTGACCAAGTTTAATCTGTTAAATTTAACAGATTAAATTTGGTTAATTTTATTTTTGATACAAGTTTTGAATCTTACTGAAAATTATTACTGATAATTTCCTGTTTGAGCCTCAGAAATCACTAGTGTAGTAGTACTTGAGACCGGTTTTATCATGGTCTTGAACTTGTTCTTGACACCGAGAGCACATTTCTTTACCACCACACACTGCTAAACTTGCACCATGAGTGCGGTGACATGTTCCAGATACAGTTCGCAATAAGCACTGCACATAAGATCATGTAGACACTGATAAATGTATACAATTTCAAAGGCGGTCTTGATTTGGTCTCGATGGACCATGGTCTTGGTCTCATCTTGGTCTCAACCTGTTAAAATATCGGGCTTGACCCTTTTCAAAACACTGTTCTGGGTGTCCCAGATCTGTGATGTCAGAAGTAGATCTCTGATGCTTGTTTTTGCGTCAAAATGTGCGTGTATTGGCAAATTTCAATGCAGGTTTATTTGTCACTCTAGTAGTTTGTTTGCTCTGTCAGCCAATCAGACATTGATTTGGACGTCTCAAGACAACTGGACACATATATTTTGTCTGGTCTGAATTAGGGCTGGGCAAAAAAATCAATTTAATCGATAAATCGAGTTTGTAGCTCAAAACGAATTCTATTTTAGAAACTCAAGTTGTTGTTTTTTTTTTTTTAGTTTGATTTTGCCGCGCTTGCCTCGTCCCATCTCTGTCTCAGAGAGGGCATGATGATGAGGCAAACTAGACTTTAGCTTTAGTCAAATCATGTTTCGTTTAGGCTACATTTTATGAAATAAATAAGTGTCAATAATTTTCTTCTGGCTAAGCTTGTGCGTGTCTTATGTAAACAGTTAATATGGAAGAGGGGTGTTTACGAGATGATATCTATGCCCCAGTTTTTTAAATTTATTTAAAAAAAATCAAATGAAGAAAATTTTTATTTAATCGAGATTTTTATTTTGACAAAATTGTCCAGCCTAGTCTGAATGCAGCTTGAGATCTTCTGCACTGTTTTAAAGCGGAACCAATCAACTACAGTGGTAGCATTCCCCCCATGTGCCTACTTGTCTAAATACACTAGCCCAACAAATCAAAATTCAATGTTATTTTTCTATGTTCTCATTTTTTGTGTATCTTTACTATTGAAACGTGGAGCAAAAACAAATCCAAACACTTTTAAAACTACATTTACACACATTTTACACTGGAGAGCAATTCGGGTCGGGATGTGGGCGGAGTTTAGAATCTGCATGTGCTGTATTGCTGCGGGAGGAAGCTAAGAGAAGACATTTACAGTCCAAAAAATATCTGTGACATTACACATTTAGCCAGGTAAAAATTTACTTAGTTCTGCTTTAAGTCCAATAATCATAATTCCTGATATGAGAAGCACTTTTTAAATTTAGGTGCTGTAAATCCTTTGGTTAAATTACATCCACACCACATGCAGTCCTAAAATGCAGTTGCCAGGACGTTTCTGCGCGTTGAACGGACAGTCTGCTGCTGCTAATCTCTAATCGGATTAATGTCACCGTGAAATGACAGCGGAGAGAGAAAATCCACGTTTGAGGGAAAAACATGGTGGACATAAGTTTAATCTGTGTCTAGACCTGAGTCAGTGAAAGTTACAGTCAAAAGAGCAATCAGGCAGAGACATGTTTAAATTAGAATGAAGAGGATGTATGTGTCTTCCTAATGACTTGATATTTAATTTAGTCATCCAACTTTTTCTTGAATGTGAACAAGTGGATGTGATTCATTCATTAGTTTGTTCTTTAATTCATTCATTCATTTTCTACCACTTTCCCATTAGGGTCGCAGGTGACTGGAGCTTATACTAGTGACTTTGGGCCTTAGGCGGAGAACACCCTGGACAGTGAAACAAAAAGACAATAAACATACAGTTGGTTGCTGTACCTGTTTGTCAAAGCCTGATTCGTCAGATCTCAGAAGCTAAGTACGTCAGGGCCTGGTTAGTACTTGGATGGGAGACCGCAGGAACTCAAGGTGCCACACAACAAGAGTGGAGTGTCGTTGTGTCCTTGTGCAAGACACTTATTCACATTGCCTCAGTGTCTGTGTACACTGGGTGAGTGGATCCCTGATTGTAAAGTGCTTTGAGTGCCTTGAAAGGTGGAAAAGCGCTCTATAAATAGAGACCATTTACAGTTGAAGCCAAAAGTTTACATACATTATACAAAAACACACATATGCATTTTTTTCTCTCTGTAAGACATGAAATAAAAATACACTTTTTTTGTTTTAGGCCAATGAGATTCAACACTTTTGTCAAAGTCTTGAGTTTCCATATACTACGTCAGTTTTAAACAATGTTGGACCTCCCAGATGATGATGCTATCTCATTATAAAATTCTGACAATTTATTGACACCTTTTGAGTTTAGTATTTTACATTGAAACAACTGCTCCTTTGTGAAACATCATAGAAAAATCAAAAGAAATGAATCAAGATCTCAGGAAGAGAATTGTGGATTTGCACAAGTCTGGTTCATCTTGGCTTTAATTTCCAGTAAAGTAAGTATGATGGGAACATCCAGCCATTGTATCGCTCTGGAAGAAGATGCTTCTGAGCCCCAGAGATGACTGTACTTTATATTTAATATGTCCAGAACAACCCAAGGACAAAAGCAAAAGAAGTTGTGAAGATGTAAGAATCTGTCATTATGAACAGTAAATCTAGTCCTCTACAGACATGGGCTGAATGGAGACTTAGCAATAAGAAGCCATTGCAGGGGGGGCAATTATTTTTCCCAGAGGGCCATAGTCAACCCTGGACAAACGGTCATTAGTATGACAAATTATTATTATTGTAAGTACAATTTTTTGCAAACAGGCTTTTTAATGTACTATTTTGACCATTCATTTTTATAAGTACTAGGACATTGAGCAAAGACACATGTTCTATAGCTAAATCCTTCAAATAAAAGAAACATAAAGATTAGCACTTATGCTCAAAAGCGTGCCGAGCCAGAATAAAACAGTCCGAGAACCCCAGGCAGCAGTTTGCCCAGGTCTGCTCCAAAGGAAACATGAAAAGACCGATTAGCGTTTGCTGATGCACACAAGGACAAAGACTTTAGACATGTCATACAGTTTAAAAGGCAATAATACAAAATACTAATGAAATGTAGGTAAACTTTTGACTTTGAACACCTTCTCATTATTCTGGCTTTTACTACAGATGATTTTGTTAAATCTCATTGACTGAAAACAGGAAAGTTTATTTTTAATTTATGTTTGACAGTGAGAAAAAAAATACATGTGTGTTTTTGTATAGTAAAGACTGTATGTAAACTTTTAGGTTTCAACAGCTACAGCCTGAGATGAAATGAAGTTACAGGTCAGATCTGTGGAGAGGTGACACTGCTCAGTAACTGAATAAGTGCAAGAGAGACAAGTTCAATGCAGCAGACAAAGCAATCACATCTCAGAGACAAGACTGTGACAGAATCATCACCAGAAGTGTCACGTAATTCACCTTTAACTAGATTTTTCTGTTCATTTTGCTGCATCTGTGAATCCCAGAAGCTTGAGCGTTTAATTACGACCTCAGAGATTCTCCGTCCTGTTTGAGTCGCTTACATAAGGCGATGAGAGCAGATTTGGATGATGTTTTGATGTGGTTTTTACAGCTCAGAGGCTCTGTTGACAGTTTGCGTCGCGGCTCAGTTTGACTTTGGGTTTTTGACAGCCGCACCACTCGGGATCACAGATAAACGCTGCTGTTACGTAATGTGCCCAGGCGGCTTCTGACAAGTGACAAAACTGTGTCTTTTTAGTGTGGAGTTTGTGTCAAGAGCTGTAAACTACCTGTGGGATAAACCTGTTAACAGCACCAGCAAGACAATGTAGAAATGTTTATTTTTATGTCCAGCCTGTGTGTTTATGAACAAGCAAGTGCAGAAAATGGTGCAGAAGATATACAGTACTTACAACTGTTAGCGTCAAGGTTGTTTGTTTGAATCGTCGTCTAATTAGTTACTTAAACAGTTTGATCTACAGCAGGTCAAACAACAAAATAGTGTGAGCAGTGGTCAAAAGACGACTATAGTAATCAGCATTAGTAGGATAACTTTGTATACTCTACTGTTCAAAGGTTTGGGGTCACCCAGACAATTTTGTGTTTTCAATGAATGCATTAACCTTCATTTCTAAGAACAAGAATAGACGGTCGAGTTTTACATGAAAGTTCTCTTTTTCTGGCCATTTTGAACGTTTAATCGACCCCAGATACTCAACCTGCTCAAAGGAAAGACTTTTTATAGCTTCTTTAACCAGGTAACTGTTTTCAGCTATGCTAACATGATTGCACAAGAGAATCAGCTAATTAGCTTCTGACACAATGAGCAAACACAGTGAACCATTAGAACATGGGAGTGATAGTTGCTGGAAATGGGCCTTTTATTGAACCAAAAAAACATTTGCAGCTAGAATTGTCATTTACCATATTAACAATGTATAGAGTGTATTTCTGTTTTTTTAATGAGAAGCTAAACCCTAACATAAGTTTTTTTGGCTGTTAAACTATGTACGTGGTGTTTAAATAGCATTGTCTACTTCTGAGTCATTTTTTGGCATTTTCAGTGCAAAAGGTCCAAATAGTCACAAACTGGCTGTGTCTCTCATGTCAACTCCAGGTTCTCTGTGACCTCAGCGTGTATTTTCCACTCAAAATGAAGCACTAATTGCAGACACCTGCTGTCAATCCAATCACACTGCTGCTCTCCTCTCTGAGCCCCTCCTTTGCCTTTCTCCCAATGCTTTTCCATGAGTTTGCTGTGTTTCAAATGTGTTTGTGGGTGGAGTTTAGGGGGTGAGCTTCTCTATAATTTATCTTCATTTTGAATGGTAGTGTATACATTACATTTTTGCCAGAAGTAAAGATGTTTCTGTTGTACATTGAGACAGTACATATAGAGGGGATTATTTGTTTATCAACACGCGAGATGCGCATGCACCTGGTATGTAGAAAGAGCTGCCGCTTATTGATCAAACTGTAGCAACAAGTTGAGCCTCGCTGTTGTCCACTAACTACAAGTTGTGCTGCTAATTCAACATTTGTGAATAAATTCAACTATATGACCCTTAAAGTTACATTAAGGTGAAAAACACTGTCTCAAGCTTCAGGAACCAGACCGGTTCATACCTGATGGAAACAGCTGCTCTGGGCTGTTTTGTTGTTTTATAATTCTTCTATAGGTACTGGAGGTAGGTAGGCAGGGGAAATAGGTCAAATCTGGTCAGCGCCCCAAAGGCAGTTAGTCTGGAGGTGTACAGTAAGTAGCAATGTCATCAGACAGACACAAAGGTGTTTGTATTCAAATACCTGCTATATAAATACTCAACCTCCTGTATAAATATTAAATATACTTAATCAGTCCCAGCTCTGTTTGCAAGTCAAGCAGATCTTATCAGCTGTTGACATTCTGGAGTTCATCATGTGAATATGTCTCTCTCTCTCAGGTGTGGGAGGCAGCGAGTGGAGGGGTGCGTCGGCGCTCCAGCTCAGACGCAGGGCTCCGGGACAGAGGTCTGTGTGACTCTGTGTGTCGTCTGAGGCCACACTACAGCGACCCCATGCCCTCTGACCCCAGCCGGAGGAAACAGCTCCAGATGAAGATCGCTGCAGCGTCCAGACTGCACCGCAAAGAGAGAGACAGCGGTGAGACAGGCTTTTACTCTGCACAGCTGTAACTTAACTTTATAATGAAAACACAGATCTGTTTTCATAGATTCATTATGTTATTACCTTATTCGTATCTAGTTTGGTTCTGAATGTCACTTTTCACCTGGACAACACAGGCTTGAGTTTCTTTTCATGTCTAAATCCTCGTTCTGTCTTGCTCCAGCCCCAGCAGCCCTGCGCGGCCGCTCTGAGCCCCCCGCAGAGCAGCGTCAGGTGGGCTCGGGCGTGTCTCGATCTGCTCATCACCGCTGGAGCACCATCAGCAGCCTGAGCTCAGACAGCGGGTGGTGGGTCTGAGCGATGACCGGGACGAGGAGGACGGCGCCCCCCGCAGGTCCAGGAGAGGAAAGGGAGCAGAGGTATAGGCATGCATTTGAATCTTGGTTTTTATGTCTGTTACTTACAGTCAGACCTTTGAACAGAGCTGCATCATGTCTTATAACTCATTCACACATTTTTTTTTTTAATTATTAAACATTCACTCACTAAATTTTTTTTTTCCTGTAACCCAAAGTCCCGTCGTACACCAGGTTCCAGATCATGTTCCGTGTTGTTTGTTTTGTGTGTTGCCAGATTTTCAGAGCAACAAGCGACCAAACCTTTGAAAAAAGCCCCGAAACAAGTGACTTTTCGTTAAAAAAGTGATTAAAACACTTCAGTAAGAGCTCTCTTTTCCCCTTGTTGTGAGAGGAGAACAGCAGCATGTCACGTGTCACAGGAGTGTAGTCTCTGATTGGCCGACGCCGACTTCCAACGCGTCTGAAGATGGATTTTCCCAACTGGAACTGAAAATGGCTTTCCTTGATATTGAAATATAACATGCAAAGTGGCTCCAATGCACTGCGAACATGGCAAAAATAGTCAAACTATATATTTATTTTTATGAAAAAATGTATAATCTGAAATTGAACACTCTAAATAAAAACATTTAAAATTCAAAACACAAACTTTGATGATTTTCGCATACTTTTGTCTTCCACTAAAGTTCAAGGACACAAAAGGCACCTTTCTGTAGAATGACCCAACAACAGATTGTGGCTCGAGTGTGACTGAAATTCTTACCCTATCTCTAAAGGTGCTTCAGACCAAACGCGACCACGCGAACACTTTCAATGTAATGTCTATGTGTAGGCGCGATTTCGCACGACCAGAGCGGCGCGGAGAGTCCACTACGACCGGCGCGAGCGTTTAAGGGCAGACGGGCGTCTAATAAGCGCGACCAACATGTGAAGAGCAAAGTGACAGTGTTAACGACCAGTACTACAGCTGGAAGGCCCGTGCAGACATGGACAAGAGAACTAATCCTCTTGGTATCAGCCCCATACACCACTGTCTCTTAACTATGTCAAATAAGCCCTGTGTTCTCCATTCACATCGCTCATTTCGTTGCTCTGATTGGCGGCACATGAGGACGCTCCTCCGCTGACAGACACATACACATGAATGGGATTTCAGGCGAAATTTGCCATTCATCGCCTCCTATCTACACGGGCCATGAGGGCGGATGAGCGTCCATGCGCGAGGCGCGAGCAAGTGACAGTACGTGGTTTAAAACGACTAGTACTACGACTTTAACATGATCAGGCTTCTAAGTTATGAACTTATTCTTACCAAAAGCTGCACAAACATAAAAAACACATAACATGTGACTGGACTTACCCTGGCTCACAAAAAAAAAAAGATCGTATTAGAAACTTTAGTCCAGGATTCTTCTCGTTTGTACATCCTGTGCTGTCAGTGTTTATAATCATAAAACTCCTTGATTCTGGCAAAAACAAGCGCTCTTTGCCAAAAAACTTTATATTCACAGCAAAATAAACGCGATGTCCGAGACAAAAATAATGTTTATCCACTCGACCACTTGACATCAGACTTACACGGTGATCTAAAATAGAGAGTCACAGATGCCGTGTGGCTAAATGAACACGCCGCGTTGAAAGCTGCAAGTGGTCGCGCGAGAAACGCGACTAATTTCGAATATATAAGCGGCCACCGCGGGCGTCTGACGCGAGTTGACGCCTCCGTCTGAAAGCACCTTAAGGAGCACCAGCCACCCTATAGAGGAAACTCATTTTTGCTGCTTGTCTTGATTTTGTTCTTTCATTCATTGTTCTGTCATTATCCAAAGCTCATGACCATAGGTGAGGGTTGAACGTATAGATTGACCAGTAAATCGAGAGCTTTATCTTTTGATTCAGCTAAATCTTCTCCACAACAGTTCAATAAAGTGATCACATCCATGCTGCCCAATCCAACTGTCAATCTCTCACTCGTGAACAATCAGAACATTCAAAAGCAAGCGCAGTTTTAAAAAAACCCTCAACAAAATATCTGACAGCTTGATGATATTGCTAAGAACAAACCAAGCACCCAAAGCCCTATTGGTTAAGATAACTTTAAAACGGTGCACAACATCACTTATAAACCTGTAATCATTGGACAATAGTCAGGTTTTATGATATTATTATTACTGTTATGTTTAATTTCTTGTAATTCTTCCAGGTGGAGCGGACCGACAGCGGCATTGGCCCTGGTTTGTCTCGCAGCTGGAAAAGACCCATAGTTTCTCTCAAGCCGTGTCCAGACTGTGGCGTCAGCGACGGGGCCGTGAAGGAGCGAGGAGAACGCATGTGTGAACGCTGCTCCAAGCTCCGCACCGAGAGGAAGGAGGCCATTTTGGAGTTTCTAAACACCGAGTCCAGCTACGGCGAGGACCTGCGCATCATAAAGGAGGAGTTTTACTGTCCCATGCAGAGTGCGGGGCTGCTGACCTCAGAGCAGCTCTCGGTCGTGTTCGCTAACGTACAGGAACTCATCGACGTCAATGAGAGATTCACCGAACATCTGCAGGAGTGCATCGACCAGGCTTTTGACCAGGTCTGTGCCCAAAACACACTGACGCAAAGTTTTGTTTGTGGGATAGAAATAGTGGTAACTGGTAAATATTTATCATAGCTTTATATGAGTCGAGTTGCTGTGTATGAGGAAAGTTTGATTTTAAACAAGAATCCCTCTGCTATGACCAAAAAGCTTGATTCTCCTGACAATTACACATAACTACTGGTGTAAATACATATTAGGTTCTTAAAAAATATTAATAAATACCATAAATCATATGCATTATACTACAATAGAAGCTGGTATTGGTGCCATACCCGTTTGAATGCCTGATCTCGTCAGATTTCAGAAGCTAAGAACGTTGGAACGATTGGTCATGGTCAGAGGGCCAATAGTGTAAAATGACAGTCTCGCTTCTATCACTCTGCCCCAGGGCAGCTGTGGCTACAATCATAGCTTACTACTACCAAGTATGGAGTCAATAAATAAGGGTCTTTGAGTAAAACAAAAGACTTTTTTACTTGTAAATTATAAACATAGTTTTTTTTTCCACTAAAAGGTTTTTGATAAATAGAAAACTTTGTGAAAAGCTAGACCACTGAGTATTGTCTGAATTGATTAATTAAGAATTGTAGTTCTAAGCAGGAGTTGAATGCAGCGTTCTGATTGGCTGTGCTTGGGTGGTCCTCTTCATTTTCACTTTGATGTTAGTAAAAAGAGGTTATAAGCCATAATTGCAACCAAAATGAATAAATGTCGATAGTAACCATGTGTCAAAGGATTTATGAGCGGAAGTTGTCAGATTTAAAACCTAAATTGTGTTTCCAGTGTGAAAATCGGCTTCCCCACCTTTAAACTACAAATCTACTGAAATTACTTGGAGCCTTCAGTTCCCTTGAGTTTCAGCCCAATTGTTAGTCAAGATTGGCCTAAGAGATCAATTGTTGTGTCATTTCTCATGCCTTTGGGGTCAGTTCCAACATGTGTGAGAACTTTACAACAGCCAATCACAGCAGCCGGACAGTGTCAGGTTTTACCGCCCTGTGACAGCTCTTAAAATGCATGAAATGAAATTTTGTAGATTATGCTAGAAGTATAACAATGTTACTCTGTGCTAATTCTGAACAATTCAGCGTATCTTTTTTGTGTGACCAGACTAAGGCTTTGTCCACACGAAACCAAACTCAGGCGTTTCAGAACAAATATTTGACCTAAACCACACATTGTCCACACGAAGTAGGAGTTGAGGACATTGAAAACCCCCAAAGTCAAGTCTCATCTGCTGAATGTACTGACCTTCATAATGTTCACTGTGAAAATCTGCGTCTCATTGCACCGAAAACCACAGAAAACAGGGAAACATTAAATAATCCTCTACCATCTCAATTAAGTCAGTTTTGAAGCTTCAAGATCCACGTTGTTATTCATAATGTTTGCTAAGTTTAAAAGAATATTCATGCTTGTGCAATATTCATACTGTCTCTTAATATGTCATACCTGTGAGACTATTGGATGGATTATCTTCGCAAAGGAGAAGTGCTCACTAACACAAATGACGTTTCAGTTAGTAATCTTTGAGGAAAAATCTGTTCTTTTGTGTTTATAGAACATTGCATTCTGTGAGTTTGCAATCTAAGGATTCATTTTGTTGTTTTATTCTCTCTCCTCTCTCAGGGCGATGAGGACCTTCTGACTGTTTACATCGGTGAAATCTTCCTGGAGTTCGTGAACATGCTTCCGGCTTTTCAGACCTACTGCCTCCAACAGTCGACGTCTGTGAACATGCTCAACACACTGGAGAAGGAGAAGGAGCTGCTACGGTACGGACTGGAAATGTACTCAGTGTCCATAGTATCACGTACAAACAAAGTGCACAGTAAAATGAGACAATTAATCTGATAAATAAAGCAGAAAATAACATTCCTTCCAAACAATAACTTAACTTGTGGTAGCCCATTTTTTCCGTAAAATTATGAATGGAGCCGACTGCAGCTTATCAATAATTTAGTTTTTCTATTTTCAGACCAGAACAGCAATGATTCATGATTTAGACAGGATCTTGGCTGGTTCAAGACTATCTATCCAAAATAAGCCGGCACAATGTCTGAGAGGCGAGCACTTTCGCTTCACGGCAAGAAAGTCATGAAATTATATTATAGTGCCGCATTTTTGTGCCTGAGCAATAAAAAACGGTGACAAATTTTGACTGGTTTCAGAAGTTGGACCAAGTCACTGCTTTGCAAGTCTCTTCTTTCGATTAATTGATTAGTTGTTTAGAATGCAAAAGACACACATCACAAAAGAATTTTCTAGAGGTGCAAATTTGCAGACAAACTAGTTTTTACATCATCAAAAAGTACAACATATTTATCACTTGTCATCATTGAGTATCGATACTCAATGATGATGATATGATATCGATACTAAAATATACTTTCAGAGAACACAATTTTGCCTTTTCTGAAGAGTTTTAGATTGATCTACTAGAAAAATCATAACAAGAACAAAACATACTTTTGAAACAACTAGAAAACTATTACTCTGTTGAAATAGCATTTTTAATCAATTATAGTATTGTCCTTGGCACTGAAATAACACAATAGTAATATAAAATTGTGACAACACTGGTATAAAAACCAGATAACAATTATTCGATTACTAGATTAGTTGACGATTATTTCAATAATTGGTCTTGTCTTAGACCCTAGCGCATTCGACCTAGTCTGGTCTGATGCGCTAGAGTCTAACATCGAGACCACATTTCATTACCACCATGTTATACTAAACTTGCACCAGGAGTTCAAGGCCCCAGCGCAGTGACCTGTCCTCAGCACAGTTTGCAATAAGCACTGCACAATAGGATCACGTAGACACTGATAAATCTAGAAAATGACAAAACATGGTCTTAATTTAGTCTTGATGGACCTAGGTCTTGGTCTCAGCTTGACCCTCAGTGATCTTGGTCTTGTCTCTGTCTCTGGACTCTGTGGCCTCAGAAAGTCTTAGTCTCGATTAGTGCAGTCTTGACACTACACTGTCTCATAGTATTTAGTATTTATTCTTTTAGACTGAACTGTGATAAAATGTTTTTCAAATATAAACAAGCCAAAAGCCATTTAAAAGCATAATATGTATCCTTTTGACAAATTTAATTGTGATTTTTGTTTTTTCTCGTAGGATTTTCCTGGACGTCTCTCAGAACGACAACACGGCCCTGCGTCGCATGAACCTGCGATCTTTCCTCATGGCTCCTCTCCAGCGCGTCACCAAATACCCGCTCCTCCTCAGCCGCATCGTCAAAGTCACGTCCGAATGCCATCCCGATTTCCCCAAGCTCTGCGACGCCAAATCCCGCGTCGAATCCCACCTGGAGCACATCAACATGAAGACCAAGCAGAGGGCAACGGCGTGTCGTGGTCTTTGCGTTCTTTCCGACGAGACAGCCGCAAAAACCGTGAAGTCATCAATATAGAAATGCGAGAAGTGTCGATGAAGACTGTCGGTTGGGCAGAGAGCATACGCGATTTGTAATGGAAGGACCTCTACAGCTTTCCCAACCAGCGGACGGACAGTGGGTGAAAAAGGGAAGCAAAGCGCTCAAATTCCAAAACGTGCAAACCTTACTGATGGTCCGGACGATTCGCGATAGCTTCGAGACAGGAACTGAAATCGGAGGTGGAGGAGGAGAAATGGTCAAAGATGGCGTCCTGGTTTTAATCAAGGACAAAAGCAGCGGGAAGTTCGCAGTGCTGAGGGAGCCGATCCAGCTTGGGAACTGCGTGGTATCAACCGATCCGGATTGCGAAGACACGTTTGAGATTTTGGACATAAAACGAGAGGCTTTCGTCTTCCGTGCGTCGGACAAGTCGCGGACGCAGCAGTGGTTTCATCAGATCAAGAGGTACGCAAGAGATCTGGGGACTTGGCGGAAAAGGCGGAACGCTTTGCCGAAATTATGATCAGTACGGGACAAACGAGATCTTAACGACCGGCCGATTCACTGTAAATAGTAGCGTTTGACTTTTAGGCTTTTAACTATTTAATTAAAGGACTTTTTTATATTACAATAAGTGCTCTACATGTTCAAAAAAACTTGGACTTACCAAAAAATGGATGTTGATGGTAGAGTTTGGAGAAGCTGGTTAGCCTGGGAAGTCATTCAGTCGCTTTATTCTTGTGGCTGGAGTTAGGTAACTTCAGATGAATCACACAGTAGTTAATTGTCTTATGTTCACCTTATTCTGCCTCGCCCGCTATTTTGTCAGCAAACTTTCTGTAGAGGGAAAATAACAGCTTGTCTGTCTTGTCTCAAGTAGATATAACAATAGACCCCAGGAAGAATAGCTACTGGGCCTTTCAGTAGCTAATGGGGTTCTAAATAAAAACGAAACAAACACACAACAGTTAAATAAACTAGGGCTGCAACAAGTTAATCAATTAAGTGCAACTAATCATAGATTATTGAAAAATATGTCAACAAATTTTGTAATTGAAAAATTGTTAGCTTGTCTCAATTCTAAATTACTATTACAGTATACTATTTCAAAAGTGATTCGATACCAAAAAAAAGTACCAGTGTCATTACTACAACTGTTTAAAAAAACATCTTTTGTTCTGTCAAAATTTTTAGAGAAAAATGACATTTATAACACAAAGTCATAGTTTTTTTTTTGTTATTTCAAACTGCAGTTTTGTTTTAGTTATTTTGTGTTTTAGTAGATGTTGACTTTCATATGTAAAAGTCATTGTAGCCAAGGATCGTTTCATCAGCAGATCTTTATTGAACAACAGAACAGGACACATCACCATTGCAGCCTTTGCAGCTTACATCTCTGACTCTGCGGCGCACTCCATGCACTTGCACTTACAAGTCGTTCTTGCACACACCTTTCATTCTAAAACTGTTCAGAAAAGGCTAAATTGTGCTTTCTTAGAACATTTTATTTGTATTTAGATTTAATACTAACTTTAGTGTCAGTTCATATGTGATTTTCAACAATCCTATTTTATATAGGCTTCAAAGCATGCCCTGAGCTCAGAAAAGGTTCAAATTGAACACCAATGATGATGGGAAGCGATGACAATTGTGTAATTTTAGTGTTTTCAATGTAAACACTAGTTTGCGTAAATCTAGAATGTTCTTAAGCGCTGTGTAACCTATCTTAAAAAGTACAAAATTCTTGTATTCAAGTGACTCTTGCATTCTAAACAGCTAATCAATTAATCAAAAGAATAATCGCCAAACTAATTGATGACCAAAAGAATTGTTAGTTGCAGCCTAAAATAAACTCAGCGAATTAATTCCTCAAGACCTAAGCTTGATGTTTGATTGGGCTAATTTAACTACAGGATAGCCAGAAAAAGTGAGCGAGGTGGAAAAAGGGGAATGGTATTTGTACAATTTTCTAGGACAAAAAACAACAACATAATATAACATTCCTTTTTTTTTTTGTTTATCAAGCCAAAATAACACTATGACACAAACATATTCACCTAAAACTGACTTGAAATCCGGACCAGGCTAAGCTAACCACAAATGATTCTGCAATGATGCAAAAATAATACTCTTCTAGACATAAAACTATTACCGTAAATTAAACTATGGCATCTTCAAAAATCACTCTTGAACTCACAAACTCAAGTAAAACGTTTGTATGGCTAACCAGGCTAACAGAAACGGTTGTTCTAACTTTCTTCGTGTGACGTTTTACAAGCCTCAAGTCATGACTGCTAAAGACTGGTTACAAACTATAAAATTGTACCGACATTTTCTATTTCGGGGGAACTTTCTGTGTTTCTGTCACTGCCCTGTGCTGCCCTCAAAGCAGCGCAGCCTTCTCCAATAACACTGTGTAAAACTGCTATTTAACAGCAATAATCTCCACCTGTAGCAGAAGTTTATTTAACCAACTGTGACAGATTCATTGTTTAAGTGCTGAACAGGACGAGCAGAACTGATTTTTACAAAGGCTGGAGCAGAAATTGATATTAATATTTTGCATTTTGTATGTTTTATTTTAGATCAAGGAAAGTGGTTTAAAAGATTATTGCAAAAAGCTAAAGGAACTCTGAAAGAAAATGACAGATTGAGGTTTTGTATTTCAAATGAAAGTGGTGTAATGGGTGTTGACAATTACATCTATAGACCCTTTAAACGTTTATTCACAAATACATAACAATTTAAAATGGAGGTAAAAAAAATGTGAATTTGATAAAAATAATATGGTTGCAGTTTTGTCCATATGCGTTACCATTGAACCTAATTCAGAGCGTTTAGAGTGTGTAATCTTGATTATGTGATTACACAATTTTTGTAATCAATGAAATTTTCATACTATAACTCTACCTCAGTTTATCAGAAAAAAGTGAAGCCAAAAAGTGAAGTTAAAGTAGTTAGAAATGAAAACATATTAAGACCAGTCCAATCCAAATGACTCTATCCAGCGGTCATAGATATATAAAGAATTTTAGGGATCGGGTCAAGGGTGCCATATGCCACCACCACTATATGAATTTATATGAAAAGGGTACCATTCTGGGGCCTTAAGACTTTGGGACCCAGAACAAAAGACCCTTTGCCCCCCACCCCGTCGACTCCCCTGCAGCGACTCATCACAATAACTCTATTTCAGTTCTCACAAAGCAAAAGAAAGAATTAAAGACAAGACCAGAATCAGACCAAGTTTAAATTAGTGCTAAGCCATAATTAAACTAGGACAATAGTAAAAATATAGTCTTTTATAATATTTGGAAGATGAGCCTTGGGCCAGATGGGATGATGTAAAGGACTGATGTAAACCTTGCTTGGGATCCAGAGCTCATGCTTCAACAAATTGTGAAGAGTGGGTCTGGTCACCACTCCCCCACCTGCGCTTCAGACCAACTTCACAATGTACCGGTCAATCAGATTAGTTTATTTGTGTGACGCAGATGAAACAAAGGAGCTGATTGGTCATTTGTCATGTAGACCAAAATCACTCACCTCACATGTATTTTCTTGTCGTAAGCAGTCATGTTGGTTTTCATAAGGGAGACAATGCGTATCCCTGATTGGCTAATTAATCTGCCCATTGAAATTTGATTGAGGACAAGAAGGTCAGACAGACATTATATATCGTCTGGGTTTTCCAGGCAAATGTAAAACATCAGTTTACATTTTGAAATGGGTCCATTCACTTCCTGTTCAAAACAGCTCAACTGTTAAGCCCCGCCTCTTCATAATGACAATTTATTATATATTTTGCAAATGTGCACTATAGTACAATTTAGATCAGATCAGTTAACTGTTGAAAATGTGCTATGTTCCAGTTTATTTTATATAATTTACAATTTTGGGGGAATTATCTACATCTCAAGAGGCTCCTTACTTTGCCTCCACTTTGTTTAAATTTGAACATTTAAAGGGTCTATTAAAATATACATCACAGCCATAGCCTATATATACCTAAAGCTAAGCAACAAAAGCAAAAGTATTCTACTTTAAATCTATATATGACTCGTTTAACAAAGTCACACTTCACTACATTGACTAACAAAGCAACAATAATACAAGCCTAATAAATATTTTATAAAATAAAAAATGCATTGGCTTTAGAAACACAATTACAAACTCTGATATTGATCTGCTGTGCCTTTTCTATCAGTGTGAATCTGTGGTAGCTTTTCTTTTTTTACCTCAACTTCCCAAACATTTAATACATTTTGTTTCAGCAATACTTGACATTTTACTACTGTTTTGGTCGTCTGCATCTCATGTAGCGTGTTTGTTTTGTGTTGACTTAAAAAGGCTTTATTTCTTTCAATGCACTTTAAACTATTCTATGTTTTTTGGATTCTGAGCATTTCAAAAAGGTGAATTTTCATAACAAAAACACTGGATTTTAAACGACTGAGGCTGTTTTTCTTTACCGAAGTAGCACTAGCTTAAAGTAGCATCGCTGTTATGGCTGCTAACTTCAAAACAGAAACTTTTTCATAACGTTCTTTGAATCTGCTGTATTATTTTCCCTCTGTAATATATTGTGAATTAAAAGATTTTGAACTTGAGTAAATTGTTCTTTTCTGCTTTTGTTGAGTAGATGTGTTCAGAGGCTAGCTGCTAGTTATGAAATTTAAAGGCGCCATAGAGCGTTTTCACGGACGTCACAGATCCGGCCAAAAACCGGAAGTGGCGCCATTATGGAGGTACTGATGTAAACAACGCGGCTGAAATATGAATAAATTATCAAAAAAAGACGAGTCAAATGGATCTAAAAAATATCGAGACCGACTTGAAGCTTCAGAAAAAAAGCGTTACATGTGTAAAATTAACTTAATAGGTGGCGAAGATCCTTAGGAAATGAAATCTGCCTTATTTAGTGAGGATCTCCACAAGCTGCCCTCGTAAGTTAAATTCTCTTTGGCATTTGTTCTCCTTTATGGAGCATCTGAAACACAGTTTATTACACCAGCACTATTTGTGTGATTTCACATCCATGTATTTGACGTGTATTGCCGACAGCTGGTGACAAAATGGCACAAACTGTAAAAGAGGGTAGCAAAAGAAGATAAACAAGAAGAAAATAGCTAACGCTGTTGGCTAATCGCAATTAGATTCATGGATTGCTACAATAAACTCATCAACTGAAATCTGCAGATCCTAAGCTTTCAAACAAGGTATAATGTGTTTATGTCCTGTGTGTGATCATTACAACATTTGGTGTTTATTTGTGGTTAATGTAACTTTGGCTAACTGCGAGCTAAAAGCGAAAAGACTTCCTGCAAAATCATATTTCAGGTAGGATAAATTTTCAAAAAATGCTATGGTTAAGTGCACCAACAAATAAACAAGACATATTTTCTCTGGATCGCTTGAAAACGACCGTAAATCTCTTGCCGGGGTCGGATCGCTGCGATAGACCGCGGTTAGCCTGTAAAGGCATTAGCCACAAACAAACATCAAATGTATTGATCACACTCAGGGCAAATACACATGTTGTACCTTGTTTGAAAGCTTAGGATCCGTAGAATTCAGGTGCAGGTTTATTTTAACTGTCAGTTAATCTAAATGAGATAAAACCACGAAACAGTGCAGCTACAGCATTAGCTACCTTCTTGTTTATCCCTTTTAGCTACACTCTTTTACACAATTTGTGCTTTTTGTCTTTATAGCTGTCGGCAAAACACGTCAAATCATGGGTATTAAATCACACTGTTAGTGCTGGCATAATAAACGATGTTTCAGATGCTCCATAAAGGAGAAGGAGGCAATTCTGTAGCTGCGCTATCTAGTAGGCTAGTCTCAATTAGATACACTGACAGTTAAATCAAACCCAGCGTCTGAATTCTACAGGTCCTAAGCTTTCAAACAAGGTATAGCATGTGTATATTCCCTTTGTGTGATCAGTACAACATTTGATGTTTATTTGTGGCTAATGTAACTTTGGCTAACTGCAGGCTATCGCAGCGATCCGACCGGCACACTATTAATTAAATACTTTAACAGTCGTTTTCAAGGGATCCAGAGAAAATATGCCTTGCTTGTTTGTTGGTGCACATGACTATAGCTTATTTGGAAAAAATAACCTACATGAAATATGATTTTGCCGCAAGTTTTATCAGCAGGTTACGTCAGTGAAATGAATGGGGGAAGAGCTGACCGGAGTGTTTCCGAGTTCTGTGCGTAAAAGTAGAAAAAGTGGGCGGGCGAAATAAGACGGATTATGACAACCCAGAACACGGCAATAGTTTACCATTTTAATTTTTTTCAAACTTCGAACATTCACATGCTTTAACGTCTGTGTTTTGACCATGGATGTGTTATGACAGCGGCCGCATATCGCCAACATGGCCGACTTCCGGTTTGATGACGTCACGTGAAAACGCTCTATAGCTATTTATGATTAATAAACTTAAAATCAGTTTCCCCTAGCACAGATATTTTGTTAATGTTTTTGTTCAGATGGAAATTAGTCCGCAAAGTCCTGACTACGTCTAATAATGTTCTGTTTGTTCACCAAAATCCACAAAGTTCGTCTGTTGTTAGCATTGTGGCTAACAGCTATTGACATATGGAGCTGCACAGTGAAAGACCGCCCTGGTTCCGGAAGAGTTTTGCCCCATGTTATAGAGGTTATGCAGGTGACTTAATTTTATTCCAAAAATGCTTAGCAACTTTAGAATGAGTGGCATTTCTTCAATGTATTTCTTTGTTGTCGTGGCAACGGCTTGTCTGCTACAAGCTTGTCTGCTAACAACAGTTTATGATTTAGGACATTTTGACTGCAACAAATGGACTCAAAACCTTATTTTTTAAGAGGAAAAAGGTAATAATTTAATTGTGTGTAATTTTAATGTCTGATAAATGTGAGAAGCTAAAGTTTATCTGCTTTGCTACAACTGTTGACTTGATTTTCTCTGTTTACGTGTCAGTTACAAAACCAATGCTCAGTAGACTTGTTGTGAGTTGAATTTGTTATCAAACTGTAGTTTATTTTTTTCAGTTTTAGCCGTTTATTGAACTCTTACAAGAGAAAATGTCCTTTCTCTCCATTGACTCTAATGCATCCTTGCCACTCAGCATGAACATTTAGAATGCTGTGAGGTCACCTGCATAACCTCTATAGTGCCATAGGCTTTTCGAAAAATTCAAATATTAAGAGTTTAAAGACATACCGCGGGCTATCCAGCTATGTGCTAACTCAGATCCACAGCGCGGTTGTTTTCAGTCTAAAAAGCACATCTGGAACTTAAAATTCGGCAAAATGTCGTAATAACTTCGTAGTTTACAAAGCTGAAAAAACGTTTTTTAAACAAAAATGTAGGTCTTATATTCGTGACTCACCACATAGCTGCTTAGCCCCAAGGACGTTTTCAAACTTTTAATATAATTTTTTATCGAATTCCCTATGGCAATTTAACATGGGGTTCGAGATTTAGGAACCAGAAAGTGGGCGGTCACTGTTGAGCTCCATTGACAGACCTAGCTCCTAACAGCTGTGAAAAAAATCCTAAAACATTTCATGGTGAACAGTTCGAAAGCTCAGAATACACTAAGTGAGCAAAACATCTAGACTGATGTACAATATTTAAAATTACAATTTATATTTTTAAGGAGGCAAAAATTGGGTGTAGGACCTTTAATTAAAAGCTTACAACATTTCTGTACAAAGTCACTGTCAAAAAGCTTTTACACTGTATTTTGATTTTACTGGTGCTGCAAGGTTGCTTTCACTGCTAGAAAAAAACATTTTACAAACTAATTTTTAGGAAAAAACGCGACTGTTGGTGTCCCAGAAGATAGGGTGACCAGAATTTAAAAAGTAAAAAATGGGACACACTTAAGTTTTTGTGAAAATAAAGAACTTCTAAGAACATTCTAAAGCATTTAGTCCATTTGGGCTCATTCACGTGCATGTATATTCTCTAACATTTTTTATTGTATTTTTGTTATTTTCAAGCACAATTTTGTCTAGTTTGAGTAAAGAAATAGCAATTTATTCCCCATTGTTGGGAAGTGTCAAAATCTTCAAAAATCACAAGAACTGGGACATGCCTTGTGTAAAACTGGGACAAAGCAATGATTCTGGACACATTTGCTGGGACATGGGACACAGAATAGGGACTGTCCCAGGTAAATAGGATGTCTGGTCTCTCTAGTCTTGTTATTTGGGAGGTTTGAAGAGTTCGTCTCCCTCCGTTGTCTCTGGGCAGAATTAGATCACAGAAAAACATAGTATATGATTTTACTAAACAGTTTGCTTGCTTTCACCCAGTTTCTCTGACTTAATGAGGTTTAAACTTGTCTTTTGTCCAGTAAATATGGCATTATGTAGAGATAATTCTTTAACTGTTACCTAGCAACCACATTGTAAAAGAGGATCAAAATCTACACAAATGACTCTTACGTTTTTAATTGACAAATGATAATATTTTGTAACATTTTAATAGTGTTAAATGATTGTTTAAACTCCCAGGAAACACTGTCAGTTGTGTGTAAATTGTCTTTGCATTTTGGCACGTTTTGAATGACTTCCTGTAGGCTAATTTTCAACATTTATTTGTGAATTTTTAATTAATTTGTGAAATTTTAATTAATTTAATTTTAATGGCTGTAAAACTAAGACGAAATATTTAACGCAAAAACTAGCTATCACAGCAAACTAAGTCGAAATTAGAAAAATATGTTTCAAAGAAGATGCTCAACATTGCTAAATTATGCAGAGCATGGCAAAAAACAGGTCTTTCCCACAAATTTTATATTGTAGACATATATTTTTGTCATTTAAATTTACTCACAGGAAGAGTAACTAAAACAAACTCGAGAAACCGTAATGTTACTTCAAACTAAATATTTTTCATGTTATAAGCTGCTAGAAAAGCACAGTTTATCCAAAAGTCAATCAGGTAAACGTAACCAAGAGCCTACTCACCTCTCTACTAAGCAGCATCAATTTTCTTTTCTTGTAGATATCTGTGTGTCCGACACAAAGGCAACACAAAATTATAGTATTTTCCTCTTTTTATAGAAAACGAAAAATACAACTTTACATTGTCTTTTGAAACTACAAACATGGCTGCAACATCGCTTTTACAAACAAGAATCGCTCCAAGCACTTTACCAGCAAAAATATGCAAAAACATTTACAAAATCAACCTTCATTCAACAAATTACAACTTAGAAAATGTTTTTTTTATAACTATGAAATGGCACAGATCGTAACAACTTCACAAAGTGCTCCTTATTTTTTATTCTTTGGCTTAAAATTTCCAAGCGCCTCATTTAAAGAAAACACATTATGCATATTTAGCTCGAAACAAACCAATGCTACTTATCAAAAAAGAAAGAATAACACATCTTTATTATTGCATTACTGGAATTGGACATTTTCTTGTTGTAAATGAGGCCTTTGGATGTTTAGCCCATTTGGATGCATTTGATAAAAGTAAATAATTATGCACAAAACGCAGCAAACAGAAGGATGAGGTGAACATTTTTGAACAGAGAACAGGGCGGTAATGGCGGACGACTTTGAGTAAATACTGATATGCACTTTTGTCAAAACTGTAAACAAATAACACTTAGAATTAGAGCTCAACACAAGCCACAATCTTAAAGAAGTTTCAATTTTTCTCATGAACTGAGGCCAAACTTAAAGGTCCTGTATTACGCAAGATTTACACTTTTTACAGCAGAAGAAGGTGAGTTTTTATGCTAAATTAAAGGTTGCATAGAGGATTTTCATAGATTTTTAGTTGTAAATCTCAGCAAAAAAAAAGCCTAATTAAAATGTTTAAACTAGACTTTGATTAGTAGAGAATGAGGCTGCCATTTACAGTCATTACTAAAAAAGAAGAATGTAACTGCTAAAATTAGAAGTATGTTATTAAGATATTTTCACAAGTTTAATTGTACAGAAGCATAAATGTTCAATTATCAAACTATTTAAAGGGAAAAGTAATTTCAAAAGTTCAGCTTCCTTTAGAGGGTTTTTCGTTTGACGTCACTTTCCGCCCTACTGCGCATGCATTGTGCAGACCTGCTCTCGTCTATTTACATGGGGAAACCTCTTTGAATAAAATAACGAAACAAGACAAGAGTTAGCCGTTTGGATCAGGTATGAACCAGTCTGACAAATGTCCGGCCCTTGAAGCTTGAGACAGAGTTTTTCTCTGCGTTTTTTAACCTGAATGTAACTTTTAAGGGTCGTAGGGTTGAATTTCATTCACAAATGTTGATTTAGCAAACAACTTTTGTATAAACTTTTGTAGTTAGCTGACAACGGAGCTTTTTCGACTTGTTTCCACTGTTGTGTCAATGAGCGGAGGCTCTTTCTGCAGGTCGGGTGCGCACACATCGCCCGTGTTGGAGATATGCAGAAAGCGCCGTTGATTTACAAAAGCTGTAGCAACAACACAAGCCAGCGCTGTTGTCAGCCAACCACAAGAGTTTATCACTGTGCAAAACTAAAGTTATGCTACTAAATCAACATTTGTGAATGAAGTCGTCTGTACGAATTAGGCTGGGCGATTAATCGAATTAATTCGATTAATTCGGAACTTTCAAAATCGACGATGTGAAAAATGGCCAAATTGTAAAATCGAGCTCAGTCCACTGTCATCCAGACGCGCCCTGAGTGGACACCTTCAGCGGCTTTGTAGAGCTCTCCCTCGACTCTCACAAAGAACAGACGAACAGAAACCTTGCGCATGTTTAGCGACCTTTTAATCACATAATAACAGCCGTGCGTAGCCGTTTGGAGGTGGTTTATAGCTTAATCTCTATAAGTTACGAGTTGTTATTTCTCCGGGTGAGTCGGCCGACTCGCGGTAACTTTCTAGAAAAGTCCCGCGGTAAATCTAGCGTCTTTTTGATTTGTTTTTGCTGTTACACGAGCTGCCGCGTGTGCTTTTTGTCAGGTTTTCTCTGATAAAGTTAAAAGCCGTCTACAGCGTCTCTCTCCCATGCTCTCTCCTTCTCTCCCAAAAAGCAGCAGCCAGCAGGCCCCGCCCCTTTCCCCTCCGTGTGTGAGTAACTATGGCAACACAATTTGAGTGACAGGAGTGAGAGTTGAACACTCGCAAACTTAAAACTTTTAGATATGAAACAACTAAATCATAATGATGAACTTAACAGGGCCTAATGGCTACAAATGCTAGTAGGCCTATGCATTAGATGCAGCAGCAAACACTTATTATTAGTTTTAATGACATTTACTGATTGTGATAAGCCTGTCTGCTTTATATTTATGTGTCTTATAAGCTTATGTGGGGTGGGCACCCTTAAAAAATGGTGTATGACACTAAGTAATAAAACTAAACTAAGCTAAACTGTAAAACGAGTCGATCTCATTGGCTCATTCTTTAAAGATGCTTTAAATATTATGAGCTCTAATAAAAGCGGCTGTCACCGATGACGTCGAATAAAATCGATTAAAATCGAAATCGTCCAAAGTGGTCCAAAAAATCGAGATTTATTTTTGGCCATATCGCCAGCCCTAGTACGAATCATACATTCAGGTGAGTGAAAAAACCAGAGAAAAACACTGTTTCATAATTCAGGAGCCAGACATTCGTCTGATCCAAAACAGCTGCTCTCGTCCTGTTTTGTTGTTTTAATCAAAGAACTTTCCCCAGTCAACTAGACAGACAGTGTATCGTTCTGTAAGTGACATGCGCATTAGAGCGGAAAGTAACGTTGACCGATAATCCCTCTCTCGTTTGCTTGAATTCTTTTATACCGGTAGATTCTCCCTACACAAAATGACCGCTTAAACTGCACATTTGTTCTATTGCTTTGTCTACACTCTCATTAATAATCGATAAGACCAACAGTCTGACCCCATAAAGGCCAACTGACAAGTAAGAACTGGCCTTTAGTGATCAGAGAAGGACGCATGCGAACCATTTGGAAAAAAATCCTCTATATCACGTTTAACAGGAATTACTGATGCAAACATAATTCTAGTGGTTTGGGATGAGGTGTAAGTCAAACAGAAGGTACATTTTGCATAAAATAGGACCCTTAGTTAGAAACAGTGTACAGTAGCCCATTTGACTAACATGTGCAACTGGATCAAAACAGTTCAGCATTTAAAGGTGACGTGAGCAGTGACATCTGGTGATGAAAACTGAAACAGCAATTCTCTTCAACTTTAATGCACAAAATGTATAAATAGTAGATTTCTTCTTTATTTATAAAGTCTAGAATCATTTCAGTGAATGACAATCCAGTGTGATTTTGATGTATGCATTGCTTGGGTTCACTATATTTGCCTGTCAGTAATTGTTAACAAAAATTATGTTGTCATGTGCCATATTCTGGGTAAGAGCCATTTTATCCCAATAATTGCATTGAATTTTGTATTATGTATCTGTATTATATAAAAAAGTTTATCACCACCAGTTCTCAGATTGTCAAAGTAGAATTGGCAAAAAAACACTTCTCACTTCACCATTAAATCCAACATTATGATTGAAGTTAGAGGAGGGTGATTGGTTTAAATGCTTTTTTGAAAATGTGAATCAAAATGAGCCAGCTAAATAAGTTTAAATTTAAAACAAAGTCAGTACCATTCTCAAACTATATTTGCAGGTCTTTTTCTTTGCTCAAATACAGTCTGATTGTTGTTAGAAAGCTCAAAAAACATATTTTGTCAGTATCACCCACCTCTAAAAACAATTACAAGTTTAACATCCAAAGCTCTTTGCAGTCTATTAAAGGCTCTTCATTGCTTTAGTGTCAGTCCAGGCTTTGCCCATAGAAAACAAGTTTAACCCCAAAAAACACTGTCCTCAGCTTCAGTCTCTGCTTTACTTTGCCTCCGTCTCTTTGTCTTTGGCCAAACCTCGGATGGACAAGTCGTACACCACCTCCTCGATCTTCTTCACGTCGTATTTGAGGCCGTCGTAGCGTTTTCTCAGGGGGTCGTTTTTCAAATTCAGGAGTCGAAAACCAGAGTCCAGTTCGTTGATGAAGTTTGAGATCCGAATGGGGCGATTGTAATCTCCGGCTGTGACGCTGTTTACGGCCAGACGCGACTGAAACAGAGGTGCACATTTAAAATACAGAAATATGAGGGATGTTCTTAGCGCTGGACAACATGACAAACACATCTATATCACAATTCTTGTAGACTGTCTGGATAAAATCATTTGCTCCTTCAGAAAGTTCACACTTCACTGTCATTGGTTTGAAATTTATTTCTATTGCAATAGAGTCCCTTTTATGTGCACAGGACTTAATAATAATGCATTGAATACTGCTTTTCAAGACAGCCAAAGACTCTTTTGCATTATTTATTCACTCCACACTCAATGGTGGTAAGCTACTTACTACTACTGTAGTCATTAGGGCCCATCGATTCTGTTTTTTGTGCCCCAGAAAGACAGATTTTCTATTAATCGGCAACGAAGGGTCAAGTAGTGGGTGTTGGTGAAAGTTTGGACCAGGTTTGGATGTTGGGACTTTTATCAGCGTAAACGAATTAAAAGAGGGAGACGTATGATCGCGCAACTAAGAGCCACATTTAGGCTGCTACAGATCAGGTAAGTCATCATAAAACAAGCCAAAAACAAAAGAAATGCTGCCGTCTTGTAAACAGTCAGAAGGAGACGTCTCAAGGTAAACAACACAAAATCAATAGCGCTAAACCAAACAATCAGCAAGTGGAGATCTAACTAGCGCTGACCCCTTTGATCTAGCTGGGGTTTATGAACTGTTGGCACACTCTGCTGGCAGAATATAGGTACTGTAGCTAATTCTGCATGAAAGGTTATTGCTCCGCGGCTAAATTCATCGGCACCAATCGTCAACATTTAATCGGTCAACCATTAAATCGGCCAGGCCATAGTAGTCACAGCTGCACCGGGGCAGACTGACAGAAACGAGGCCTTTGCCTCTGACCACCACCAACCATTCACACACACAGACACACCAGATCTATAGTAGGCAATGTGGGTAATGTGGGCAATTTCTCCTCTATCCGTTCCACGGTGGCACGAGGTTCCAGAGTCTCCCATTCAAGTTCTGTCCAGGCCCAACCTGCTTAGCTTCTGAGTTTGGATAAGATCAGGCTTAAAGATGCTTGGCTGTCTTTGATGATGATACAACATATTTCTAGCAGCTCAAACATGCTGTAGGACTCACCAGTTCACTGGCCATGATTAAGACACCAGCCAAATAGTCTTCTACGTCCAGATGAAAACCCTTCTCTCGGACCACCTCAACTAAGAAAAGACACAAGATTTTATTTTAGGCATTTACAGTTATATCTACAGCTTACAAACATTTTAATAATCCATGCAATTGACAATATTTATATTTAAAATTGATGTATGTACTCACTGCCAAGGATCTGTGCAGCTTCCTCTCGTGTCACCAACGTCTCTGACTCCAGATAAACAACAAACGCTGCCAAGAACGTGAGACGCTGCAGCACAAACCGCCAATGCTCGTGGAACCTGAACACAAGGTAAAATCAGATTTTACTTTGGCACACAATTTAAAACAGGTGGTCAGTTTTGAGCAACAATTTATGCTGTACATTAAATACAGTATGTTTGTACATGAGTTGAGAAAAAATCTTTATAAATCACACATAAGTTTCTACTTGGTGCCAGCTACAGTATAAATTTATAAGTTGTCAGTTCTCATTCAAAAATAGCCTTTTAAGGTTACATTGCTAAACTCCTCGCACTGTAGAGGACATAATAAAAAAAAAAATATATATATATATAGTATATATACCTGTAATACTGTTCCGCAGGAAATTTAGTTGTAAGCTCTGATAATTGTGTCCTGACTGTGTTGAACAACTCCCGAGCTTTTGTGCATTTACTGGGAACTGAGGACAGACACAAAAAGACCAATGAAAATACGGACACATTTTAAAAACAACACCACTGCACATTTTAAACATGTTACTCTGCAGGTCACTTACTTTCCTTGAAGCCTGTGGGCTGGTGGACGCTCTGAAGAACTGTCAGGATTTCTCTGGCCGTTTGCTCCAAGGTCTGCACCACTTTACGGATATCCTAATGGTAAAGTAAGAACAACAGACTTATATTATTATTTAGTATTTGATTCCTATTCTCTTTGATTACTTAAGAATATAGATAAATCAACAATTGCAGACATGAACAAAACAAACAATCAGTGAATAAACAGCAGTGAAGCGTCTTTGGTGTATTATAATAAAGTACGATTATGAATATGTTTATGACCAGTATGCGAGCAGGATAAATCAGTAAAGTGACTTCAGCAAGTCAATAAATTAAAATTATGTAGATTGCCGTTGTTCTACGTGTTTAATATGAAATCAACTAAATTAACAATTTTAACTTATTTTAAAATGATTTTTATTTAATACTGTACTCGTGCACAAAAAATATATTAATCTGATGTGCAAAAATACACGCACAACAAAAATAAATAAATTAATACAAAACAATTTTAATAATAACATGCACTACATTGGTGAAATTGTGCACTTACAATAATTCTGAATCGCAAAACGTAGCAATGTTTGATAAAATAAACTATTTCTGATGCCTTAAAAAATATACTGTATGTCAGTAAATGAAAGATGCACGCTTGGTTTGTGATAGCAGTTAGCGGCTAATGCTACCTGCTCCGAAGCTAAAACTGCCTTCTTACCTCTCTAACGTCCTGGTCCGCGCTTAAAAAGCCTTGGATGTAACTGAACATCTCCGTCACGGACATTCTTGCGGTGGGATTATAGAACAAACTAAGAAAAAACACAGAAACGAACATAAACGTGCTCCGGTCTGTCCCTCCTCCAGACTGTGAGGACGCGCGCTGATGACGTCACGATACGCGACGGTTGGGGGAAAAAAAAAACTTTCCTGATTAAATTTGAGGACAAAAAATGTATGTTGCCGTTTTTAATTTGTTTCTTTATGAGTATTTGTGCATCATCTGAGCTTGTGTCTTGTGAATGCAGGTTGGCTCAGATAATTGGTCACATCATAATGAGACCACTTTTTTTTTTTTTTTTATTAAACAAAAAGTCAACATACACATCCACAGGGGTAACAATACAATAATAATCAATAATAGCAAATTAACTAGTTAAGAAGAAAAAAATAAAATAAATAAACATAAAAATAAATAATACATACACAATACAGTACCTAAATGAATAAATAAATAGAATATAATTAACAAGGGGTGGGCAATCTCCGAAAATACAATTCCAGATAATAGTACGTCACTTTTTACGGTCATTGTTGCAAAACATAAAACCAATCCAATTCGGATCGGGAACAGAAACATTCCATCTTCTAGCTGCTTCATCTACTTTACTCAAAAAAAAAAAAAAAAAAAAAAACATGTAAGCAACACATTTTAGTTTTTCAGCCCATCCTTGTGATAACATGTGCAAATAAACCATTTTACCTTCACACTGCCTTTATAATACAGTAAATATACACCATATCAAAAGTTAAACACACTCACTCACTCACAAAGTGTTATAGATCTGTAGTGTTTTTATAGCTTTTAGATTGTCAGAATTATAGATAGACTCCATATAGAGCTGCACTTCTTTTTGGAAAACCATACAATTCGGTTTTTGATTAGCAAATTTGCTTTTATGCAAATAAAATTTAGCCAGCAGTAGCAAAAAGTTGATAATATCCATGAGCCTATCATTTTCCAGGTATCCAGTTATAACATGTTTATAAAATAATACACCTTATTTATCACAAATCTAGAAAAATGCTTCCAAAACATTTTGGTGTCACGACAGTTCCAAAATAGATGAGACAAAGTCTTTGTGAAGTGTCTTTGGGTGTGCACTATATAAAATATAACTATAGGTACTATAATATAATTATAGTTACCTAGTTATAGTTATAAAATAACACAAAACTCCATAAATTATTTGGAGCATCTCTTACAACTGTGTGCTTGCTAACATTAGCATGTCAGGGGCAAGCTTGATTTGTTTTTTGTTGTAATTACCTAAATTGAGCTTCAGTTAAATTTCTAAAGAACAGTCACATTGAAAGTTGTAATACAGGACCGTTGGATCCAACCAGAATGTTTGCCCCATCCAAAGTCATTTAAGTGATGTTTAAACACTGTCTTCCACAGACCTCCATGGAGAAAGCTGTTTCTGTATTTCACTCTGTTGCCTATTTCTGTTTGATTGTTTGACACACGCCTGGTACTAACATGTGTTTCCATTTCATGTCATGAATGACCATATGTTTACTTTATGGTCACTCAACACCTCCACTGGTTCAATAAAATAACATTTTATCAGATACTGTATGCATCATCTTTTATTACATTACACTCCAAATACGGTGAAAGGAGTTAGTCACATAGGTGCAAGTCTCAAGTCAAAACATCCAAGTCACAAGTAAGTGGCGTCACGGTGGTGCAGCGGTTAGCGCTCTGGCCTCATAGCAAGAAGGTGCTGGGTTCAACTCCCAGTCGACACAGGTCCTTTCTATGTGGAGTTTGCATGTTCTCCCGTATCTGCGTAGGTTTCCTCAGGTACTCCGGTTTCCTCCTACAACTAAAAACATGTCATTAATGCCTCCCCTGACCCTTCCCCAGGGCTCCCTGCAAAAGAGATTCTGAATCTCAGTGGTACTTCCCTGGTTAAATAAAGGTCAATTAAATTAAATTAAGTCTGAAGTCATAACATCCAAGTCACAAGTCATAGCATCCAAGTCACAAGTAAGTCTGAAATCATAACATCCAAGTCACAAGTAAGTCTGAAATCATAACATCCAAGTCACAAGTAAGTCTGAAATCATAACATCAAAGTCTGAAATCATAACATCCAAGTCAAAAGTAAGTCTGAAATTATAACATCCAAGTCACAAGTAAGTCTGAAATCATAACATCCAAGTCACAAGTAAGTCTCAAGTCATAACATCCAAGTCACAAACTAGTCTTAAGTCATAACATCCAAGTCACAAGTTATAACATCCAAGTCACAAGTCATAACATCCAAGTCACAAACTAGTCTCAAGCCATAACATCAAAGTTACAAGTTATAACATCCAAGTCACAAGTCATAGCATCCATGTCACAAGTAAGTCTGAAATCATAACATCCAAGTCACAAGTAAATCTCAAGTCATAACATCCAAGTCACAAGTCATAGCATCCATGTCACAAGTAAGTCTCAAGTCAAAACATCCAAGTCACAAGTAAGTCTCAAAGTCATAAGGTCCAAGTCATATCAACTCATTAGCCTCAAGTCACAAAGGGTCAAGTGACAAGTCAAGTTAGGGCTGTGCCAAAAATCGAAAGATCGAGAGATCGCGATCTCAACTTTGCTCGATCTCGATGATAAGGCTTGTGCATTAAGATCGACAAGTCCATCAGCCAATCACAATGCAGAAAATGCACGCGGCGCTGCCTGGTAGTTTTAGCCAATCACAACGTGTTAAATGCACGCGGTACAGAGTGGGAGGTGCCGCCCACTACAGCCTTTATTTTAAAGATAAAATGGTCATCGTTAATAAAATGCCTTTAACTTTTACTTATAATGACGAGCCACACATTTTATCCGCGTCCGTGCGCGTCCTGAACCAGAGGCAAGCCTCCGGGATCCCCGCGTGTGTTTGAGGCAGCGGCCGGGGAGGCATGCACTGAGCACGGATCAAGCCAGCGTCAATCCCCGTGTGAGACGAGCCTGGGGCGCCGCGGGACCGCGCAGCCCACTTCAGCGCGAGGTTAGTGACAGAAAAGGCTCATACAGACGGCTTCACGCGTAAAGTGTTGTACCTGTGAGTCTCCCGCAGAAACACTCGTCTGTTCCGTTATTATCTCTGTGAGAGGCGCGCTTTCCCTCGTCTCTCTCTCTATTCTCTCCCTTTTCTCCACTTCATAAGCGACGACGCACTTTCATTTACACGCACGAATTCTCTTCACTTCGTGAATTTGGCCGCTGTATTCACGCGTGAGTAAAGCATCTGTCTTGAGTTGAGGAAAAAAAAGTATATCGCAGCACTTGTGCTCGCTTCCCTGGGAAGCTGTCAGTCATCCGTGAACAGCGTCAGGCTCACGTGTAAGCGTGTATAAGTCTTGTTTACAGTCTGACTCTGAACGCCCGGACTGATCGCAAAACGAACAAATAATTATAATTAAATAGCCTCCAGTAAATCATGTTTATTTTTCTTTGACTGTTTATTTATTAGCCTTATTATTTATCAAGCTGACCTGGGACGTCTAGTCTATTCTTTCTGGTCAATTTTACCATTAAAATTAGGGGGACTTTCACCTATTAATAAATAATAGTGAAGCTTTTTTGAAAAGACATGTAGTTTCATTTTTTTTTTTTTTGTATAATATATAATTTGCATAATACTACCATTTTAGATTATTTGTATTAAAAAAATCGAATCGAAAATCGAGATCGAACGATATGAAGAAAAAAATCGTGATCTATTTTTTCCCAGATCGCCCAGCCCTAAGTCAAGTCTTTTGGGATCCTAAGCCAAGTGAGTCATAAATCATAAAAAGTGTGACTCATGACAAGTCGGTCTCCCACTGCCAAATACAGACCTGGCAAGTCACTCCCTGTGGACTCAGCACCTCTGACCAGCACTGATCACTTGCACACACAGGCCCTTTCCAAAACCGCTGCTTCCTTCCTTGTCCTACGCACTATTCCAGACAGCACTTACCTCTCTATCCGTTTCGAGGAGGGAGGAAAAGTATTTTTCTCTCTATCCCTCTCTCTATTTATCGCTCTATCTCTATCCCTCTCTATCCCTCTCTGCCTCTATCTCTAACCCTCTAAATTTTTCCTCTATCTCTCTATCCCTTTCTATCTCTCTATCTCTCAATCAATTTCTATCACTCCATCTAACTCTCTATCTACTCTCATTATCTCTCTATTTCTCTTTAACTGTCAATCTATTTCTCTATCCCTTTCTATTGCTCTCTCTATCCCTCTCTATCTCTCTTTATATTTCTATCTACCTATCCCTCTATCTCCCTATATAACTCTACCTCGCTATCTGTCTATCGCTCTATTGCTTTCTATCGCTTGATATGTCTATCCCTCTCTATCCCTCCCTCCCTCTATCTATCTATCTATCTATCTATTGCTGAATCTCTCAATCGCTTTATCTCTCTATTTCTCTCTCCCTTTATGTATCTATCTCTCTATCGCTCTATCACTTTCTATTGCACTATCTTCCTATCCCTCTCTTTCTCTATCTCCCCCTATCTCTCTATCTTTCTATTGCTCTTTCTATCGCTCATTCTTTAATAGCTCAATCTCTCTATCGCTCTATCTATCTCTATCTTTCGATCGCTCTATCTCTCTATCGCTTTATCTCTATCACCCATTCTATCTCTCTATTTCTATATCGCTCTATAGCTGTATCTTTCTATCGCTCTATCACTTTATCTCTATCGCTCTTTCTACCTTTCTATCTCGATCGCTCTATCTCTTTATCGCTTTATCTCTCTATCGTTCTATCTCTCTGACGCTCTATCTCTATCGCTCTATCGATCTTTTCTTTATATCACTCTATCACACTATCTATCGCTCTCTGTGTCACTCTATACCTATCGCTCTATCTTTCTATCTCTTTATTGCTCTATCTCTCTTTCCATCTCTCTATCAATCTTTCTATCGCTCTATCTCTGTCTTTCTATCTCTCTCACTCTTTTCTACCACTATCTTCTATCTCTATATCTCTCTATCGCCTTTTCCCTCTCTCTATCACTATCTTTCTATCTCTCTATCGTTCTGTCTCTCTATCACTCTAACTATTTATCACTCTATCGCTCTATCGCCCTTTCTATCTCTCTAACACTCTATATTTCTATCTCTCTATCGCTCTATCCATCTATTGCTTTATTTCTCTATCGATCTATCTCTTTCTATCGCTCTATCTTTCTATCTCTATCGCTCTATCTTTCTATAGGCCTTTCTATCTCTCTATCGCACCTTCTATCTATCGCTCTCTTTCTATCGCTCTATCTCTCTATCGCTCTCTCTCTCTATCGCCCTTTCTATCGCTCTATCTTTCTATCGCTCTATCTCTATCTCTCTATCGCTCTATCTCTCTATCGCCCTTTCTATCTCTCTATCGCTCTATATTTCTATCGCTTTATCTCTCTATCGCTCTATATATTGCTCTTTCTATCTCTCTATCTTTCTATCGGCTTATCTCTCTTTCGCTCTATCGCCTTTTCTATCTCTCTATCGCTCTATATTTCTATCGCTCTATCTCTCTATCGCTCTTTCTATCTATCTATCGCTCTGTATTTCTATCGCTCTATTTATCGCTTTATCGCTCTCTCTCTATATCACTCTTATCTCTCTATCGCCTTCTACTCTCTCTATCTCCTCATCTCTCTGATCACCTATCGCCTTTCTATCTCTC
>CM076415.1:18641536-18686189 GCA_038363315.1 Mugilogobius chulae | reverse complement strand
AATGTATTTTAGCACATTTTTAATATTTTTCCAACCTGAAATTATTACAGACATGTTGGATTTTGCTGTGCGGGCCACGAGTTGATTACATTTTGGGTTCTCATCCTGAAAGTTTGGGAACCTCTGCTCTATTGCAAGCTCTATTCCAATGGTAGGGACTAGCAGCAACATTTTTATATTCAATGCCAATGCAAGTAAGTGCATTTTGATTGGTCAGTTAAAAAAGCCCATATACTGCAGATTAGGCTCCAAATAATAGTCATTTGTGTTCTTTGCAAAACAATACATACAATTATAAAACATGGAGAGGCTTTCTATAAGCAAAGACTGCTTTTGTGCCTCAGGCCATTTAGCTACAGAAATGGAATAGTGAATGAATAATGCATTCAATTATATAGTTATTTACTGTGTCTAGAAAAGCACAGTCTTGGAAATTATGTTGGAAAATAGGCCGAGGTTTAAACCAGTGGTTCTCAACCCTCAGGGCCATGAAATTATTTTATGCTGTCCCCCGATCTTATGGAGAAAATCTATGCGTGCAATAGCATTAAACCAAATGCAGTGGTAAATGTAGATCCAAATGACTGTTATTAGAACCACTGTACGGACTGTATATCCTGAAATATTTGCAAAAATACAGTGCATGGGTAACCTTTGTTTTGTCTCTGATGGTCGTTTTTATTATGATGGTCAGGACTGAAATAGTTTAAATCCTTGTAGCATGCAAGTCTAAATCATTATATTTTGACAATAGACACAATACTTTCATTGAACTATGTATTTATTTTAGAGTCATAGTGTTAGACTCAGAATTGGACAGTTATTTGGTTTGGTTCCAGTTCTGTCATTACCATTGCTTGTTAGGGTCTTTGCTGTGACAGAACCGATCTCATATTTAGTCAGAGGAATCACATTGATACATTAATTTACTGTTGATTAACTAATCACAGTTGACGTGAATGTGTGTAATGTTTTTTGACTTGGCGGCCATTTGTAGAGGTAATTTTCCGTCTGGGTGGCTATGACAAATATATGAGTCATGGGTCGATAGCGTCTCACAAAGATGAGATCATTACACGGCGCAGAGAGCTCAGATTGAAAATGTAAGTCTGTGATGAAGGAGCGAGTGTTGTGCGTATGGGAGAAACTCACCGACTTCCTGATTAATGGACCATTACAGTGGTTTATTTAGGCTGCTCTTAGGTTTGTCTTTGGAGTCAAAACATTTTTTTAGCAACAATAGAAAATAGTCAAAAGGTTTACAATATGCACGACCTCACACAAGTCAAATAAGTTTCTCCACAGTCTCAAATACAAATATATCTACTGGATTATGTAAATGTTAAATGCAGTTTGTAAAGCACTACTAACACAAAAGGCTTCGAGACATTGTTTTGAATGTGCTTTACAGAAAATATGCAATCAAATTATAATGCATATATATAATTATTATCATACACTTTGTTATGCAGCAACAGAACAATGCAGTTAAAAGCCTTTTCCTTTGCACACAGACAGAGATGTTTTAAATGTAGATTTTGTCAGAGTAGAAACCAGCTTCACAGACTCAGGATAAATCTTAGTTACCTAATGTAACTGTAGTTCTATGAGTATGTGCGTAGCCCTCTACGGGCTTCGCTATTGGCTAACACTCGAGGCAGCGCCTCGCACCTGAAGATCAAACAATGTACCGCTCCAATCATGGGGACGTGGTTCCCCCACTGGCCGTATATAAGGCCCTGTCCACTATCGCTCGCCCTTCTTGAACTCTAGCACAGTGGAAGACATGCCTGCTGGGCCTGCAGGTAGAGGGCTACGCACATACTCATAGAACTACAGTTACATTAGGTAACTAAGATTTCTATGTCGTATGTGCTACGCCCTCTACGGGCTTCGCTATTGGCATACCCTACGCGAAGGCCGTAGGATCAATGTACTCCCAGCAGGCATACATGATTGGAGCGCACCCGCAAACCTACTTCGTACCAAGTACAGAGAGGCAGCGGGCGAGGTTGAAACCGGATGGAGAGAAGGCACATAGTCCTGCCCGGACCTGCCACAACCACCCGCATGAAAAAGAAACAAAGGTGATGAAAGGCCGCCTCTCCCAAGAGCGCCAAGTCACCACAAGAAAAGCATCCAGAAGGAGTGCTAATGCATTGATGAACTGGTCGCCTCTCCCAAGAGCACCAGGACACCACCACAAAAGTATCCAGAAGGAGTACGAACGAAGGTGAACAGGCCGCCTCTCCCAAGAGCGCCAAGAACACCCAGGCAAAAGCCTCCAGAAGAAGACGCTGAAACTGGAAGCAATGCGCAGGTCGCCTCTCCAAAAAGCGCCTGAGGCACATCGCCAACAAAGAGGAAAGTCCTTAGGCCGTCACCTCATGTCGACTCATCCGGCCCGCGATAAAGGACCAAATGAGTCACTGACCGCACTGTCACATCCAACAGATATGACTGCACAAACGTCGACAAGGAGGACCAGGAGTTTGCCAGACAGATCTCCTCTAGGGGCACCCCTCTAAGAGTAGCTGAAAAGGTGGCCACACACCAGGTAAAACGAGCTCTGATGAGTGCAGGAGGGGAACGCCCCTCTGCCTCGTCAGTCATGTGACCCGCCTGGCACACCCAGTGGGCTAAGCGCTGCGAAGAGAGAGCAGTGCCTCGATCCTTCGCATCAAAACCCACAAATAACTGGTCAGAATACCTGAAGCCAGCCGTGCAGTGCAGGAAGCGGCGAAATGCCCTGACCGGACATGACAGGTGACACCCTTCACCCTCCGCTGACGCATGTGGGGGATGACAACGCTGTCCCAAGCGGATGACCCTGGACATCCTAGGCTGGAAAGCCTGGTTCGGCCATAATTCCACCAAGCCTCCATCACCGCTGAAGAACATGCAAGAAGGGTGGATGGAGTGGACGCATAATTCCCTTGCCCTCTTGGCAGAGGCGATCACCAAAAACGTCTTAAACGATAAGCAGCTGAGCTCAGCGCGATCCAGGGGCTCAAAAGGTGGACCCGAGAGGCCCTCTAACAGACCTGCAGTTCCCAAGGGGCGGCAGAGCTTCTGGGGGGTGGGTTCGGACTGAGCGCACCCCGTAAGAAGCGCTTAACGAGAGGATGGTTATGGGCCAGGAAACCACCAAAAACCAATGCGGCCGAAAGCGATGGCCGCAGCAAAGACGCCCAAGGTCGAAGCCGATCGACCTTTGGCCAGGAGACCCTGACAAAAACCCAAGACCTCCTGAATAGTGCAGGAGAGGGGATCCACTGACCTCTCCGTGCACCATGTGGCAAACAACTGCCATCATAGCCTGTAGGCCCTAAACGTCGAAGGCGCACGGCCTCCTTGAATAGTCGAGACTACAGCAGAAGGGAGGCCTAAGCCTAACCACCTTCCTTCTCGGCTTCCAAACCAAGAGCCTGTGGCCTAGGATTGGACTGAGTAAAGGGATCATTGGGCCTGAGTCAGCGTGTCTGGCGAGTCCGGGAGGGGCCAAGGTCCCCCCTGTGCCATGGACACCAAGTCCGGGTACCACCCGGCACTTGGACTGTTCGGGGCCATTTGTAGCCTGTCTCTCCTGACTCTGTGGAGCAGTGGAGGGAGGAGCCGGAGGGGAAAATGCATAAAGAAGACCCCTCGGCCAAAGTCGGTGCGCCAACGCGTTGACGCCCAGAGGAGGCTCGTCCCCTGGTCTGAGTGAGAACTACAGGGGGCATAGAGTGCTTTCAGGTCGGCCACCGGGTGGCCGAGCTGTTGCCAAACCTGCGCCGCCACCCAAGGGGCTAGGCTCTATTCGCCGCGGGCTGCTCCGCTCCTGGACATTCTGTCCGCGCCTACGTTGAGAATGCCGGGGATGTGCCGGGCCCTCAAGGAAAGGAGGTGAGTGATGGCCCATAGAAAGATCTCAGGCCGCCCTCCTGTGGAGCGAGGGAGATCTGGTTCCCCCTTGTCTGTTCAGATAAGCCACCACAGTCGTGTTGTCTGATCGGACTAAGACGTGGTGTCACTCCAGTTCCGCTCTGAAGTGCAGGACGTGCAGGAACGTTCCTCACTGCCTCCATCTACAGGACATTGATGTGGCTGGGCGTCGGAGACCAGGTGCCGCCCGTCGAGCACTGGTCCAAGACCCCCCCCCAACCTAACAGGGAGGCATCTGTGAACAACTCCGTGTAATGGGGGACACAACCCAGCAGCACACCCTGGCTCAGAAGAACCGGGACGGTCCAGAACTGGATATCCTTCCGTGCGGGCATTGGGGGCCTCAGCCATGTCCTCCTGTCGTGCGCCGGGTGCAACCTGAGACGGGAGTACCACCGAGGCGTCTCATGGGCAGTAGGCCAGCTGTACCACTGGTTGGGCCACTGCCATCAATCCGAGAAGCGATTGAATCTGATGGGACCGGACTTGCGTCCTTCAAACACAGTCTGTTGCCACAAAGCCCAGCCTGAAGATGTAATCCAGCACCACCTCTGTGTGAGCCTGAGCCTCCTGATGGGAGGAGGCCAGGATGAGCCAATGGCTGGTTCCAATACAACGCAGCAGGTCCAGCGCCGCCTCCACGCACTTTCTCCAAGTGCCAGCGAACAGCCAAACGGGAGTCAGCAATATTCCTGGCATCTCCTAGCCATGAGAAGCGGTGGAACCTTCAGAGCTCCGAAACAATGGAAACCTGGAAGCAAGCATCCATGAGGTTAACAGAGTCAGACAATCGCCCAGACTGACACACTTAACAGGTGTCGTGTGGTCAGCATGCGAAACGACCTCTAGGCTATGCATCCGTGGAAACCAAGAAGTACGGGGAGCAGAAACCGTTCTATGTCGTCGGCCTTCCATGTAGATAAAGGCCAATAGCGAAGCCCGTAAAGGGCTATGCCACACTCATAGAACTACAGTTACGTAAGTAACTAAGATTTCTCTGCTCTCTCTGCCAGCACCTCCACTCCTGCGCCACGTAACAGGAAGGAGGAGACGCGCAGATCCAAAAAGGGCCGTATGCCGCCGCACTTCTTGGCAACCAAGAAGTACGAGGAGTAGAAACCGTTCTATGTCGGCCTTCCATGTAGATAAAGGCCAGTAGCGAAGCCCGCAGAGGGCAACGCACACACTCATAGAACCACAGTTACGCAAGTAACTAAAATTTCTCTGCTCTCTCTGCCAGCACCTCCATTCCTGCGCCACGTAACAGGAAGGAGGAGACGCGCAGATCCAAAAAGGGTCGTATGCCGCCGCACTTCTTGGCAACCAAAAGTACGGGGAGTAGAAACCGTTCTATGTCGGCCTTCCATGTAGATAGAGGCCAATAGCGAAGCCCGTAGAGGACTACGCACAAACTCATAGAACTACAGTTACGTAAGTAACTACATTTTCTCTCCTCTCTCTGCTAGCACCTCCAATCCTGTGCCACGTAACAGGAAGGAGGAGACAAGCAGATCCAAAAAGTGCCGTATGCCGCCGCACTTCTTGGCAACCAAGAAGTACGGGGAGTAGGAACCGTTCTATGTCGGCCTTCCATGTAGATAAAGGCCAAAACGAAGCCCGAGGAGGGCTATGCACATACTCATAGAACTGCAGTTACTTTCTCCGTTCTCTCCGCTTGCATATCGTAGCAGGAGGGACGGGAGCCAGAAGCTTGGGCCTGCCCACTATGTCCGTAGGGGGGGGGGGGCTCGTAAGGGACGTACGAACGAGAACCGGTCATAACGTCGCACCCGCGCAGTCTGCGCCTCCCCTAGGGAATGAGGAGATAGACAAGCATTCCGCCGAGATGCTGTCAAGCTCCGGGCAGAGGCCGAGCGCTCACAGACTTGCCCCTGCTCCTAATGCTGGAAGGGACGAGCAGGCGTCTGATGCCGCGGCGCTACACTAACCGTAAGAGGAGAGGATCTATGGACTGTAGACTCTCCTCCAAAGCACGAGGGGAAGCGCGTCGATGCGCGACCCCTACGAGCCTGCACTTGCCCCCTGCGTGCTGCGGGACAGCGCAAGAAGGCATTTGGTGTAACTCCAACAGCAATGCCAGCTGGGGGACCGTCCGCAGCCAGGACAGGTGGAGCGCGCGTCCCCTGTCGCTGCGCAGCACTGACCAGGGAGGGAGCGGAGACGTGATGGGAGCTCCGCTGCTCGTGCATGTGTGACCCTGTGAGAGGGAGCGCATCAGAGCGCGCCCTAAACGGTCCTGCACTACACAAATCCGCATCCTCAAAGCAGAGCGAGGAGCGGGAAAAAAACATCTACATAAAAAGATGAGTAAATGGAGATGATGCACAGAAGCCTGTCTTCTTCCCACATGCTTTCCAAGCGCAGATAGGAGCAGAACACGGTGCCCTGCTACCAGAGCAGCAGCGGTGGGTAAAGAACTGTCCTTACCCTGGACAGCTATCTGAGCTGCTGGAAACTCCGCCCTCACGACAGCGGCTGTGGTGAAGTACGTGGTTCTCACCTACGTCTTCTTCCCTGGGCGAGAGTGGGGGGTCACAGTCAACCTCTGCCCTTTCCTGACGCACTCATCCGCACCGCGACACTCAGCGGGGATGAGAGTGACAGGACAGCTGGAGCCAGCATCGGAGCTATAGCCCAGCATGAACAGCAACAGAAACGCTACCAGTGCGTGTCTGTTGCATGGTGAGAAGTAACTCTAAATCATAACATAAAGAGCCTCTCCTCTCTCTTACAAGCTCCAGATAAAGGAGCGCGCCGCTCCGGACTCGCGCTCCTGATCTGTGGGAGCCGGAGCCCGAGGAACAGAACGCCGCAGCTGTAAGAGCGTGTCTCGGGGAAGAGCGGCTCCTCCTCCTTCTGACCCGAGCAGAAGAGCGAAGCAGCGGGCGAGCTGCTTTTCTCATGGTCCTAGAGGGAAGACAGACCCAGCCAGAGATGTCTGCCGCCCACCTGTGCCGCGCACATATACCTACGCCCATGGCGAAAGCTTGTGACATGCAGAGGAAAACAGCCACCGTGGTCCGCAGCTAACTAGGCCCTGCGCTAGTTGCTAGCTAATGCTACGGCCGTGCATCATTAGCATAACAGCTGTACACAATACAGTCATCAGCCTGTCTCGGGCTGGAATAGAGGCTTACCGCCAGATCAGAGCGAGGAAGAGGGAAGCAGAGCCAGACTGATCCCGTCCTGCGCTAGTAGCTAGCTAGTGCTATAACCTGTGTAGCATTAGCATAGCAGCGATACACGACACCGCCGTCAGCCTGTCTCGGGCTGGAATAGAGGCTTACCGCCAGATCAGAGCGAGGAAGAGGGAAGCAGAGCCAAACTGATCCCGTCCTGCGCTAGTAGCTAGCTAGTGCTATGACCGTGTAGCATTAGCATAGCAGCGATACACGACACCGCCGTCAGCCTGTCTCGGGCTGGAATAGAGGCTTACCGCCAGATCAGAGCGAGGAAGAGGGAAGCAGAGCCAAACTGATCCCGTCCTCGATGGATGGAGCCCCCGACTAGCTGCACCAGTGCACACAGCGATACGGCCGGTATGCTGGCACACGGTGTTGGCGCCAAGCAGCAGCCGCGGGAGACGAGGAACGCCATGTCTTCTTCATAGGGGGACAATCCGGAGGGAAGGAGGCGCTGGAGCCTTGCTCGGCAAGGCTGCAGCACGGACCGGAGGCACGGTCTTCCCCTCGGACATCTCCGGGTCCGGACCGAGATGCTCCGGGGATTCGGGGCTCATGAAGCCACGGCGCCACTCTCGCTTCTCCCTGGGAAGCGAGCAGCAGACGGGGCGGTCTTATCCCTGTGTTGTGCTGCCAACAGAGGCAGAGGGAAACAGACGGTCCTCGGGGAGAAGAGGGTCTCACATCTGCCGTACCCACGGTGCTCGACACCGGAGGGTGACAATCTTCGAGCTGGTGAGTACGGCGAATCCCAAATCTTGATTGTAGAGAGTAAATCTTTCTTAAAGAACATGTTAAGAGATCTTCAAGTGCTGAGTGAAAAGAAGGGCGAGCGATAGTGGACAGGGCCTTATATACGGCCAGTGGGGGAACCACGTCCCCATGATTGGAGCGGTACATTGTTTGATCTTCAGGTGCGAGGCGCTGCCTCGAGTGTTAGCCAATAGCGAAGCCCGTAGAGGGCGTAGCACATACGACATAGAACTGATCCACATTTTAGCTAAAAATGCAATGCTGATTCTTCATAGTTCAGCCTCTGGTACCAGCAGGCAGCCAGTCCTTAAGAACAATGTAGTATTGTAATTACTTTTATTTATCTTTTTAATTTTACTGTTTGTAGTATCTTTTTTGGTGGATTTTTGCATGAGTCAGTAAAGTGAAAGAGTGAAAAACTTTTACTTCTGAACTCTCTTCAAGTCTGTGGTTTAGATATTCAATATTGCAAAAATAAAATAAATTCTAAACACAATATTGCTTACTCTGTTTTCAGAGTACTTCGATAATCTGTATGTCTTTTGCACAGCACATAGCAGTACTGTAACTTCATTCAAGCCTCTTAACTTCAATGAGGCGCCTCTGTCTGAACTGTCAGTGCACACCTGCTGCCCTCATGTCAGACCAGGAAACAGTGGAAAAACTCAACCTGAGAGGCAGCTTTGAGCAGAGGGTGGAAGGTTGGGAGGGTCTAAAGGGGGCTTACCTCTGGTCAGTGTGTGCTTTCTCAGTCCTGTGGAAGAGGCATGCAGACAGAGCGCAGCCAAACCAGACAGCTATGCAAGTGGAAGACACTTTTGGTCAGAGCTTGAGCTAGAAGCCAAGATACGAGTGGATTTGTTGGTTGAATTTCGGACTATGGAATGTAATGAGTGGAATATAATGCAGACTTTGAGGTGAAGTTTAGACTGGACCCAGTGAGAAGGGTCGAGATGAGGGATATGGACAACGTGGACACATGCGGAGTGGAGGACATCATAAGTCACACGTCAGGGCTCTTCCTAAGCGATGACTACAAAGAGGTACATCGCAGTCTTTATCGTTTTTAAACTAGAATTGACTTTATAAACATTGGCACTGCAAGATTATTCACATTTAGTCAAAGTCGCGTATTGAATGATTGCAATTAGTATACTGGAAAGACTGAATCTACATACAATTCAAAAGTATCATGGCTTTATCTATTGTTATGATCTGAAATGTATGTTATTGTTTTTATTTACTAGGTTATCAATAGTCCTGAATGTGTGAACAAAATGTGGAAGTTGAACAGTTAATATTTAAATTTGAAATGTGATTTTTTATTTTTTTTTTTTCACATTGTGCAGCACTAAAAAACTTTGCTCAACTACATCCGACGTAACTTTGTCTGGTTTGTGCAGCTATGTATGTAACCTAATGTATTACTCATAATGATAACAATGTCCAAGAGTGCTTGAAGGGACAAAAGACATTCCTGTGCCCCCTCATTTCTCCCACACTTCAGGAGAATTTGGTCACGGGGAGTCCTATTGTCTTGTCTAAGCCCATGCTTCTTATGTATGCCCCGCCCCCGTCCCATACACAACTCACAGGTGCAGTCTTTCTCTTTTAATGTGAGTGACAGGAGCAGCCTTACACTGACCTGACGTTGAACCTCCCCAGAGGTCAAAGGTCAGATCCCTTATCGGGGAAGGAATGTGGTGCAGCCTAGACATGTTACAAGATAGAGAGTGTCTCTTGTGGACTTGATTGCAGTTGGAAGTACAATAAGATTTCTAGACATTTGTATACATACAGTCCAGACTCAAGAGGGAATGTGGTCAGATTGTAGTGTGAGTACAGACACAACAGTCAAACAAAGAGGTTGTTTTGTTGACCTTGTTTACAGAGCTGTGCCCTCAACTACAGCTAGCTGTCAGCATTGCAAAAACAAATGTGAGCGTTCCTCTCTAAGTTTTCCACAGGTCGCACCTTCAGCCTGCTGCTAAATCTAAATGTGCCCTGGTTGTTAGTACAATTGTCCTTTTTTCTTTGCTTAAGCAAGCTAATTGTAAAATGTGTAAAAGCAATTCTTGAGTGCTGATAAAAGTCCACTGGAAAAATAGTTCCAGTTAAAGATCCGGACAAACCTAAAGTGACCTTTACAAAATCTAGTAAATCACAAAATTAAGATTAAACCAACAGTTGAATTGAACCATAAAATTAAATTAGAGGAAGAAATGTCTAGCCGCAGAGTACTCATGCTAGCTAAAGTATTTCTTTACAAAAGAGCCAACAATTTAGGGTTGGAACGCACAAACATAATTAAATCCATTTTCTCCTTCTAACATGGATTCGTAGAGGAAGATTTGAGCGCTCAAAGGCAGCAGTCCTCCGCACATTGACAAGGGCAAATCGCCCCTGCGAGTCTGCAAACAAGCACTTGTGCTGCAGAGGGGAGGCCTAAATGTCTTTGTCAATGAGGCCTTTTCACATGAGGAAATTGCCTGGTGAATTTGTGGGAAAACACAAATTAGGCCAATTGTGTTGTCCCCAATCTAATTTGTAGATCAACAGCCGCTAGTGTGAGGCCAGAAAATTCAAAAGCTCACACTTTTTCTTTGAGGTTTCTGTGTTGAGTGTGATCTTGTTCGATGCCAAGTAAAATTAAATTCAGACTATTAAAAGTAAACATTACTCAAATCCATTAAATGTTCTTTCATGTGTAAATAGAGGCTTGACGTTGACAACATTTCTCTGCAGTGATCACATGATTATTATTAGCTGTATACAGTATATTTAACTGAGGTATTTGCATTGACTTCAGTGTGGTCCTCATTCTGTGTCGACTTTCTCACCTTCATAAATGTTTTACTGCACTTCCATCAGTCTGCTTTAGCTTCACAGAGCTCTCCACACAAACAGCTAACAGCATAACAGATGATGTTTACACACACTCAGGAAGCACTGTTGTCAGGCAGGTGTCACATACTGCGTCCACTGCCGCCATCTTGGATTATGTAAGAGGCCCTGAAACAACGCTGCAGTATGTGTGCAATTTATACTGCCCTGCTTTAGACAACTAAATATGTTTATGGTTTTTGTGGTTAATGTAATAGAACCCTTGAAAATAATAGTTTAAACAATAGGTCATAATAATAGGTTGATTAGTTGGTCACGTTCTAGAATGTGTCACAATGTCAAAAGGTCAGGTGGTTTTTCTATTAGAGTCTCAGAAAACACTCAACATTTCCTGTTTTCCCCTTTTTTAAGTTCATAAATCATTCAGACTCAGTTTGGGCATTTCGGAAGCATGAGCATATTGTGCAAGCAGGATTGCTTAGATTATTGTCATTTCATTTACAGCCAGTAAAGAAAGCTCAAGCTCAATTCTAGATTTTTTTTTATTTTTTATTTTTTTTAGGTTTTAAGAAATAACATGCTAAAATAAAGTTTTGTGTGTGTTTTTTAAAGACAAGAACAATGCAAGTAATGGATCATATTTGCCTTGTACTTGGTATTGAGATATCTAAAAGGTAATTTCACATACTGTATTTTCAGTCTGGAGATTTCTATTAATGACTCGACTCAGACAATTAATCATGTGCTTCTCTGATTAGTTAAGCGGTCTGGTAATTCATGCCCATCAGAAATTGGGGAAACGATATATGATTGTAGTTTTAGCCTGGTGACATGTTTTGGTCTCAGTTTTAGGAGTGGTGTTTTAATCACTACAGAGACATATGTGGTGCCGTATAATCTAATGGCTTTGTCTCGGGGGTTGACTTAAAATCTAAGAGGCAGCAGACTGAAGGTTTATGTGACTTTAATTGCTCTGTGATACCAGTTGGCTTTGCATGTGTGTGTGATCTGAGCTGTAATAATAATGGTAATGCTTTGGATAACTGTCAAGATGAGCCCGAGTTTGCAGATGCACGTTGTACATGATCAGAGATGTTATATGTCTATGAATTCAACAATGAAGTTCAATTAAGACGAGACACTACTTGTGAATATCTTACATTTCAACTCAAACACTATTGTGTAATGTTTTCACAAAGAAATAGGACAGTTTATGTGTAAAAAAAAAAATGCATATACAGTATTAGGGGCAACAAACATGAAAACTAGAGCCAGATATAATTTTTGTTAAAGGTGCACTGTGTAACTTTCTGGATTCAACAATTCCTTAAAAACAGAAAGCTAAAACCATACGTTGGAGCATTGTTAGTAGCGACAGTTGTTCATTACGCCGTAATGTGAAAAAATATAACTAGTAGAACTTCTTTTCCATAGAAACATACAGAATAAAAAAAACTGAAGGAATAATAATTCATTTTGTAGCCATGCAAGTCCACTCAAAGTACATTTTATTATTTATTTAGTGCATCAAAAACATTTCAGACAGTGCACCTTTAATTTTGTTTAGTTTTATCTAGATCAGTGGTTCCCAACCTGGGGGCGGGCCACCAGAAATTCCAACTTTGTGTGGTCAGAGGGTCAAATTATAAATTTTATTGGTAAAAAACCTAAAAATATGACTGAAAATATATATATTATATTTCTAGGAGTCGCTGTTTCAAGTAGTGGGGCTCAACAAGTGTGTGGGAGGGTGATCATTAGCATTAACAAATCAAATTTGTATGAATTTTTTTACTTAAAGGGGCACTATGTAAGAAAAACAAACAAACAAAGTGATTTCCACTTTTGAACACCAGAGGGAGCCTTTCACATGCATTTTGCCTATTAAGCCTGATGTCATCTAGCGTCAATGATCCATATTCCGGCCCGTAATAAAACATTTCAAATACGTATAAATGTATCACAATTGATGTGGAGTGGTTAACAGTGCTCTCTTAAGTATTCATGTTGTAAAGAATAAATATGATTTAAATGTTTGTGGACTATATGTGATAATTAAATTCCTCTCAATCTTACACAGTGCCCCTTTAAAGCTTTCATAAATCAGACTTACAGTTAGTTATAAACATGTAAAAACTTTCAAAATCTTGGTCAGTGTAAGACTGCACGTGTTTTGTGTATTTAGGAGCAACTTTAGAGACTGATCAAGCTGCCCCCATGGCAGAAAAAGAATTTTGAAAAAACAGCTTTGGTGTTTTATATAACTTTAACGAGGAAGTGGATTCAATTATTAATATAACACCTTTAGAAGTTAAATGAACAACTGATTTTTTTCCAAGTGAAAGTTTATGATACCTAAATAAAGTGAATAAGGCTTACACAGTAATACCAAGCACACGATTTCTGCCACATGTTGATTTGTTCATGTTTTAGTAGAAGCACATATTGTTGGTCATTGACCATGATTTTAAAGTCTGTAATGAAAAGAGCAGTGAGTGTTATACTCTTTTGTGTGTGTGGGATTATGTAAATGGCTCTTTGTTTGGAGGTATTCTCATCAATCACCTGTTCACAATTGTCCAGAGCCTCAGTTCTGTCCAGCAGTGAGAAGGACTGTGGAAGGACATGTGCCAAGTGAGTGGGAGCGACAGAGGTGCAAGAATTCAGTGCAGCCATCACAAGTGGAAGAGAAATATAATTCAGTGAAATAGAATGAAATGTTTTATTTCTAGCAAAGCATCTCTTTTAACTGTAGAGCCTTTAGTTTGTTGTGTAGGCTTAAGAAAATAGTGTATAGTTGCGCCCTCTTCTGGAGAAAATAATTCTGAAAAAAAAAAAAACTCATGCCAAATATATAAAAAAAAAAAAAAATACAAATTAACTGTATATGAAAGGTTAAACTACATTTTTCAATCTTTAGTGAACATATTGATAACTTAAGATTTTACTAAACATTTTGTGAGCCACATGTTTCCCCAGTTTGGCTGGGGATGATTTTTATATCTGTATTTGATTCAACATATCCAGTAAATATGAATTCATTCCACAACTTTTACTTTCATATACTGTAAGTGACACACTAAATATGGTTTGACAAACTATAATACTTGGTAAAGTGTTGGTAAATGACTAAAATGTAAGAAAAATGTGTGTCAGGCTTGTTCAAAATGAACGGCTGCGCAATCGACAAGGTGGACTTGTCTCGTACAGTAATGGTAATAATGGTATTCTGTTTTAGATTTTAGCTAGACTTCCTGTAACTTTTATTTGTCACTTTTTCTCCCTACACTGCTACTTGATATTAAACTATGAGAACCACAGAGAGTTTCACACCAAACCAAACAAAGTCATATATCGTAACACAACATGAGAAGCCACTGTATTTGCTCATTTAGAAACTGATAGTTCCTTGAGGTGAAAAAAGTGATTCTTTTGAAAAAGTACTCTGAAAGTACATTTCACTTGAGGTAGCCTAATTTCTTCCCACTTCTGCAACATTGTTATATTTAATCTCACACAAAAGTTTGTTGACATGTATATGTACTTAAAAAGTGAGACTTCTGCAAATGTTATTAGTCTCTGTGGTAAAAACATTCTCTCAGACAACATCGCCCCTTGGTGGTCATGTCTGTAACAACAATTATAAACATGGCATCTCTCATCTTCAGCTGACTTTGCATTTTTTTGAGCCAAAGCTTGTTCAAATGAGTCTCTTACTGCTCGATGAAAAGAGGCCAGTGCTATTTTTACGCAGTCACACATCTTTATAAGTGTCAGAGTTCCCAAGGTAACTGCTTGTCTATTTTTGCACATGGCTGTCTGTGAGAGAGAGTTATGAAGTGTGGCTCAAAGGTATATTTAGATCAATTGCTCCAAGTTGCTATGACGACAATTTACTTAGACCTTGATTTGTTGAGCTGTACTAAAAAGTTTGTTGTGGTTCTTGTTTCAGGCCCAAAAGAATGAAAGAGAGTCCATCAGGCAGAAGTTGGCGCTGGGCAGTTTCTTTGACGATGGCCCGGGCATCTACACCAGCTGCAGCAAGAGCGGCAAACCCAGCTTGTCCTCACGGTGAGAAAAACGCAGAAGTGATTAAACCACTTTGTGCTTTAGCTGGAGTGGGGACAGAGATCAAGCTTTTATGGTTATCAACAACAACACTGAAATTCTTTAACGTGTAATACAGTGTGTAACATTTTATGCAACCTGTTTACCTTCATGAAAAGGTGTGGTAATAAATATGTTTATCTTAGTGAAAACAAGAAGCAGACACCATCAGGTTCAGATAAGGGTAAGATCTGTGGAGAGTTGACAGCAGTCACAGTAAGAATGCATGTGAGAAGTAAGATTAACTATCTGATCTAAGCTAAGAAAGACAAGGCTGGTTTGTACTTGGATGAGATACTGCTGCCACAGTAAGACAGCTAGAGCGAACCAGTATCTGCGTACACTGTGTGAATGGCTTACTTGCTTAGTAAAGTGCTTTGAGTGTCTTGAGAGGTGGATAAGAGCATTTGTGATTAACTGAATACAAAAAAGATTCCACAATAAACTTATGACACGTAACGGAAACATACCACCCACCAGAACGGTTACATACATCTTTTTTGAACATTTATTAGAATGTCATATTTTTTCCATTAATTACTGGTATCATATTGTTCTTGTGGTAGCTTTATATCACAAAAAATGCATTCAAAAATGACTGGACACCAAAATTACAGAAACATTTTTTAAAGAATCAGAAGCAGTATATTAAGCAACAGTCTGTCAACAAATCAAAAGTGGTGTCAGCTATTAATATATTAGGTAAGGAGTAAATAATGAGGAGCCTTGCATTACGGAGCAGTTTTAGCACACAACATGTTAAAGTGTTACAAGGTATTAATTTGTCAAATTATGAAATTTGTGTGGATTTTGGTTCTTCTTTATCCTGTGGTTGCTAGGTAACAATGGTTGGATTACCTCTACATCTGCCATATTTGTTGGACATATTTGTTTTACAATTCAACAATAAGGTTGCTAGGTAACACTCTTTACCATGCTGCTCATGTCCAATCACAAAAATAATTGTTAATTATTGTGACCTGCTTTATGAAATCTAACTTTTTGATTGATGCATAATAATTGGACTTATGCAGCAAGCAATACATATTTAAGGAATACATTTTTGGAGTTAAGATTGAATCTGATTTATTATTTTTATGTTTTTATTATTAAAAATCTTTGTTTATAGCCCTGCTAAATGTTTATCAATAACTAGAGTTTAATCAGTTATTTGTTTCTTGATTCGTTTTTGAGGTTACAAAATAAAGTATGTATTTGGTATGCTTCTTCTGAGATGTGGGCAGATAAAAATGTGTAGGTCATTGTAATTTAAAAACACTTCTGCTTAAGTCTTGACAGCATTTACAGTACTGTCGATAATAAAAAGAGAGTAGCCTTCTCACTTCCCAAAAGAAAGTCACATGTTGATGTGGACACCTACAGACTTTTATGTCACTCATTACTGTAACTGTGACTGCAGCACACACCAGTCATTTACTGTTTAATGCCAATGTCACTAAGGTACACTGAGCTCATATCTGAAAGTGTGTTTTTGTTGTGTCTGAATCATTTTAAAATGAGGGGACTGACTTTATCGCTTCTCTGTGACAAAACTGAATCGACCACTTGGACCGTGTTTTAATCACAACACATTGGGAATGTGTGGTGTAATCAATCAGCCCTGCTTGTAATTAGAGTGTTGCATAAGCAGGTTATTGAGCAGCTGTGGGCAGGATACACACCTACAGCATCCTGTTGGACCTGCATTGATCCTGATCAAAGACAAGAAGAGCAATGATTAAAAACAACACTGTGGCTAATGTCCTCAGACGCTGTGGCAGTGCAAACAGGAGCAGTCTTACAAACTTTTTCTACACTTTCTGTCTCTTAAACTTATCTTGTTAAACCTAACAAGTATTGATAATTGGTAGGTCATCCAAAAACCAAATCAGTTTTAAAAATGCTTCGCTATAGCATTGAAAAACCTATACAAATAAACAAAACTCAATAACATACATTTAGTTTGAATAATTATTGCAATTGTTTGAAATGGTTATGTTCAAGTAAGGATGTGCATCTGTGTTAGATAGAACACTAAAATTCAAGTGCCCTGTTTATGTTGTTAGCATTTGACTAACTATAGTTAGCATGCTGATACAGTTTCTAAAGGTTGTGAAAAGTGCTAAAATTAAAAGGCATTATGGTGAACAAATCTGTGAGAAGTGAGAAAACATGTGGACTGCTTGAATACTTCTGTTTGCTTACACTGAGGATGCAAAGTACAGTACAGTACTGGTGCAAAACAAAAACTTTTCCTTGACTAGAAATATTGCTCTTAGATAGTGTATTTACGCTTTATAACATTTTATCAGGTCACTCTCTGCATTTGTGTGATTTTAGTCACGATTTAAATATTTGTGGTATTTTATCCATAGTTGAGCAGTTCTACTTTGAGTCTTTACATTTATATTTGTATTGAGCATAGGTTTGAACCTGTTAGCTACTGGTTACTGGGTCAACACTCTCCTGATTCGGCCTGTATGTGTTTGCAGGCTGCAGAGCGGGATGAACCTCCAAATTTGTTTTGTGAATGACAGTGGCAGCGACAAGGACAGTGATGCAGACGACAGCAAGACAGAGACCAGCCTGGACACCCCTCTGTCCCCCATGGTACGGACAACCAGCAAGCATGAACAAGCAATTCAGCTGACTTTAACAGAATGATTTTTAAAAGAATCACTGAAATTGTGGTGAAAGGCTTGTATGTATTCTTGAAATACTGAACCAAGGTAATGAATGTGTCAGACAACATAAAGAGAGTAACCAGGCCCAATACAAGCATTTTCTGGTGTATGTACCTGTAGAGACCTTTTTTGAGTTCCTGTCCCCATTTCATGCATGGTCATACAGAATAAGAACTAGTGTAGTAGTAGACCATATTTTAAAGGTCTTGGTCTTGTCTCGGACTCAAGCACATTTGGACTTGAGGGTGCTTAAACTGGGTCTTGTCTTGGACTTGGTCTTAGACTTGATCCTGTTTTGGACACCAAGTCCACATTTCATTACTCCACGCTGTACTAAAACTTGCACCATGAGCACAGTGACTTGTCCCAGGCAGAGATTGCAATAAGCACTGCACAATAAGATCATGCCAACACTGACAATTGCTTAAAATTACAAAGGTGGTCATTATTTGTCTCAATGTACTGCGGTCCTGGTCTCGTCTCAGTCTTGACCTATAAAAGACGCTGTCTTGTCTCGGTCTCTTGGACTTGTGTGAGTCTTGAGACTCTGTGGTCTCTGAAAGGTCTTGGTCTTGATTACTACACTAGTAAGAAAGGACCTATGCCACACATTGGTAACTTTATTAGTGCATATCCTGTTAATAGGCAGGTACTTTCCAACCAATTGAAGAACCTTTTTGTAACATAAATGCATTTGGAAAGGTTTTGCATTAATTTAAAATTTTGAATGTGCCATGAAATACAAATTTTAACTTGCTTTAGGTTAATTGTAAGGCAATGTGAGAGGGAAGACATGGTTCTTCCGACAAAACAGGTCCTGGGTGATAACACGGACTGAATTTTTTTTTCTGATTTGTGTGAAAGACCTTGCTTGCTTATGCTTAATATCATACTGTATATCATTGCACCTACATTATAATGTATCAGTAATTCTCTTCTCTTCAGTCCAAGCAGAGTTCGTCATACTCGGACAGGGACACCACAGAGGAGGACTCAGAGTCTCTGGAGGACATGGACTTTCTGAGCAGGCAGAAGAAGCTTCAGGCAGAAGCCAAATTGGCCCTGGCTATGGCCAAACCCATGGCCAAAATGCAGGTGGAGGTGGAGAAACAGAACAGAAAGAAGTCCCCTGTGGCTGACTTAGTAAGTATTGGCAACATCACACAACTGTAAAGACTTTTCAGAGCCATCTGTATCTATGCATTCTTCATTGAAGCTTTCATTTTTTTTAACTCTTCAACCCAAAGATGGGCTTCTTTAGACAATCCCTTAAACATCATTTTAAAAGCCAGTTACTCAGAGTAAACAGTAATACTCTAATCTGTGTCTAGTAGATGTATAATCATCAGTGAACCTTCTAGTTTGACTTTGACTTATGTGAGCTCAGATTATTATTATTTCATCTGTTTTTATCTGCATGACAGCCTCTCTCACAGTGAGACTTTACTTATTCAGAGAGCTGAGCCACTCGACCTGGTCCATCTATAATTCATACAAAGAAAAGCATCAACTATAGTGTTTAGGGATGTAGTAGTGCTTATCTGTCAGAAAATATCAGTCACTGTCCATTTGAACCGCTTAGAAATTACAGAAGCTCTAATGAGAGGAAATATTTGGCATTTTAACCTTTGGCATGCACAAAACAGGCATAAACTTTTAAAATGAAATTCTTATCAAGCACAGTTTTGCTTTGCAATAAGGCATCATACATAATGTGAAGCAAACTAGGGATTTTTGCATTATGTAAATGAGATGATGTGACCTCATCTGTTCAGGCTTGTTCTCCCCTCTGGTATCTGCGTGAATCATGGTGGTAATAGTTTGGTGAGTTAGTGTACTGAAACTCACTCTGCCCTCAGCTGACTGAACATTAACATTACCATGGTAAACGCCTACACAGTGACTGTCGTGTCCTGCCTCCTAGTGTGCTGTGGTGAGGCTGAAAAAGTATATGAAAGTGAAACAGAGAAAACTCAGATCTGAGTAAGCAAGACAAAGAGAGAGTATGTGAACCGGCCTGACAGGAGAGGAGGCCCTAAGTAAACAAAAACAAATGACGTGGTGATTGGAACTACCACATGGCATTTAGGAAAGTGAAAGAATGAAAAAAAAAAATTCTTAACACAAATTTAATAAAATGTTCAAAATTTCCAGAACGCTTTTCTTGATGCACTGTCCAAGAGAAAAGTGTTTACCTCATTTCTTTTTGTTATGGCAAAGCAAATTGAAAAGCTATAATTTGAGCTTTCAGCTTTACACTAATAGGTTATGTTTTAGTTTTATTGCATAATATTCACTGTTTTATACATGATAAAGCTAAACTAAAGTGTGCCCTTGCCAAAGTCAGCTGTTAAATAGGTGTTTGTGTGTTTGCAGCTTCCACATATGCCCCACATCAGTGAGTGTCTGATGAAGAGGAGCTTGAAGCCCACAGACCTCAGAGACATGACTGTGGGACAGCTGCAGGTCATAGTCAACGACCTGCACTCGCAAATAGAAAGTGAGTCCCACACATTCACCTTTCTACAAATGCATATGTTACTACTGACAATGATGGCTATAAACTTTACCGTGTGTAGGTCATGTGACTGTAATTGGGTTGGAATGTTTGTGTGTGGTTTTAGTGACTTCAGTCTGTAACAGCTGAATGTAGACTGTTGTTTTGTTTAGCTTATTTTAATTAACATACGGGAAACAAAACTGTTTCAATAAAAAGGAATTTCCTTCTTTACAGATTATGTCAAGCACAAAAGAGGCCATTATAATGTTGTATGTTTTGTGTGACAATGATAAAAAAAGTGTTGTTTGTTTTTGTCCCAGGCCTAAATGAAGAGCTTGTACAGTTGCTGCTGATTCGAGATGAACTGCACATGGAGCAAGATGCAATGCTAGTGGACATAGAGGATCTCACCAGGTGATTTGATACTGATCCAATAGATCAGTGAAAATATGAGTATGATAAACAGTTGCTGCATTATTTTTTACTTTTTTGCCATTCTCTTTTTACTGTTCTTCAATATAATTCAATGTCGTAATACCCTCTGTAGTTTTAGACTGGTTTACCCTAAAGCTACAACCATGTCATTGTTTAAATTAGAGCCAATGTACATTATTTAGACAATTCTATCTAATACAGTATATACTACAATACCACGCAACATAATTCATGTTTACATGCATTGTTAGAAGATTGTTACCTTAGCAAAAACATACCCAGAGTTGTTTTGTTTCATTCAAGCAGACCATTTCCAACTTTTGGATGAGGTTCTGAAAGAAAGCTTCACAATATTCTCTATATTATGCACCATAAGTTATTGAGTTTAAACAAAGCTTAAATAGCTGTAGCATTTCCAAATAATTCAAATGACTGTGGAATTTAGAAATGTATTGAAGCAAAAATTGTTTAATATAGGCTCTTTAACTCAGTTTGGGTCTCCTTCACCAGAATATCTGTTTCCTTGCAACTTTCGGACCTGTAGGTCTTATGCAATGCAACCAAGTCTGCTATTTGAACAATCTTATTGCAGGGTTGTCAAAATCATTCATTTGTCAGTCATGCCCACTGAAACTAAGAAAATAAGATGATATATTAGAAATATATTTAATGTAATAAAGAAAACACACATTTTTGGTCAAAAAATGTCTATATCTATGGTTTAAAACTTTGATTTAACAAATAGCATTTTACAATGATTGTGGTACCAAAACCAGTAACATTTTCCTTCTTTTGTAGGCATGCCGAGAGCCAACAGAAACATTTGGCTGAGAAGACTCTATCCAAATAACAGGCCGCTCTGACCTATCCTTCTCCGCTGAGCTGTGCCCTGGCCCTCACTCCGCTCCTGTCCCATGTGTATCCACTTCACCCTCCCAGCTTGTCCTCAGTATTTCACTCCTTTGCTCCAATCTTCCCCCTGTCCAGCCCAATGCTCTTTTATGTGGCAGAAGCAGCACAGGTAGACAGCACTCCATTCATTTGCTTCTGTGGTCTATCCAAAAGCCGCTAAAGACAGTCGAGCACTTCTTGCTTCCTGGAAGAAGAGGAAACTGTGTGTCGTCATGGATAATGTTCAAAGCTTCCTGTGCAGTGATCAGCCTTGCTTTGCTCTAGTTTCTTTTTTCAACTGTATACATTTGCCACTAAATTATAACTGTCAATGCAAATATGTGGGGAAAAAATACTAGTGTAATAATTAGCTGAAAGTCATGCGAAAAAACAATATTGTATAAAAATAAAAAATGAATTTTTGGAGACCATGTTCAGTTGGAAAATATCTTTCAAGTATTCTCAAGTCAACCTGTTTTTATTCTGCACAATTGGTAGTTTTCAACTGAGAAATGTTCTTTTGAAGGTGCTAAAAGAGTGTAAAAGAACAATGCCTGCCTTGTAGTGAAATCGTAGCTTTTGGTAAGTCACTCTTATCGCTCTTCAACATTTTGTGAATGTTGATTTTCGGACACCAGTCATTTGAAACAGATAAGTGTGTTAATATTGTTTTCATCCTACTGTATTGAGAAATTTTATTTGAGGGAAGAGATGTTTATGTACAGATATGTAAAATAAAGATCAACTTTGTTTCATACATTGGTTGTTTGTTGAGTATTGAGTGGAATCTTGCGCTTCTATAAGCTTCCCTTTTCTCTCAAGAAATCATGACCACACTGGACTTGGCCTGAGTCATCAGTGTCTCATACTGCCTTTTATCACAACATCGAGCACTGCACTGTACAAAAATATAAGAGGCATTGTGTGACCATAAACTTGACTGTAGTCACACTAATGGTTTCACTCATTGGTGACTCCTGATGCTGGACTAATCGTGCAGCCACTGAAAGGCCAGAAAAATCCCACTAACCATTAGGTCACCTCAACAGTTTCAGCCAATTCCTGTCATTGCTATGACACAAATGAATCACTTTCAGAAAATATCTACATTCCTAAAGAATATCAAATACCAGCAGTAGCCATACAATTAATCACGGCTACATCATCAGTGTTCACGTGGGCAGTAGGTTATTATTATAGGCTGCTGTAGCCTACACTAATGAAAAATAATGTATCACAAAGATTTTTCAATGTATGTGCTCTGTGTAGGCGCTGATTAAGCAGCCTCATGACCCCTCTCATGTGCATCATTGCATATGTAGACCTCAGTTGTGACAGTGTACACTGTGCAAGTTTAAGGAAAAGTACATATTTAGTTTGTAGTTGGTTGCATTCACAAGGGCATCACGGCATTTTTTGATATTTATAGGTGTAGTGTGTAGCTTTGTAGAGGTAAACAGTCAACAACACAATTAATTTGAAATAAAAAGCTAAATACATACTTTTGAGACATTCTGAAGAGGTTTTATGGCAAAATGTGAAATAATACAGCTAAAGGGACAGCTTTTCTATAGCCATAGATTTTGTGGCCATGCAGCCTGCTATAAAATAACTGAGTTCTATTATTATGCAGAGCAAGAAATCTAAATGACATTTTTGTCAAAAAGTTACACAGTGTAACTTTCATACAGATGGAGCGAAGCTTAAGCAAATATGGATATGAAGAAAAGTAAACTGCGCCTAAGATGATCTAAAAAGTATATTTCTGTTAGATTTATATTTGTGACTGAACCTACTCATTTTTGTATTAGACTTATGAGAAAAATACATTTAAGCAATATTCTTTTGAGCAGCCTTTCATCTGTAGCCTATTTAGACATGAATGACCTGCTGAACATTGTGATTTTGTCACGTGAACGGAATGTAGCCTAATCTTTTATGTTAAAAAGCCCTGTGAGTTAGCCTATTGCAGCTCGGCGCGCTATGGCGCAGGTGCGGCAGTGCTTGCGATTGGATAGAGTGGAAATTACACATTACGTTTTAGTTACGTTTTGAGCTCAGAGTAAATCCTGGTGTAGGCTGGGCGAGGGACATTCCCAAGACTAGCGGTGTGTCTGTGGTGATTATAAAAGCAGCAAAGACAGACATGGACACTAAGTTGTGGAGTGAAGACGATATATAGCCTATATTTATTTATTTATTTATTTATTTTTGCACCTTACAAATGGCTAGCTCTCATATATGTAAGTTAAATACACATTGTTAACTGGAATAGCATCATTTGACAGTATTTGACTTGATTTTCTGTTTGCGTAGACTTGACAGTTTGTTTGCTCCTGCTGACATGGAATTGTGGAGTATCTGTTGCGCGTCCAGTGCGCACTGATTGCATGAGAGAGTGCAGCTGGCTTTTTAGAACTTTACTTCTTAATGTTTCTGGTCTCCTCAAAAATGTGAGTACACAGATTTCCCAGGAGTTGTACCTCTTGTTTAGTCTGATTTAGGTGGAATAAAAGTGCTGCTTCACTAAATGGATGTTGTGTTGCAGGACGTTTTGTGGTCTGGAATACTTTCAGACAAAGTCCTTCCAGTGAATTCTTCTGACACCGTGTTGGCCTGTGCACCCGCTTTGAACAAGGTAATTCATGCGCAAGGCAATGTTCGTAACTGAGGTAAAATACTTTTTAATCAAATACTTTTTTCAATAGACTCTGTGCGGCATACAAAGAAAGGGACCATTTAGTGAGGTAAGTTGTAATTTCACTTATGACGTTATGATGAACATTGACCACTAAACATTGTAGAAGATGTGGGACTTGCTGATGATAGGGGTAGGATCCAGAGAAAAATCAAATAAAAAGACAAAATGGTGTCTTATGTAAGACAATTGATACTTTCAAACTAAATGGCACATGGGCCAGGAGCCTATAGACTGTCCCAACGCGAGACAACCAAAAGAGACATAGTCACCTTAAAAAACTTAAATTGTAGGTCTTAAAGAATGCTGCTCATAACTATTAGAATGCACATGTAAATCATTTCTGTCTAAAATGTGTCTAGAATGAATGCTTCAAGAACATTGCAAAGGACTTGGTCGACTATGAAGCCATTATCAGCTCCTATATCAAACTACAAAACCTCAGAAGTCCAGCTGAGGAGGTGCCACCTCTGAATCGAACACTACAAATAATCCACAATCTGCTCAAGGTTTGCATTTAATTTGAAGAAAAGAATGCACTGCCGCACATATATCCTAAAACATTACTGCTCTGTTTCTCACAGTCTTGTAATTTTACATGGACTGAAAAGGCTTCTGTGGAAGAGGTAAGATCTGACTGTTGTAAATCTTCTCCATTTGCCATACTTTTGTTTGAATTGTTTCCATGTATGTCTTGTGACAGAATGCCATGTGGGGGAAGAGTTCGTTCGACAACAGACAGAAGATGTTGATGATAATGAGGGCTTTCCACATTCGAACTATCACGTTTAACCGGGCTGTGGGCTACATAGCATCAGGAGAACACAAGAACACCCCCAGTCCCTTCTGAGAGCACTACATTCACTAAAGTAGATCTTCAGCTACTCTGAGGCAGAATAAGCTACAGCTCAACAGTGGCAGCTAAGTGAGACACTGGAAAGACTATAAGGAATGTAATATCTATTTTTGTACTATTTATTAGAAGTAACTTGTATTTATTTTATTTATTAAATAAAACATTTTATAACTAATACCGCTTTGTATCATTTCCTAACTCCTAATCAGAGACGAACCACATAAAAAAACACACAAAAATAAAATGATATAATGGAATTTTAATAAAAATATTACTCAAATAAGTAAAAATATTCAGCTAGAAAACAAGTCTTGCCCACTTCTAATCATGGAAATATTGTTAAAGCCCTAAAGCAATTAGAGCCTCTTTCCACAGGTTTTTGGGTCCAGCTTCTGTTGGCCCAGTGCAGTGCAACATACACTTAAGAGTAAATGGAAGAACAGGGCTTTCATGAACATATAATTATTCAAAAACACCAAGAATGAAAATCTGTTCAGCCATTATCTTTTATTTGGAGGGAGTGACTGACCTGAATAGTGCATAGTGGTTTTAATGTAAACAACATACAACATAAGGTGTATAAGACTAGAGAATGAAAAGCTGCATGATACAGTATTTAAAAACACATATTTTGCTTGAACAGTAGATTATTCTATTTATTTACAACAAAAGACCTAAAACTACTCAACAGCTGTAGCACCACAAGATCCACTGAGATTAAGACAGAAAAGTTACACAGAGTGTAGCTATTCAAGTAGCTGCGCCAACAAAACTGACAAAACACAGAAATGCCACATGATTGAATTAAATGTAAAAAAAAAACATTATATACATAGGAAAAGTGACAGTAAAGTTATTTACATTTTTTTTTTAAAAAGGACACTTGTACAAAAACAAACTCCACTACACTATTAAGTGCAGTTTTCCGCTTTTTGCAGTTTAAAACACTGCAACAATTATAATTCAATATGGCTGGCTACAAAGTTAGCTACTTACACAATGATCTTTGACCTAAGGCAGGATCATTTCTATAAGTACCTCTCACTATCAAGGTACCCTTTACTGATCAGTTAGTGTACTTACACTACAAAACATGATTGTACAAAAAACATAAACATTATTTTAACACCAGGCATGTCTTGGTGTTGGAACGCAGACTGTGCCAAAAAGCAAAACATTTGGTCCAATATTGTGATTGTTTCATCCTGAGTTTAATCACAGACTGAAGAGCAGTGGCATCTCAGCGAATGTAACTCCCTACTTTTATGTGTGACCGTCCATCATACCTGGAAAAACAGACAACACTGGTTATTCTCATTCAATCCAGTTGTTTCATTTATACCAAAAGCATTACTCTATTTTCCAGGTTCTTCATTTCTAATAAGTTTCAGCAGCTTGAAAAATGACAGGACTGCATGTGTGTGTATGTAACTGAGCAGTGCTACTGTGCATTACCTTCCAGTGTCTGTATGAATTCAATAGGCAAGTCATCCAGGTCTTTGATGCTTCTCCAAAGATGAGAGGGTGTGGCCTGTCCCGTGGCTCTCCTACTCTTCCACTCCACCAGCATCTTTAGTTTCTGCATGGTCACGTCCTTCTCTACCGTCTGAATGTCGTCCAAGTCCCTTGAGCTCAAGTCCAAATATATGGCCACCTGCTTCCATTCCTTCCCCAGCCGTTTGGCCACCTGTAGCAGCTGCCTCTCCGACATGTCCACAGCCACAGTCTTAGTTGGTTTACTCCCATCTACAGCAGGACACATGTGCAGTGTGAGACACTAGATACTAGCTGAGACAAACGCTTGAGAAATAGCTCACCTGACTCATCCTCCCATCGTGACTTTTTACTGTTGGTCTCTTCCTCCGATGGACTGCTGCGGCCTTCAAAAACATTATGTTTGTTAAATTCTTTACAGTGATCACTGATAATAAATGAAACACGGATCTTACCAATTGTTCTCTTTCGAGTTTTTTTTCTGGATCCACACAGTCACCTTCAGGAACATTGTTTAACATGAGCAAGCTTTAGTAAGGAAGCTTGTTTTTTATTTTTTTCTAAAAGAATCATAGCAGTAGTTAAGCGTTACATAGTATCCTGTGTTAATACCTTCTCTGATGGTAGCAGACCAAACTGTCGCATCAGTAGACGTCTCTATAAGAGACATTTTAAAAGGAGGAGGTTGCTCAAAAAAAGCTTCAAAGTATCCCTTCATTTTTGTCACAGCAAGTGTAAATTTCAGCTCCTGTTTCAATATGAAACAGTCAAGTGTCAATGATTATAAATAATTATGATTTAAATATACATTTGCAATCAAAAGAAACCTTGAGTTGACCTGAGGCTTGACTTCTCCCTCTGGCTCACACAGAAGACGATAAGTGCCCTCATCCAGTTTGCAGGTGGGTGGTTTCTCAATGCTGATGTAACGGTTCTTGTAACCACGCACCTGATTGCGAATGTCCTGAAAAAATACAGAATATAGTTCAGCAACATATGACAATTTCAGTTTCGCTAATTTTAGACAATCTTAAAAAAAAAATTAAAATGTATGTGCAAATACAAGAAACTTACTGACGATTACTAAAGTCAAACACAAAGTCGAGTAATTCCCAATTACTCAAACAAGACTAATATGTTAACATGGCAATTCTCGAAACACTGCTAGATTTATTCCATCCATTTCACTTCCTACCTTGATGTCCGAGGGGCTGTTGGTGGCCAGATAGATGTGGAAGCTGTGGCAGCTGTTGCTAGTGGCTACCTGTTTGTAAATGAGCACAACCCCATGGTGCTCCACAGGCTGGCTTGTCTGTATGATGGGGCCCACGGGGGACAAGGAGGTCACATGCCACTTTACATGACTTCCTGAGTGGTCCACGGTGGGCTCAATGATGGGACGCTGATTCTTTATGTGAAGGACACTGAATCTCCTGTCACTATCTGGATCTGAACAAAAAGTGATGGATAGAAAAGAAATATTGTTAATTCAACAATACTATTAGAAAATCAACTTTTCTACTCAATTTGTAAAGTGAAAGAGGGGGGAATTTTTGCTCTACTGATACTTTTATTAAATACTGGTACTTTTATAAATTACTCTAATCCATTTAAAAGAAACAATAACTTTTCTTTACTTTTTGTCAATATACTTTTAACATAAAAGCTACTAAGTTTTAGATTTCTGTCTATTGAATGATCATAAAAATCTTACCAGCAAGACAGACAGAGTGTGGAAATTGGATAGACTTGAGTACCGATGCATCTTTGTTCACTGTGTCCACATTAAAAATGGGGCCAGCAAACCTCCAGGAATCTTGCAGAAAAGCTCCAAATTTGGTCCAAGACAAGACTGAGTATCGCACCACAACTGGTTCCGACGCCTCAAATACGAGACCAGTCACAGTGCATTCATATGTGCCCTCTCCGTCCAGCTTCACTCTGACCATACACAAACACAGTGTAAGTCTAAACTGAGAAATAAACATAAGATAAGAAGACATGTGTTGTGTTACATACTGCAATCTCCCCTTTGCTATCCTAATGGGTGTCACAAGCTCTTTTCCGTGGCTCTACAGGATCAAAGTTTTGTCAGTGCAGGAGTTTTACAGCATTGTGCTAACTCTACAATCATGTGTCTGTTGGTTTACCTGTTGTATAGCCTTGCATTTTTCACAGCAAAACTTGAAAGGCCGCTCTTCTAAAATATATGAGTAAAAAAAAATCATTATTATGTCAGTATATAAGATATTGTATAGTTTGAATGGTGTGATCCTTTCTACCTTTGAGTCCGTTTGCCTCTGAAGAGAGAACATCACCATCTGCTGAACCTGTAACAAAAACAGAGAGCGTTTGTGTTGAATCGGCATGATTGAAGTCAGAATGTGCTTGTACAATCAGGGCAATTAGCATCATGTATATTTTAGTGATCGGGTCTATCACCTGTTGTATAAAAGAGATAACAAAATGTGCAAATAAAAGAACAATGCACAAAGAAAGGGGAACTCCATACTAGTTTACCTTACACCCTTAGCCTAACCTTAACCTTAGTGATTACATGCCCAAGCTTAACCTAACCCTCACCCTAATCCTAACCTTAAAGGGGTCTGCTTTTTGTCCTCATAAGGAAGGCAGGTCCCCATAAATTGAGTGTATGCAACTTTTGGTCCTTACAAATGGATAAATACACAGGTCCACAGTAGTTTACTGTACAACAGACATGTTCAGGATTACCAACATAAACTCACCATTTGCATACTTGCAATTAGAGGATTCTTCGGTTTCTGTGAGAAGAGAATTCAAATAATTTAATTTTTTTAATCTATAACAATAATAACAATACAAAAGAAAAATAATTGAAAATACAAACTTGGTAGCATAGATACAAACAAAATGAGTCTAACTCAAGGTAGCCAGTAACTAGACCAGGGCTAATCAACTTTATTTTTCAGAGGGCCAGATGTTATCGAGGACCACGGCTTGTGGGCCGGGCAGTTGCGCAATACATCGCAGTTTTTGACGGAAGATGGTGCCCAAGATCAGAGTTGTTTCTATAGTGATAACTAATGCTGCGTCTGTTTTTATTGCTCTACAGCAGGGCTATTCAATTATGTTTTACAGCGGACAGAGGACTGGTCTATGGGCCGAATAACAAAACTGCACCAAGAACTTATGTTTAGTAAATTGAAAATAAGTCTAAATTGATCTGGCTTACACTAGCAGAAATAAATGAAAACTAGAACGGGAGCAAACCAGAACTCAATTTGGAACAAGACTAGAACAATTTGTGAACCAGAACAAAAGTGAACAAAACAAATATCACGGAAATTTTAGCTGATGAAGTTGATTTAAAAGTACTGCAGGCAACTGAAAAACAGATCTAACCAAGAAATGTGGCCCAGTCCCTGGCCCACTTTATTATGATGGGCCAGGCTTTATTTCAAAGCATTATGTTGCTGTATCCACCACTGTTCACTGTAAATCAGATACGGATTGTTTCCCTGGGTTCTTTACAATGTGGCCCAGTCCATGGCCCATTTTACCAAGGTGGGCCACATGCCCGCGGGCCGCTATTTGAATAGCCCTGAACTAGACTGTTAAAACTCCACTAGCTGTTGATTCCTTACCTGACTCCACATTCTCTTCTTCCTCATTGTCCTCATCCTCTGAACTCTCTTCACTGGATGAGTCTGTGTTGTCTTAGAATAAATAAAAAAAATATGTAAAAAAATACAATTTAAATTATATTTTTGTTTTGTTTTTTGGGTGCTTTAAGGATTTAGTGGCTCACCAGCACTGCTGCCGCTGCTGTCAGTCTTATCATCTGAAACGCAATAATGACAAAACAACAGATAAAAAGTTAATGATGATTATGATACTGAAAAAACAAAGCTATAGGGGGAGTTTACCCAAATTTTCAATCTAAATTCATAAAACTAGTGTGATTCTATCACAAAGACTTCAAATACTCACGTCGCCACACATTCTACTTTCTTAATTCAATACAGTGAATTAATACATTGAATATACCTCTGACAAAAGCTGAGAAATGTTACATATTAACAACATTGTGCCATCATACAAAGCTATAATAATTAAAGTTGCACTTTTATTGTATTAATTCTAAGTAGGATCTTAAACCACATAATCCAAAAGAAAATCTAATTAGTTTTTCTACCGAATAAACTAGGCTAAATAAAAACAGATGCAAAAAGGCTCCTACAGCCTCGCCCATCTGTGCTCTTCCTTTTGCTGCACATACCACATAGAGCCAATCCAACTGACTGATAGAAAGTGTGTAGACTGCCATCTTCTGGTACACTAAAGGGTTCTCAATCTTTTGAACCCAGGAAGAGCTTTTTGATGAAAATACAGTATCTCAAGGACTCTCTATCGGTCTACAATGGCAAACCATGTTTATAACCACATCTGAATGAAATTTAAAATTTTCATAGTCATTATTTCATGTGTGTTTGTTATGTGTGATTGTATACTTTGAACGCATTATGTTTTGAGATTGCCTGTCATAACAATAAAGTAATAATTACAATTTCAAGAAAAAATAAAATAAAATAGTTGAACCCCACGTCCTTAGGGCTGTGCAATTAATCGAATTTCAATTTCAATTATGATTATTGCTGTAATCGTTTATAAAAATTGTGTAATCGGGTAATCGGAATTATTAATTGTGACTCAAAAGTGAGTTTATAAGTGCTCAGATATTTACTCAAGGAAACTCAAAGGACCCAGACTACTTCTTTACAACTGTAGAAACATTTGCATTTCTCACCCATTTCATTTGATCTCTTCACTCTCTACATTTAAGGAACACTAATGCTCTGCACCCTTTCTAAGCAAATAATTGTTTGCATAATCGTGATTTCAATTATTCTTTAAATAATCGTGATTATTATTTTCATTACCATTGAGCAGCCCTAGTGGTCCTCAGACCCCACTTTGAGAATCACTGCACTAAGACACCTACTGTTTCCTATCCATAGGGCCAGAACCTAAAATTGAGCTGCAAGTGCCACTTTGAGAGTTGCACAATCAGTAAAATACAATCGAGATAGACCGGTATATCGGCCGGTCGATAGTTAGGTGTTTGTTTTTTTGCATATCGGCCATATTGAATATCGGCCTTAATTTTGGCCAATATTTGATCAAGTAGTTGTTTGCGCAGTTTTAGCCGCAACAGTCATCTGCTCAGGAGAGTCACACTCAGTGATCAGATGAGATCTAAGTAATTTTGGGAGAGAAACAGTATCACTTGTTTTATCTGTTTCCTTTCAATAGTATGCAGCTTTGATTTTATCATTAACATGTCTTTAACATAAACATAAGGTTTTATTCTTGTTCTATGATTTTGGATGTTGCACAAGCTTTGATAAAAGCTTGATTTGTCGACATGAACTCGTGCTTAAAAACAAAGAAAGCTCATGGCTACACTGGCATATACAGTGGGATGATAAAAACAAGGAATATTTTTCTTGAAATGCTCTTTAAAAAGTTATATAAATGTGCATAAACATGTTTTATTAAACTTTTTTGCTATGCCATCTCATCCCAGCTATGCTTTTTAAAAACTAAAATAAGAAAATCTGCCTCAGAAATTGTCGTTGAAAATCGACCATTGATGTCAGCATTGGCGGACTTTTTTTTTAATTCGGCATCGGCCAAAGAAAAACCCATATTGTCGATCTCTAAAGTACAATACATTTAATACGAGAATGGATCCATTTTAGTTTGAAGATAAAACAACTGAGCTTCAATGTCAGAAGGGTTAAGCAGCCGAAGTCTAAGGAACCTGCTGTATTTTCACATAGCTTACCAAATCTTTGCACTTGTTTAAAAAAAAATGAAACAGATATACAATTACCTTCCAAACAAACCTATTACACTTTGATTTGTGATTTTCTATCTTATGTATTATTTCACTTTTTAGTGCTTATCGCTTATTTTCAAAACACTTAGCACACTTTTCAGTAAAATCTGTGTTTTTGTGATTGATCATTGATCCAGGAAAATATGTTTGAAATATGTGTGTAGCAATGTTGAAAAAAGTGAAACTGCTGTGCGGATTCGTAATGTGTGTGTTTTAACACCGATTCAGTACCTACCACATAATATGTTTAACAAGCTTTTGGTTCTGCAAGTCTATTTCTATTAAAGAAATAGTACAACCACCATATTAAAATTAGAAAGCATTTTATCTACTCTACACAAATTATATGAAAATGAATGTGCCAACATCAGAGGGCTAAGAAATGTAAACTTCAAAAAGAGCAGCACTCATGTTTAATTTGTGTTTTTTACCTTTATGTCTATATAGACACTATAATGCACAATTCAGACTACTGAAGAACAGTTAATTAATGTTTTTGTATCTGTCCCTTTTTAAACAAACTAATAAATAAAGATTATTATGTTTTACCTTGGTCCTGAGGGGCAGGGATATCACCATCTCTGTTAGAAAGAAAAGAACAATTATTTATAAATAACAATATTTTCAGAAACTTGGAATGATTTCAGATTTAAGAGAAAAACAGATTCAGCATGAATACTGTTAAACTATAAAATGTAATGGTAAAATTAAAACTATGCAAACTATTTGACCCTTTAGTGCTGCTGCTGTAAAATGTCACAAGCATCATGCGCTCATCTTCATATTCTGAGCTAGAGTCCTTGCAGGAAACTTGGTCAAAAGATTTCACCTTTTTCACAATTATCTGAAACAAACTGACCTATAATAAGTCATGTCTGCAGCTTGAAAACTGAAAATTGTAAGATCTACATAGAAGTTTGCAATATCTTGATTCCAGATTTTGCTCAGAATATTCTTGAATAAAATGCATTTTTTATTGAGTGCAGTGATGCTTGGAATAATATTAGAGATCACAATTAACTCAATGAGATGTATTATTTTGTTAAAATTCTGTTACTTTAATGGCTATTGGCATGGCGAATGTCAATGTGACAATAGAGCTTTTAAAAACCATAGCCTCACATGAGTCAATGATTGTATTTCTATCCATAACTTCTAGTTGAAAAACAATAATTGGTTGAGTGACAATAGTTGCCCGAGGACTGGGGAGACCTGTTGATGCAGGCTCAGCAGGATGCAGCATGTTTGACACACACAGCAAAGAGTTCATGTCCAGGGAGGACTTAAAGTAGGTCACATGCAAAAACTGACTGCTTTTCCTCCATTAGTTGCAAATGAAAAGACTGTTGATAGAAGACAAGTATGTGCCAGACGATAAGGTTTATTGTGGCTGCCAGGGTAGTTGTATTTTCCATATCTGAAAGTTATGATAAGGACTGTGGTTTCTCTTTGTGAACACCTGGCGGGAAACATTGTTTTTCACTCCTCTGCAGCTTTGTGTCTGCAACAGGAAGTCAAACATTGACCACAATTACTTCCCCCACAGTTGGTTTTATTTCTGTAGTATTCATAACCCAAAACACAAAACAAGATACATATGTAAACCTGAACAGAGTAGGGCTGCACCTGAACAATTGTTTCTCTTTTGTGTCAGGCTTTTGTAAATGCATTGGGACTTTTCCTGGCGTGTGTAATGACACCAGGCAACCTGACTTTGTATTCACCAGAGGCATGAGTCACACTAGCATCAGGTCACCTGAACCATGGAAATCATACTGCATACAGTAATGGCCTTTAGTCTCTTAGAAAAACATTTCAAACAGCTCCAGATTAAATGAGAATGGTAATTATTATAATGAAGATATGCCTCTGATGGTCTGACTATGAAACCTTTCTGCAGTAGATAGTGTTCACCACTATGACATAATCTCCATTATCACTACTGAAAACTATAGTCTACCACTTCAAACAACTTGCCCTTGAATTGGTTTCATTATTGCGCACAAAGCATTGCGTGGATAAATTATACAATATTTATGATATGAAAAATACACATACGATGTAAACTAGTGATGGGCAGTTTGAAACGCGCTTCCTGAACTGCTTCGAAGCACTAAAGCGCATGCGCTTCGGATCACTGCTTCGAACTCTGGTTCAAAACGCTGATCACGTGACCTCTGCGGTTCATGAACCGCTGCTGTTACCGAAACGTTTCACTAGGGGGCTTTCGGCTCGAATCTAACTTTGGCTGATCGGGCTACTGACGAATCACAAAACAGCATGAGCTGTTTCAAACCACGCCCAAAAGTTTAAAAGGCACTTTGCCACTTTTAGAAATTGTGTGTTTGTGATGCGAGAGATAGAGCGATTTTGAGAGATTTGACAGTGATTTAATTTGATTTTTTTCCCTTTAGTTAGAAAGTTAGTCCGTTAGCTTGATTGTTTGGAATTTAAGTACAATATAGATATATTAAATATACATTTAGGAATACACATTGTTAATTTAGAAACACAATATTGACACAGCATCAAGCAGTAGGCATATGCAACAAACAAATAATATTATTTGTTAGGTAGGTGTAGGTAGGTGCTAAAACCATCAACGGCAGAAAAACTTATATTCTTGAATAAAAATCTGATGTTAACTCAACTTTTGTTTGATTCAAACTTTCGTTTTCAAACAGAATACTTAGGGCCTATTTGTTCCACAGTAATATAGTAATAATGTAGAACTCATGATTATTTTGACTCCACTTCAGTACTTTATCTTTGTATGTAGGGACACAACAATAGTATGTAGTTCATTCATTTTAAATCTTTTAATGAAAATATTTCACCACCAGATGGCGGTATTCATGCGTTTCGAACCGCAGTTCGAAGTTCCGACCCATTTTGTTCATATGGTTCACAGTTTCATGGCGCTTTGCTTTGCCCATCACTAATGTAAACAGTTTGATCGAAAAAAAGAAAATGCAGCGTGAGGACAATGTTGTGATGAGACATATAAATGAGTCACCATACAGTAAGCGAAAAGAGCAGCACTAGCACTTTAAAGATCCCTCACCATCACTTTCTCTTCCTGTATCTAGGTGTTATATTTACAAAACGGACTCGCATACATAACAAAGGAAAGCTCTAGGTTTATGAAGGTTGTAAGATTTAAAAAAATGACGCCTTACCCGTCCTCATTGTGACTAGCAGCTCCACAGCTCGTCATCTCGGCCACCATCCTCCTCCTGACTCTGTAACCAAATCGCCCTGCACTTTATATACTGTGGCTGCTGCGCGTAAAGCCTCGATTGATATTTGATCCAATTCTGGAGCTATCGTTGTACTGTTGTTGTCATAATCTTCATCCTCGTGGCCAAACAATACAGTATCCTGTGCACGCTGGTGCATAACACAGCCACTCTATCCGTGCGAAGGTTTGGGAGAAAAGTCACAAAAACAGTATCTTTGAAAATGCATCCAAATCCATAGCCCTATTGTTTTTTTTTTTTACGTTGTTAGGATAGCTTCAATAAAAACCTTTTTTGCACTAGCCAAATTTCATTTTCTTCCTCACAACTGCGCATGTGTAAAATAAAAGCGGGGTTGTGAGTTGGGGAAGCCCACAAATTAGCGAGTGCGTGGGAGGAGGATCGGTTCTGCGCAACAACACCTTTCAGACGATTGTAAAGCAAAATGTCAGTACAAAAGAACTATTTAATGTTTAAGACAGAGTTGAGTTTGCTACAAATGTCACGATCCTAGCTTAAACTTTCAAAGAAAACTGTTTTGAGCGAGTCGGTTTGGGCGGGAAACTGACTTTTTTTTTGTCCCAGTGAGTTTAACAAGGCTGCAATGCCTCGAAAGAACCAGCAGAGGTCTCAACAGACAACGAAACGACACAGGTCAGACTACACAGCAGCACAGACTCTTCACAGATACTAATGTTTTATTCAACCCCCTTATACAACAGGTTTATATTTGTTTTGTTGATAATTAAACCATAAACAATACCACTTGGTTACATAAAACTTACTTATAAAACTACAGGTTAAAAATGTTCAATTTAAAGCTCTCAATGTAAAGGGGGGGGGGGGGGGGGGGGGGTCATGAGTAAACTACATATCTGACTAAAGATTATAATTTCAACACCATTTTATAGGCTTAAAACTATTAACAAGTCCTGTAAAATCTGTCTATATCTAGTTCAGTCTAAGATTTTCATGTTTTATGTGTGTGTGGGAACTACTTCCTCATGAAGGAAAATGCTTTTTGAGAAAACAGCCTTTGAAATTACCCTATACATTATGCGGAGAGAACATGACCAAAAGCACAAAATGGCTAAATAAATAAAATACCTGTTGGCACATATACACATGAAAGGTTTAAAAAGATGCAAAGCTGTAAAATATTACGGGACTATTGCTATTCTGTGTTGAACGGGGCTAATGATTATGTGCCATGTACCAGAGAGGAGAGAGGAGAAAGGACCAATCAGAGACAGTGCCACAGCCCAAAGGGAGAGATCATCACCAGTCTGAGTGGTTAAACGATATCCCCAGATCTCAGGAAATGACCAAGACTAAATAGAGGACATTCAGGAAAGGTCAAAAAGACTCCATAAAGACAAATGAATTCCAGCTTTGCATACTACAATGTAGGCATGGGCAATATCGAAAAAAAATTATATATTGATATTTTATTTTTAGGTGTATCTTGATAATGATCTTATGTCAATCCAATAGGAATGTTGCATCACGATTACAAAACTCAGGTGATATTATGTCAAACCAACAGACATTAAATATGTCTGTAAGTGTGCTATTTGAACTATAAATGCTGTAGTCTATTTAAGATCTGTGTTTCAATGACCAAACATCTGACACAACAACACCACAGCTTTTTAATTTAAGTAACTATTTGTAAATAAAAAAATGCAGCTAAACAAGACCGTCACCTCTGATTTATATAAAGTTTGGTCAATGAAGACCCAAGTGGGTGAAAACTTTACTAAAATATCACATTTCTACCCTTATTCACTAAGTTGATTTTTTCATTTGCATTGCACAGCATGTTCATTCATTTTTTGAATATCTTTAAAACAACTATTACGATATTATCTAAGATTCAATATATTGCCCCGCTCATCAATCAATCATCTCACTTTCTAGCATACTCCATTTAAACATGAGAAAGAGTTGTGACAGAATATCCTGAATATTTTATAAATAAAAACAGATATGATAGCTTTGTCAATGAAATGAACGTTGTCTCTTTTGTCAAAGTGGGACCTGATCTTGCTAGGTCTATTGTGGATGTGCATGTAGAAGATGCACATGAAGCAATTATGATAATTCCTTATTCTATGTTTTTGACACCTGTAGATGAGATGAAAGTAAGCTACAGTCAACAACTGTAAGAACAACAATAGCTACTGTAAACAACTGTAAGAATAATTTTTAAAAATCCATAGACAGTAATAATATTGATATGATAACTAAAAAGACAACTAGACCTAATAGTATTAAAAGAGTTGACTGGTATCTTCAGTCCTTATTATAAAGCGTTAGCACTGTACATGCTCTTCACTCTATTCTGCCGGCTGCCTCACTTAACTCTAAAGTAATGCACCTGTCACATGCCTCTCTGGACTTGTGCCTGCATTTTCAACTCAACTGGTTGTGCTGCTTCCAGCAGCATCCACTAGCAACTACTGTTGACACTTTCAGCATGCAGTCTTTTGTAGAGGACAGTCCTCAGGACTACATTCCCTCGTTGGATTCACTTGTAGGTTCCTCGCTCCTGCTGCCCCAGCACCGTCTCAACTGGCTGATTTTGCCTGTGCTTCTGCTCTGACCCAGTGCTGCTCTATTTCATCCTGTTGTGGCCATCCACTCTATGTTCTTTGTGGACTGGGTGCCCTCCATGACACAAAAGAGCACCCAGTCCACAAAGAACTGTACAATAAATTATGCAAGATTTGAAAGAGCAGCATTAGGAAGATTTTTGTATCTTAGTCCGAACACTTCTCAATGTGGCTAGCAAGGGGTGGTGGTGCATTTATTATTTGCATTAATCCCTTCAGTGTTCCCATTTCAATGGAAAGCCTGACTGCTGAGTCAAATCACTTAGTGCTCTTCCACGTCTCTGTGATAGCGCTGTATAAGACCGTCAAAAGGCTAACTTATACTGTCTGCCCATACTGACAGAATGCAGAGCTCAGCAAAAACTTTCCAACTCAACAAAATTATTCAAAGCTTTGCCAGATTCCCATGAGATATTGTTTTTAGCATTTCTGGTTTTGATTTCTGTTTCAAATTGTTTTATGTGAAGTTGGAGGCATCAAATAAAAAAAATGTTATAAGACACTACAATATGCAATACTACTGTATATTGGTGTGACAATGTCCTACAGTAAGTGAGGAAACAATCGTTGATTGAGTCTTTTCATCGCTTTTTGTATAATTCTCATATGTGGTGTTAATTCTATTATAATTTACACCTAAAAATGTCGACTCTGAGACACAGAATCTACAATAAAATCCGTAAATGATATCGTATGATGTTTTAACAATATTTTTGTATATTACTGTGTCAAATAAGTATTTGATCACTTGTTTATCAGCCAGATTTCTAATTCTCAAAGGCCTGTTATTGTGCTTTTAATAGTCCATCTACACTATGCTTCTTAATCTAATTAAGTAGTACCTGTTTGAGGTTGCATTGATAAATACATGTGCACACCAAAACCTAACTACCAACATGGGCAAAACCAAAGAACTGTCAAAAGACACAAAGTAGAACAAGAAACAAAATGGTAGACATTCACAAAGCTCGGCTATGGTGAAATCGTCAAACAGCTTGGTACAAAAAGAACAACTGCTGAAGCAATTGCCTGACAAATAAAAGAGGCTAATGATGACTGCCAATGTCCTTCGGACTGGGGCCTCATGCAAGATATCACTTATGCTAATGAAACTGAAAAATCAGCCCAGAACAGAGCTGGTCAATGACTTAAAGAGAACTGGGACATCATAAGGCTACTATCAGTAATACACTTGATTTAAAAATGTGCATCACACGGAAGGTTCCGCTGTTTATTTCAGCCCATGTCCAGGTCCGTCTGAAGTTTGCCAGGGACCATCTGGATGATCCAGAGGAGGCCTGGAGGAATATCATGTGGTCAGATGAGACCAAAATAGAACTTTTTTGTCGAAAGTCCATTTGCCAGGTTTGGAAGACAAAGAAGGATGTGTATAATCTCAATAATACCATACAGTGAAACGTAGGGGTGGAGGCATCATGCTCTGGGTGTTTTCTGCACAGGGGACAGGACAGGTAACTGCACTGTATTAAGAAGATAAATTAGGTTGTGTATTGTGAGACATTGTGCAAAAACGTCCTTGACCTCAGAGCATTGAAGATGGGTCGTGCATGACCCATTCAAACATGACAATGACCTGAAGCACACAGACAGCAAAACCAAGGAGTGGCTCTGTGTAAACACTCTGGAGTGGTATACCACTCTGACCGAAATCCAAAATAGAAAATCCTTGGAGTGAGCTGAAAGTCAGTGTTGCTCAGTAGCAGTATCGAAACAGTATCGGTACTTTTACAGTGTCAGATATGTCAGATACAAATTAACTGCTAAAAAAAAAAACACATGGTAATTTCCGTTTTTTTTTTTCTTTAGGTTCTGTCTCTCATAGTGGAAATGCACCGATGGAAAATTGTATACTGTACATACATAGCCTACCCAGGGATGTGGGAGGAGATGGGGGTAGTTGAAAACAAGAATTTTCTGAGCAACAAGGCCTAAAATACTGAACAATAATCAATACAACATACAAGAATCAATCAAAATATAACTTGAGTGAGTTCATGATAAGGAAACCTGCAGTAACAAAGTCTTCTAAAACGTTTTTTGACAAAATGTGTCCCCTTTGAAGACACTACTGAAGACCTGGGCCTATGCAGGCACTAAAAAGGAAAAGGAGTGTTATTGAATCATCAGAGCACTCTGTGGTGGGTTTCAGGGAATGAGGCAGACAGGATGTGGTGGCGAAACACAGACAAGCCAATATTGATGTTTGAATTTTGTGATGATTCTGGTTCACTTTGGTAGGCCTATAGTTTAATAATAAAGCATTTATGCTGCTTATTCCCTGCGCTCTCCCATTTCAGTTTAATGTTGACAATGCAACTTTTATTGTGCTGAGTGACTGCAAAATTGTGTTAAAAATAGGTATTTTTCCCACTGTAAATGTCAATAAGCTACAGAATAGCCTCAGTGCTGGGAAAGCCCAATACCCATGAGGCACTGAAGAGCTGTGAGCTTTGTCAGACCATCAGAAAATTGTGCTCTACTGAGATTCAAACATATGAAACTAAATAAAGAGCCAAAACGTTTATGAACTTGAAACCATACTAAACCATGCACATCAAATTAGCTATTCACCTGTGGATGGGGTGAGATATGGGGCTAGCAGCCAGTTTCATTATGAAAAAATAGCCTATTAGGCTATATTTTTGTTTTTGAAAGATGACATCTGCGCCGCTGCGATACTTTTACTTTTCATTCGCATTGCTGATCTCTGGGACACTCCAGGACACTTCACGTATCAGTGATGTCAGATGCCCTGCTGGCCTGGCATTAGAGCTTTATAGCGAGGAGGGGGGCACCTGCTGTTCCTCTCGTGCGCTCCGGGAGGGACTGGACACACAGCAGACCTGAGATGCCTATAAGCAGCCATCTGGGACTTCCCGGAGGGCATTTCTCTGCTGGACATTTCTTGACCATGTCCCGCTTGCCTGGCAGCGGGACATGGGCTCCAACCCTCGTGTGTGTGTGCGTGGTGTCCGCGTGTGAAGCGCTGCGGACCTGCGGTGATGTCCAGTGTGGTGTTGGACAGCAGTGTTGTTCCCCTGCAGGCGCCGGGAACGCAACCGCCGGCTCCACTGTGCGCTGCTGCAAACTGCCCATCCATGTCTTCTTCGATAACGTGGGCTGGTTCACGCGCAAACTCTCCGGAATCCTCATCCTATTGCTTCTCTTTGCCATGGGCTACTTCATCCAGCGCATCATCTGCCCACGGCCACGCAGACAGACGCACCAGCAAACCCGCAGCGAAGAGCCGTCACTTTTTTACGGACACGCTTCCGCTTCGCAGGACTCACTTTTGGAGCGCTACCCAGAGTCCTACAGCCTAGGAGATATCACCTCCCCCAGTCTACCTGCGTACGACGAGGTGAAATACCTGCCTACCTATGAGGAGAGTATGCAGGAGATGCACAGGGACCGCTCTGATGAGCACCTTCTCTCTGTCCGAGCGACAGAACGCCCCATGGACTGCTCGGAGCGCAGACGGGACAATGTCCTGCTGGAGGTGGGGCAGCAGCACAGCACTCGGACGTCTCGAAACTCTGTCTGAATACCAGAATATACTCCTTTGGCCCATCAAGTGCTCTTACCCAAGGCTGCTGATGTTACGTGCATTGCATAGCTTCTCAGGTAGATGCTCTAAAAGCGGGAAATGTTTTTGACCGTAGCCAATGTCCATTTAGGTCCTTGTCTTTAGAGTGAAAAACAAGCTGTTTTCACCTGAACAGCCTTGAAACCATGTTGGACTCTCAGACAGAAAGGTGGCATGGATTAGATGTCCACAGCTCCTGCCACAGCTGCGTGTAGATGTGGAATATATATGTTAAGAATAACGCTGTTTTTGTAAACTTAAATGCCCATATGACAGATTTTCACAATTTAGGCCTACTTAGTTTTGTGCGACAGTTCTTGGCTAATCATTTACAGCGGTGAAGTTGCCATTTATGAAGAAATTACTGTACAAACAAGTTACAAGAGGTAATTTCAGAAATCTCTCAAATTCCTCAAATTACTTCTTGTAAAGCCAGTTTACACACAACTTCTTGGAATGTATAGGCCTACCCTATTATCAGTTAGCAAAATTAAAGTGGCACAATTTGAGACAGACAGTCAAATTGTGACGTCTGTTTCATTTACCCTTTGTGGATTTGGGGCCATATTTACAATATTGTGGTTAAATTACAGTTGAATTATCTCTATCCTATGACATTTGCTGAACAAAAGACAATTATAAACTTCATCAAAATAACCAAATTGGGAAAACAAGCAAAATGTTTAGTGAATGTTAAACAATCATAGTCGCTATGTTTTACTGAAAAATGTAGTCTAACCTGTCATATGCACTTTAATTATTAATGATGATAAGCCTAAAAGCCAATCAGTGTCTATCAAAAAAAAAAAATGTTGAAAGAAAATCTACAAGGTAACCTGTATGGATATTGAATAAGTAAGATTATTGAAATGTTACTTCTCTTTCTTAAGAACATTAGGTAGCCTATAACACTGAACAACTCAGGCATATGTGATCCATTTGCCAAAGGAAGTAGACAAAGCCAATTAAGACCATCTGATTAGAAAAAGAAGCCATATAGAGTGAAATGTACAGCAGTCTTGAATGCTCAAATGCCCCTGGCTCTGAGTGTGATTGTGGTGGCTTGTGTAACCCAACACTCCATGATGGCTAGGCCATATTGAACACTGATAGCGCTCTCCCCACAGGGAAATTTGTGGAGTGGATCGAGTGTGCACTTAAAAGCATTTAAATCTATGTTTCAAACCCACTGATGGAGAGGTGAGGCGAAATGTGTGACCCCAAGACTTTGCAGCAACACTGACAAAACATCGAGTGTGAAAGGATGACTTCTGTTTTGCATATTTTATGAGCTTTAAAGTTGTTAAATATAAACTTCAATAAAATATTGCATTCATTGAGACATTTAGCAGGTAAAACAAGTTTCTAAAACATGTTAATGCTTCAAATTGCACACTCATCTTCAAGCAATAACCGAAGCAGCAATCACTTTATTCTTTACTTTGAGATCAATAAGAACCATAAAAAGTGTAAAAATAAACTGATGAGCGAGTACTTGCAACAAAGGACCAGGACATTCTACAATCCATAACAGTAGACTCACTCTACGTGCGAAGGCTGCTTATGGTATAAGATTCCCTTGAATGCTCACATAATTGAAGAGCAGAAACAAAAGTATGAATATTATTGAGTGTAGCTACTAAACCTGAACAGTAGTGAGTGAATAAGCAACAGTCAAGGATTAAAATAATAATATAACAATGATTTTTAAAAGAAAATTAAATATATTCTTGTCCTTTACAATTTTATATTTATCAACCGCCAAACATCAAGTAGAGCTTTTAGGTGGAAGAAGGCTTCATAGGACATTGTATTTACACTGTGTAGTAAAATATTTATTCTTGGGTTTCATAGTGCCGAATATTCAGTTCCACTGTCATTGTAAGTAACAATTCCAAAAAATATATTATATCTTGAATAGTCCTCAGATATCTGCAAATGTCATCTATAAAGTGGATGAAAACATATTTTTGTATATTTAGAATTTATCAGCGTATATACAATCAGGGTACAAAAATATGGGGGTGGACAACATCATATTTCAAAAGATCATAAACAATTTCAACTTACCAAAATTTAAAAAAGGACATTGGTTTGCAGTAAACTGAATTCAGAAACAGTGATTTTTTACAAAAGACCTTAGAGTGAGTTTGAAGGTTAGACTACTCAATTGAGAAAAATGTAGTTAACATTAGAAATCAACCGATATGGGTTTTTCTTTGGCTGATACCGATATACTGATATTTCGAAATCTGGTCGGCCGTTGCCGATATCAATGAACGATTTTCAGGGCCGATTTATGAGGCCGGTTTTTGTATTTTAGTTTTAGCATAGTATAACTAAAAAAACGAAACTATTATTCCCCACTGTAGATGTGCGTCTCTTTCACACAATGTTATGATGCTCGATTGTTTTTAGGCCCAAGAAACAATCATTTCATAGTGTCATGAAAGACATTCAAATTGTTCATATTGACAAACAAACAAGCACTTATTAAAGCTTATGCTGCAGCCAAAGTCATAGAACAAGAATAAAGTTTCAAGTCATGTTAAGGATAAAATCAAAACTGCAGACTTAAAAATGGAGCGGGATAAAAGAAGTCTTATCGTTTCAGACTCAGTTGATCACTGTGAGTGCAGCTTTAGGAAAAGCCCAAACAGCTGTCTGATCAGATCTCTAATATGGCCAATATACAAAGAAACTTGAAAAATCGTCCCCCAGTCATTGGCCGGCTGATACTGTATATCGATCGATATTTACTTTACATACAGTATATTGGTTTCTAAAAATTGTGACCTATGTTTTCTCTTGCTGACCTTTGTAACAAATGACATAAAGAGTGGATATAACTTGTGATAAAATATGAAAAGCAAGATGAATGTTATTATTTAATGTGAAAATAGATATCCTTAACTT
>CM076415.1:18529036-18636536 GCA_038363315.1 Mugilogobius chulae | reverse complement strand
TTAGGACATTTTGACTGCAACAAATGGACTCAAAAACTTATTTTTTAAGAAGACAAAGGTAATAAGTTTAATTGTGTGTAATTTTAATGTCTGATAAATGTGAGAAGCTAAAGTTTATCTGCTTTGCTACAACTGTTGACTTGATTTTCTCTTTTTACATGTCAGTTACAAAACCAATTGCTCAGTAGACTTGTTGAGGGTTGAATTTGTTATCAAACTGTAGTTTATTTTTTTCAGTTTTAGCTGTTTATTGAACTCTTACAAGAGAAAATGTCCTTTCTCTCCATTGACTCTAATGCATCCTTGCCACTCAGCAAGAACATTTAGAATGCTGTGAGGTCACCTGCATAACCTCTATAATAAGAGTACTTAGTTGCACTTTTATTAACATTTACTCACCTTCCATCTTTTACATAGAGCGTGAGTGGGAGAAGTTCCTTGTCTATAAACACCACACTTGGGTAGTACCACACAGTAAACTGATTGTCTTGAATACCACACAAGATGTTAGCGGAATCGTTCCATTGCATACAGTGAACCATACTACCTACAATGCCATAAAGTACAATGTCAGATTTATTTATAGATGTTCACAGAGTCTATAAAGATGGAAGAAAAAATCTAAACAAAACATATTAACCAATTTTGCAAATTTTGGGTTGCCGTCCATGATGTACAGAAGTCAGGTAAAGATCACGGTTCTTATCTATGAGAGCAATTTTCCGCTCATTCAAGGGACCGCACTGGTCCAAGGCAACATCTATCACCTCCATCTTTATGGAAATGCAGACAAAAGCTTAGAGTTAGAATTTCAAAAATTACACAGCAAAAACAGCTACATTTTGAGCACATACCTTATGAGTTAATGGTTTGCCATCACCAAATGCTTTCCCGGTCAGAGCATCAAAGAGATATATGACTAAGAGAAAAGCAGAAGAAAAGTGTCAGGCAACAGGAGCTCATACTAATGACTGATGTGTTTGACTTTTTCTCACCTTTCTCATCACTTTTATCTCGAAGAGCAATTGTGTCATTGCTAAGAGAGATGCCTTGAGCATTGAGAATATCAGCCCTCATCCCAGGAAATTTTGGAGTACAAATAAGTCGACCCTCATATGAAAATATATACAAGCCTGCTCCATCCACAAGCAGAAAATGTCTAGATTCGTGAAACAAAAAGAAATTCATCTTAGAGGTTTGTCGACATGCAAGTGTTGGACAAATATTCTCATTCAATCATTTAATCCAGTTGCTCCAGTAAAAAACATTATTGTACTACTAAATAAGCGTCAGTATAACTCACTTCTCTGCTTGAACAATAAGGCCAACAGTCGCCTCTTTAAGGTCAAAGATGAGGGGAGTGTTCCAATTTTTTGAACTGACAAAAAAGAAAAACAGCACAATTTAAACACATTTGTCTTAAAAGAGCAGTAAAGAATGCTAAGGAAAAACATAAATAGGAAAGTTGATGTTTTACCTGTAAACGTAACACTGGAGAGAGGTGGCAACAACAAGATGTCCGAATGCTAGTGAGGCTTTTATGACACGATCCCTGAACTCTAAGACATCCACTGCCTCATCAATTACATTTAGAACCTACAAAACAGAATAATACATACATGTTTTATATGTATAGCCAAAGGGTTCGCCAGAACCCAGGGGTGAGAAAGCCAGCTTGATGATGCTGACTTAGTCTGAAGAAGTGTGGTGAGAAGGAATGTCACACTATAAAGTTTTATGTCAGTCAAATCTGTTTATCAGTTTTTTTTTTCTCTGTAAACTATGCTAAAACCAAAAATGAAAACTTAATTTTGCTTATCGCAATAATTAAACTTACGTTTCTATTGCTATAATATAATTGAATTATATTGTGACTTGAATAATCACAATTATGAATTAACTAAATAAACTTGACAATCTTGGTTGTGAGAAGGGTCAGTGCAAAGACATTCAGATACCAAAGGTGGGGGACCTCAATGATCCAATCAATGCTCATGGGGAAATGTTTCATTCTAATGCAAGTCAGGCTATTTTCTACACAGGACCTTGCTCTAGAACCCAACTCATATTCTGGACGGAGTGTCCACTATTCTAGAAATGCCTGAGGTGACTTGCTGTGCTTCAGGGACAGGTCTCTCCCTATCTTGTATATTGTCTTTTATCACTTGTTATTTGTTGGTTCAGCAATAAACCAGACTATAATCTTAATTATTCTAACTCTGTTATGAAAGGCGTCAATTGAACTACCTGCATGGTTCTTCTCTTGGTGAGTGTAATCACAAAGTTCTTCCACTCCCAGTGCTGCTCCACAATGTGTGCAAAGATGACATGTCCATTACCACAGGAACCGGCTAGTTGGGTTCCATCTGCAGACCAGGCAAGGCTAAACACACTCCCAGTGTTGGGCTTCTCCAAAGCATAGGACCACTGCCGGTATGAAGACACAAAAATAAAGAAGCAAACCAGGGCTTGAGCCTACCCTTAAATAAATAACACTTCATTGATTTATACATTAAATTATTCAAATGCAAATATCAACCAATTCACCAAAACCATTTTCAATATTTTCTGGGTATCTTCTGCTTTAGCACTCTGGCACAGACTATGGGTTGAGGCAAATCCAAGTCAGTATATAAACCAAGCCGTAATGAAGCAAGACATTTGATATCTTGTCTAAAGAGCAAGGCTGTATCCACTCTTACCTAATGCCTTTAACATACTGGGCCATTTGGACACTAAAAGCACCCAGCAGGGACATCAACTCAACAGCTGAGATTCTATTTTCGTAACTGTTTTCTGCCATTTATTTTATGTATATAATCAAAAAACAATATTTTTTATTTTACAAAAAAATTTAAGTAAACCAGTTCCACTTTATCCACATGCACTGTTCACTCAGTTTAAATGCTGTCTGTAGCATGTACTATCACTAAGAAATGAATGAGCATAGATAATGTAAGTTTCATTTATTAAATTAGAGGCTACTTTCTGGTCACTGAAGCTTGTCTGTCTATAAAGGCATCTTTGTGACCAGACGTAAGGTGACAGACACGGCTTCTATTTTTCAGTTGAACTTGAAAAGGAAAGCATAAAATGAGAATATAGATTGCAGATGTGTTAATCCAGTTAACAACTGTGTTCAGACTTGCTGTAGTCACCAGAGTATACATTAATGTTGCTATGGTTAAAATGTGTATTTATACATCAGTGGACGTGTTTACATAAAACTTTTGATGCTGATAAAATGCAACAACCTGTTCAACTATACAGGGAAAAGTAACTCCTCTCTCTGCACCTGAAACAAAGCTTTAGATATAGTAAAGACTGAAGGAGGAGGAGCCAGGGGAAACTGTGGGGGCGGAGCTTTGAACAGAGAAAGGGTTAATGACACATTTCTGCTCTAATAGCTCCCTGTGGAACTATTTGCTGATTCAGCCGCATTACTTCACATGTATTAAATACTAGACATCTGCCATGGCTGGTTTTTATTTTGCTCTTTTAGTAATGTCTAAATGGTGAGTTTTACTTCAAACCTCATTATTGTGCCCTTGAAATAGGATAAAGATGAACACATATCTTTTTCAAACAAGCATGTGAACTAGAGGGATAGAGGAACGAGCCAACCAAGCCCAGAGTTAACAGTCTTACATAAATCATAACAGCTGGCAGACTCTGTGCAGAGCCAGCTGGCTTCAGTTTCTCTGAGTGCAGGACAAGACCTGGCAGAGCAGGTACAAAGTGTAAATCCCTTCAAAAAATTATTACAATTCACAATCTGAGGTGTAATCTCTGCTCCTTAAAGTGAAGCTAACTCTGCAACCTACATCGACAAACAAAACTTTCTGCAGGAAAACATTAGAAAAAGGTGAAAAGAGGGTCTGAAAGTGGAGACCAGGAGTGTGATTGGTTTGACAGCGGATGTTTGTAATTATCACACAGTTTTGAGCAGACAAATTAATGCTGCTGTCACATGCTGTAGATTCTTGAAGTGACCCTTGCCTTTGCAATGAGACACAGTACTTTTGTGAATATTTTGCCCCGAAACCTCTTTTGCTCAATTGGCACTAAGATTATTAAAAAATAATAATAATAATAATAATAAATTAAAAAAAAAATCAGAACAGTAAACAATGCTATTTAAGCACAATATACAATATTTAATTTTTAAAAAGTTTTTTTTTTTTTGTTTAGTTTCACTTATTTATGCACAAATGTATTAACCATGTGATATCAAAAGTGAAAACAGCAAATACAAGTATGTCTAGTGGTCAGTGAGATTGATCCGTAAAGCACCTAGTAAATTAGGTTTATGGACTAGAAAGGATGAGGCTGAGTCTGTGCCAGTGATGAGGCACAAGCTAAAGCTTTGGCAACACATAAGGAAGCAAGACAAAAAGTGAGAGCATAAGGGGTGAAAGAGGAGGATAGAGAAAGACGTGTGTGTGTAGGAGAGTAATGGTCTACACATGGTTTCATGCTGGAGCCTCCTCATAGTAACCATAGACACATGCTGGGGCCTCCTGGGACTTATCAGCAGGACACAGCTGTGCACTGGACAGCAGAATTCTATTAGCACCAACCATGAGTACATAAACATACAGTGATTCTACACACAAACACACAGGTTATTGTGGTATTTGGCATGCTGCAGGGTAAAAGGCACTATCACTATGGACAGAAGAAACAAGAAAACAGTGCTGTAGCAGGTTCAAGTTGTGTCCTTTTTTTTTTAGTACTACTATTACTACTACTAATTTCATAATTGAAGCAGGCTGGTATTAAAAAAGAGCAGTACAATTATTTACAACATAAGTAATTCTTTATATGTTTAATAACCATTACAATTACAACTTACTAATAAGCCTTAGCTATCTAGTATAACCCTAGCTCTCTGCAGTCGATTACTTTTACTCTACTTCGCCTCCTCATGTGACATATTCATTACTTTTACTCTACTTCGCCTCCTCATTTGACATATTCAACTCAAAAGCAATGGCTTACAGTGACGGCTCTACTTGAGAAGACAGGCCAGACTCACGTCCCGGGCACAGCCAAAGAGGGAAAAGAAGAGGACACCACAATACCAACAATTACTAAACCAACTTAACAGGATATATTGGACAGTTCTACGCTGCCCTGCCCCCACAGTTTTAACTTCTTGTCTCAGAACCCCCTTTTCAGTTTCCAATAAGACAACCCTTTAGCTGAACCTAGCAATGTTTTAAAGTAAAACCTTGTGAAACAGATCTTTAATCCCACCCACTACATAAAAGCACAAACAAATTGTATTTTCATGGGGAAGACGGTTAAAGAAAGAGCGGGCAGAGGCAGATTCTAGCTTAGAGTAGGAGGGAGGTGAAGAGGGGCCGAAGGCAGGAGGAGGAGTGAAGCCGAGGCAGGCCGAGGAGCCCTGCCCAGTGACTGGGGAGAAACTGCTTTGCTGCTGACTCAGGACTCTCTTTGTTTAACAATACTCCCTCACACTCTCTCTCAAACTTTTTTTCTGACAGTCACCTCCTTTTTAACTGCTTCAACTAAAAGTTCTCCAACACACTGAGAGCTTGTTCAAATGTGTACAGTAATGTTTTTTTGCTGTAAAGCCAAAGTTGTAAGTAATTTGACTAAATGTCTAATAACTATATAACCAGTTCATTGACTTTTTTTTTTACTGTCAAAGACAAATAATTTTTTTTTTCAATAGCATCAATTTGTTGATCTCAAATAAGATCTGTTCAAAGAGAAAAAAAAAGCACAGAAAATATTCTGAACTCATCCACTGTCACAAAATGTCTGAGAAAGATGCTGAGTAAACATAAAATCGAAAAGAACAGTTTAGTTTTCCAACATCAGACATTGTTTTTATATATTTCTCTTCAGTTCTCCTGACTTTTTAACGCAACCAAAAACAAAAAAAAATTGATAAAGGAGTGGATCTCTTGGGCAGGGCAAAAAGATGTTTGCCAAGCACAATGGGTCCTGCTTGTTACTTGTTAGCTAGTGACAGTGTCAGGGATCGTGACAGGGTCCAGACGCTAGACACCAGCTGCAGCCCCTCGTAAATAGACTGCTGTGTCGAGCCACATTTGCACGGCACTGGCTGCACACTCAAGTGCACACTTAGGCATGTGGGCACATGCATACACTAGACGCACAGACAGACAGTAACTTATTGTCTTCTTCAAATCTTGCAAAAGAGTTCTTTGTATCCTCTAAAAGACAAGTGAAAATAAAATCTTATCAATGATTGAAACAAATGTGTTTAATCTAAAATGCTTTTTCACAGATTGGAAAAATAAAGAAAATGTACTTACTACTAACTCTCAGCATTTTGGACTTGGCCAAAGTAGACAGAGAATAAAATATTGGAGGCTAATAAAGTATTGGATTTTGGAGGTGAAAGAGTTAACAACACAAAACTGATCCTGCTGAGCCAGCAGCAGTACGATAAAGTGCAGGTTTCATTGTAGCAGATACACAATGAAACTCTTTACCATGCTAATAAATAAAAGGATTCAATGCTTATGGCACCAAATAACCCTAAATCTGTCAGCAACAAGACAGTATACATTTATACTAGATCAATTAAATGAAAATGTTAACTTTAATCTTCTCTTGTTCTCTTGTTCACTGTAGTGGTTTACGCCCATAACACAACACAAACACAGAAATACAAAACCCACAGCCAGGTATTGATACTGCTCCCACCTGCTTGTTTCTATGAAGATATTTACCTGAAATGTTTGTCATTAAACTTTGTGAAAACAAAAAATTGACCTGACAAACATATTTGAAGATCTTAACTGAGGGTTAATAAAAATGTAATGAATATAGACTTTTCTCTTACTCCAGTCTTGTCACAAAGTCGTAGTGTGTTGAAGGAGCCCATGGCAAACACCTCTCCATCGGGAGCCCAGGACAAGGAGGTGACTGGGTAGTCATGTGAAGATGATGTGTAAAGCAGACGACCAAAGCTGTCCCACACCTACCAGAAAAGTATGTTAAGATAAAAAAAAAATAAAAAAAAGTGTGCACAACTGCATGTATTGATAGCTTACCTTATATTTACAATCTTCCCCACCTGATACGATCAGGTCATTGACTGAATTCCAATCAACTTTTAGAATAAGGCCATCATGAGCTTTCCACTGGAAATAATTGTTTGTTTGTTTTTTCAAGCAAAAAAATCAGACAATCAATTAATCAATCAATCAATCAATCATAAACAGTATTTATAACTAGGAAAGCTATCATTCTTGTTTTTTCTCTTCCGATACTAATTTATATTTGGCTTGCTAGTGATTGCAAATAACTTATTTATTCTTGAAATCACTAGTAGAAAATTGGTCACAAAGTGTCACGTAACTGCAAATTATTGTACAAATAACTATTAAAATGTATGTGAGCAAAATTTCAACGATTATGAGTTGTTCTGGGTTAGCATCAGTCAATAAACAAGCCATATAATGTCCAACTGGGATATTGGCTGAACGTATATCACTGGGTCGATGCCCAATCCGGCAAAATGTTTTAGCTCAGCATCAGTATTATATGAGTGCATCACAATTTAAAAACATGCATATATAGAGCCAAACGCTTAATTAGATGTACCTGTATAACTTTAGCACTGGGCTGCAATGGCTTTATAACAAGTTGTCTTCCTGATGTATACAGTATCCTGTCTGAGTCAGGGCCCCAGGCAACAGAATACACTGAGGAGCCTAAAAAGGCAAAAGAAATGGTGTATATATTTTATTGGAAATTTAATGGTGACTATGTGGTTTTCTTTTACCAAAAAATAACTTTTGTCACTTAGATGTTTTCAACACACTAAATAAAGTATAAAAATGAATGGGCTAATAAATGACCTGGAGAAAGGCCTCTTACTGATATCACAATTTTTTGTATGATTTATTTTGTGTCTTAAGAAAAAAAAAAAGATTATTATAGATAAACTAACAAAATCGAAAGTCGTGGTTACAAAATCAAAAACATTATTGAGCCGTGACTTGAGAGAAATTTCCCATTGCTAAACTACACCTTAATAAGTCTTTAAAAGCATTAATAAAACGTTAATAATGACCTAATTTATCACAAACAAATTATTTAGTAAGAGAAGAAAAAGTTTATTAAGGCTTAGTAACTACTTAATCAGTGTGAAATCTATTCTCCAACCCTAACACCAAATTTTACCTACCTAACTGAATAAGCCTTAATAAACTTTTTTTTAATCAATTCACAATTTACTGATGAATAAATAGGGCTTTGTTTGCTTAGTTCATGTTTTACTAAGACTTATTAAAGTGTAGTTATTATAAAGTGGAACCCTTATTTGTATAATTGACTTTTCGCTTCCAGAAAGTTACACAGTGCACCTTTAAACTCAGCAACTTCGGTTTTAAAATAAATAACTAAATTAAAATACATTTTGTGCACCTTATTGCTGTCCTTTTTACAGGTTTATTTTTCAGTCAGAGGTTTCACCTCCTAGACCAGCTGAGCTAACCTGCCTCTGCTCTGCAGTGTAGTTGTGCACAGGTGTGAGTCTGTGCTTAGAGCGCATGTACTTAGTGCTAAAAGAGGCAGGCTACATGTAATTCCTCTCCAGGTGTGTGCAGTTTCAGACAAATGCCAACTGATTACATATACTAAATATGGCAAATGTTTTTCTTTGTAGATAAAAACACAACTTTTTCTATGTTTTTAAACTGAATGTTTTGAACATACTTCCCCATTCAATTTATGTCTACTTATCCAAAAACTGCAACATTTAGGTTGGGTGAACCAAGCAGGGTTAACTTTAAAATAATAAAAATATGACATAAAGGTAAACTTATAAAGATTGTTTACAGGGACCATAATTGATTTTGAATTGATCTAATGCAACTCCCAAGGCCTTATAAGGTTTCCTTTAATCTTCTAAACTTTCTGGAGGTGAAGTCTACTGCACAATTCAGTAAAAACAGTTACAAGGTCCTGTACCCAATTTTTGCTTCCTTAAAATGTAAACAAACCGAAATAATACATTTTAAACTCCCTACATCAGTTTTGCTCACCTACCTAATGCATTCTGAGCCGCTGAAATGTTTATCACGATGTGTTTTAAACTTTTTTCACAGCTGTTAGGAGCGAGACGTGTTGGTATGCTAATGAAAGTTAGCCACAATGAGAACAACAACAACAACAGACAAACTTAGCGGCGAAAAGATACATTAAAAAGAAATATCTGTGCTAAGGGGTTATTTTATTGTAAAGGCCCTTAGAGTAAAGAAACAGCTTATTGTGATTTATTTGGTGCAACAAAGAAATCTAAATGACAAAAACATGCTTACAATCAAGTCTACTTTTAGTTTTTGTTTTTTTTCATAATAATAATAATAATAATAATAATAATACCTTGTAATAATTAACAAAAAACACAGTCCCCCTTTAACATTTCATTCTTGTAATTATTACCTTGGCTGGCAAGTGTAGACCGTAGCATTCCACTCTTGGACCAGATCTTGATTTGGCCATCCTCCCCAGCTACAAATGGATAAATGAAGATGTAAACACCTAAGTGCAACTAGAAATGTAACCCATTACTTTTTAATGTCATTGTGGTGTATTTATGAAAGGTAAATGCAGCACCCAAGTAGGGCATGCCACTTTCATGATAGACCGCAGTTTAGAGTATTTTAGACCTGGGTTGCATAAACATACCTGTAATCAGAGCACTACCATCATAGTTCCATCTGCCAGCAAGCACAGCTCCATTATGTGCATCAACACTCTTTTCAATTATCCCATTTTTAGAGACCAAATGGAACTTTCCTAAAAATAAAACCCAAAACAAAGAGTCATTAACTCGTAGGAAGCAGTGTGATCTGGTACAATTTATATATATATATATATATATATATATATATATATATATATATATATATATATATATATATATATATAATATATATATATATATATATATTTTTTTTTTAGGGGTGTCCAATTAGTGCATTAATTGAGATTAAATAATTACAGACAAATTAATCGAGTTAATTTTTTTGACTGCATTAATCTATTTTGAAATCTTTAACTTCATTGTTTCCATATGTGAGTTGCAAAGTGACATAAGAGTTGTTCAACTTGACAACTGAGCAACAAAAGACTTCCTAAAGACTTTAATTTTTTGCAAGATATTAATATTCAATAATATTAAATTTTTAGGTGAAAAAATATATAAATTAATTAGATTAATTAATTACAGGTCATAATTAATTAATCTCTTCAATTTTTAATCACTTGACAGCAAGTATATTTTGACATTTTCCCAGTGCTTTAAGTAGGATAGGATGCATCAGTGCTCAATTCAACCACTACTAAAATGCTTCATTTGAGGCTCCATGATATTAGCAAGACATTAACAGTACCGACACTTTTTCTTCATGAATTCGTTTTGGCCAACCATTTAATAAAAAATAACTAATAAGCTCCCTAACATGTGAAAGATAAAAACTTTAATTGGAACCCTCCTACGTACAGTCAAATAAACTATGGATGGATCAGAATCAGTTTTTACTCTAAGCTTACAATAAATAAAAAAATTCCAAAATTTGATAGGACATCGTCGAAACTTTTTTAAGTTAATACAGGTCCCTAAAACTAATTTTTAATGAATAGCTTCAGTTTTTTTTAAGAGAATTTGTCAAAACTATAACAGCTTAATAAGATTATTGCTTTTTATATTTACCAAGGAAATTTTAGGTAGCCTTTAAAACCTTATGTTTTTTTGTGCAAAGCTTCTCAGAAGCTGCTGGGTCACTACTGGTGAATATATCTATCACTGTGTAGCGTCAGAATAAGCTTTAATAAATGTTATTTTTGGTATTTAGCCATTTAAAATCGCCATTGGTTAAACTGACGAACTGAACATTCTACGAATGAGGAGTGAATGAAGAACACAATGTCATGAATGGTACTAAATTAATCAAAAGATAAATTTGTTGATTCTAAAACATTAGGATAATGTGAACCTGAGAATAATAATAACATTACTTTGATAAATACAATTAAACGAAAATTGATAAAAGATGCCCCAACAAAGAATACTTGCCATCAGTACTAGTTAGAACAAATATGTCAGCCTGAGTCTGTTTTTTGGAACTCAGAGTTTTAGGAAACCAATGGAGATCTACTGGGTAAAAGTCATCCGGAAGATTGGTCACGAGACTTGTCTCATTAGTTAGTAAGTTCCACTTCAGGATGTGATGATCTTCACTGCAGGAGTACAGTTCATCAGCAGATGTCCAGCCAACACAACTCACCAATTCTTTATGTGTGTAAAGGTTAAGGAAAACATTATGTAGAAAAGGATGAATATCTTCATATGTTTTAAGAAGTAAAAGGATATGTTTTGGCTCCTTCAATAATGATGTTTTTAGTCTCATGATGAATTCTAGAGGACCCTGTAAAGTTCGTGAGAAAAGTGTCATCATAGCCATTTCTCAAAAAAATAAATAAATAAAACGAAAACCTACCTTCAGCAATCTCAGAAACGATTATTGGCATGCTCAAGGTAATGGAGGAGGAAAGAAAAAGCGTCCTTAGTTGCTACGGTCACTTATCGGTTGCTAATGCAAAGCTTTAGGTGGCCCTAGCTCGCCTGAACTAAACGAGCAAGAGAAAGCGCCTGTAAAAAAATACACCATGGCTGAAACAAATAAATAAGTTAAACGCAACTAGCTTGGTAAACATTATTCGCTGATTTTCCTACCCCCAAAATGCTAATCTTGCTAACATAACGTTACTACATAATCCAGTTCACCGTTTGATACGAGATATGTTACTAAAACTATGAAACTCGTTTACAAAGCTAGTATTCGTAATAGTATTTATATTGTGACATACTACATGGATGAATATATTTAGAATTACTTCTTGAACAAAACAAAAAGAAAGTGAGAAGCGCAAAAAAGTTTGAAATGGCATGAAGCCATGTAGAACTCGTGGGTGGGTCTTTCACCAGTAACTAGGCAACGACGCAGATACGTAAAGAGTGCAATTTTAAATACAAACATTTTCTAACATTTTTGCTCTTTGGAGATTGCTTTTAATGGTTTAATGATCGTGATTCTTTTCCTGCTACGTTTTCTTGAATCTACATGAGCTTGGCTTTGTTCCCTCTTTTAAATTTTTTTTCCGCTTTCCCTGTGAACGTACCATAGTGCTTTGCGTCAGTTTGTAACGAATTTGGTTTGACGGCAGAGTTTTAGGCGCCATTTACAAGTAAAGCTTTGCAAGTCGTCCTTTTTCGAATTTCATTTTTTCTTGTCGCCACCAAAAGAGAATCGAAGACTGTTTTTATTCTCGAATACTTGACGGAATGCTACGCCGTTGAATATTGTGGATTATAGTCTCTATCATTTGGAACAACTGTTGTTTTAGTCCTCGGATTTGCACCAGAAGACTTCGGTAATCTGTGGTAATTGTGGAAGGTACTTATTGGAGGACTGTGTTTTGTCACATTTCTGCGAGAGTTTTATTTTAAATCATTAGCTAACTGTTCGTCGTCTTGTTTTAGTTAGACAGTATGAAAGCGCCAATTTTTATGTTTATTGACGAAAATAGTTTATTTCAATACAGTGCTTCCCGTTTACTACTGTACTCTTGATCCAGTAGACCTAAATTTACATTACTCCACATGTTAACGTTATGTGTTCTTACAAATTTATTATCTTTAAGTGTTATATTCAAAATACATTTTACAAATGGCAATTTAATTATGTTTTTTTTTCTTTACTGAGCAAACAAATGTTTTATTAAAAAGGGAAGAATGAATGGCAGCATGTGAAAAATACTAATAACCTATATTTACCATAACCTAAGTATTTTTCCCGAAAAATCTCAAACGTTACAAAATGAGTGTCCAGGACCACTTAGCTTTTGTACTGTATTGAGATAATTGACTTGAAAGTACAGGTTTCCCGTAGAGGCCCAGATCTCCTCAAGCTGCGTCACAACGTCAGTCCAAACACAAACAGGGCGACACAAGAGACTGCAGCAAATGACACAAGAGAGGCTGTGTACAGTCTGAGAGATGGATATAACATTCTTGATGTTGTATTAAGGATGTAATTGAATGTATCGTCACTGTTTTATGTAGTACATTATGTATTGTAATAGAATGCACTGTATTAAGAATTAAGATAATCCAATATAGATTAAGATATGTATAGTACTTACCTAAACCACAGATTTAGTGACAAAATCCTGTTAAATATATTGATATGATTACTTTCACAGAAAAACACAAGTCTTATTAAATTGTTGTAGAAACGAAAACTACGAGATTGCGAGCAATATTTTATATATGTGATATAATTTAAATTTGTAAGACATCAAGCGCTCACAGACGCAACTCTTTTTGTTTTTTGCCGTCCTTGTCAGATTTAAAATCATGCCGTCTAAAACTGCTAAAAGCTCCACTGCCTCTGCCAAGCCAAGAGGGAAAGGGTCGCAGCCTCGGGATGACTCCGAGGACGAGCTGGATGTAGCCCCTCCACAAACCAACGCCAATGGCCAAGAGGAGGCACCACCGACAACTGGCAAGTAACACACGCTCATGATGCTTTTGTGCTGTTGGCTCTCAAAAAGTCCTCGCAATGGAGATTACGTCCGCCCATGGTGTCTTTTCTTGTACACTGGTACAGAAATTGAATCGATTGTATTGCCTAAAACTTCATACGTACGTCCACGAGAGCCCGGTATTTTAAGCACCACTCATAGTTTTATTTTTGGCATCATCTACCATTTTATGGATGAACTTCTTATATGGACTATCTCTGGCTATAAGGTAAAAATGTTTATTCGGCCGATGTAGTGAAGAATACGTTTTTGTGTGTTACAACTGGTTATTTGCAATTTATTTCCAAAACCAAACGCTTTAATAAAGTGCCTGATCTGATCTGGGAGTGCTAGTTTGCATAATTATACACTAGTGATTGTGAGCACAATAGAAGCTGCAGTAGATTTTGGACCGTTCTGCGAGTGTTTGTGTGCCACGTTATGTGTCTCAAACTTTCCTCAAGTTGCTGTGAGCGCGATACTTCACAGGTGAAGTGTAACGCAGGCGATTGAAATAATCGAATTATTTCTCCACAAGGCAAAAGAAAGTGGCGCATTTACGTGTCTTTTTGGGGAGAGTTCAACACACACATGGGCGTACAGGCGGATAGTGTCCTGGCTTTAGACCTCTGTTTATTAACCTTAGACAAATATAATAGTTTAGATGATTGTACGAGTGCCGTTGTGTGACTTGGTGACTGGTGTTTGTTTGTTTTCACGCGGTTCCCCTCCCCCATGCACCACTCGCCCTCCACCTGAAAGTGACGGCTAAAGTTGTGCTTGTGTGTGTCACAGAGCCGTCTCAGGGGGAGTCTGTCGAGGCCATTGACACTCGGAGTTTGGAGGAGATTCTCGGTAGCATCCCTCCACCCCCGCCCCCAGCAATGACCAATGAACCTGGCGCTCCTCGGCTCATGATTACACATTTAGTCAACCGCAACTTTAAGTCTTATGCAGGCGAACAGATACTGGGACCTTTTCACAAGGTATGTGCCTGCGTCCCAAATACTGCTTTTTATTGGTTGCATTTATATTGTGGTCACTAGTTTTTATTTCATTTCACAAATAAATTTGATTATGTTAATTTAGGATTTGTTTGCTGGTAGATGATAACTTTTCAAAAAACTTCAGAAAAGGTCAAATACTGTGCTTTTCTGAGATTTTCTCAGATGCATGTTTATCACTTATGTTTTTTGTCTATTTTTCCCTCAGCGTTTTTCCTGCATCATTGGCCCAAATGGGAGTGGCAAGTCCAATGTTATAGACTCCATGCTCTTTGTGTTTGGATACAGAGCTCAAAAGATCAGATCCAAAAAGATGTCTGTGCTGATTCACAGCTCTGACAAGCATAAAGATGTCCAAAGTTGCACTGTGGAGGTCCACTTCCAAAAGATTATTGATAAGGTATAAAACAATATACTCAGACACACTCAGTTAAGCTTTGACAAACTCTAAACCTAGATGTTAGCTGAGGTACCTCTTCAACAATTGCAAAAAATAAATATGAGAAAACTACATATCTCATGGAAACCTAACAGAAAATTGTTAAATTGTGTAAATACTTTGTAAAATAAAATATAGTTAGTAAAAGGTGTGTGAGGACTTGTGACTGCAATTATTTCTGTTGGAAACATTTAATTGAATTTACTCTGAATTATTAAAAATTTCTCATCACAAAAAGGATACTTTTATAAACATGTCATTCTACTGGAGTTATTTTCTCTTTTTAAGCTGCTAATCAAATAAAAACATAAATGTGTTTTAAATACAAAGATTATCTCTAGCTACGTGTGTAGCTAGAGAAATGAAATGTTCAGTGTAGTTTTAATTTAGTGTGAATCGTTGTGTTGAGTTTCATATGAAGTGTTGTGCTCTAAGCTGCTCTGTCTTCTGCCCCTCCCCCCTCTGAGCCAGGAAGGAGATGACTACGAAGTCATCCCCAACAGCAAGTTCTATGTTTCCAGGACTGCCAACAAAGACAATTCTTCTTCCTATTACATTAATGGAAAAAAGGCTACATTTAAAGATGTGGGCGCTTTACTTCGAAGTCATGGTATTGACCTTGACCACAACAGGTTTTTGATCTTACAGGTAATTGTAATTTGTTGGTTGTTGTTTTTTTATCACTAGCCTTGTGACTACTTTACTTTGGACATTTTGCTTTATGTTTCACATTTCACATTTTTGTGAGTTGAAGAAGATATGGTATTTGTCAGCCCTTAGAGTGCTATAGCAGCGCATCATGGTTTGAAACAATGTGGAAAAGGTGCGAACCATTATTTGCTGCTTTAGAATTGTAAGGAAAATCTTTTGGTGCTTTTAAGGTGTGTGGGTGCTATTTTAACAATTAATTTAATTTTTCCTCCTTTATTAAAGTTCCTGCCACGCTGTAGCAGCACGTAAATATTGGTGTGCAAAGTAAGACCCCAATATTGGCACTGCTGCTTCAGTGTGGTAGGATCAAACACCATTCATTCATTGTTATTCAAGACTTTTTTTTTTGCCATTCGATTTTTTTTCTTACTGTATTTCTGCTGCCAAGGACCTGCCTTTACAGTTTTAATTTGATTTTTGTTGTTTAGAGTTTAGATCAGAAGACTCTACTATTTATTGTTTGTGTGTGTAGACATATTTTTGGATAAGGTCAATGTCACTTTCCAAATTCAAACTTTTCTGTGACATTTGTATTGTAGATGAGGTTCCAATTTTAATTTATGATAGATTTATTTTTATTAATTGGGTCTTGTCAGTGGAGAGGTCTACAGCCAATCCTGTCAGTAAAACAAGTGAGCAGAAGAAAGAATTTTACGTGTTTAGCAATGATGTTTAAATTTTTTTATTATTTTTTTTTATTTATTTACTTTTTAATGTTTTTTATTATTTATGAGCCAAAATTGAAGAGAACTGAAAATATTCAAGATTTAAAAAAAAAAAAGTAGATCGCCGTCCACACTCCACTTCTGACAGGATCAGTGGTCACATACTCATTTAGCATTCTGCACTTGTCTAGTAAAAAATATATATATATATTTTATTTTATTTTTTATTTTTTTTTGGTTAATTTATTGACTATTCATATCAAACCCTGTTAAGCATGCATTTTGATTTTAATGTATTTGTGAAATGTTTAAAAATCTCTAGTTTATTGCCTCAATGACTGCACTGTGTTTGTCCTGGACTCAGGGTGAGGTGGAGCAGATTGCTATGATGAAGCCTAAAGGACAGACGGAGCACGACGAGGGAATGCTCGAGTATCTAGAAGACATTATTGGCTCTTGTCGACTTAAGGAGCCCATCCAAGTTCTGTCCCGTCGCATTGAACTGCTGAATGAGCAGAGGGGGGAGAAGGTACCTACCTTTTTGAATTTTAATAATAAAATATACTGTATTTTAGTTCAACATTTTATTTCATTTGTATATATATATATATATATATATATATTTTTTTTTTTTTACAATGCAATATTTTTCTTCCAATGTAGCTTAATCGAGTGAAGCTCGTGGAGAAGGAGAAGAATGCTTTAGAAGGAGAAAAAAACAAAGCAGTAGAGTTTCTTACTTTGGAAAATGACATATTCAGACTCAAGAGCCAGCTTTTCCAGTACAATGTGTGAGTATCTTTGTTTTTAAAAACATTTTTTCTTTTATTAACTATATTCATTTGTGCAGAAATGACTTTCAAAAGCGTGTGGTGGATAAAGAACAAGAAAAACAAAAAATACAAGAAGACACAAAGGAGCTTACAGAGAAGAACACAAAGATATCACAAGAGATGGAGAAATTGAATCAAGAGCTGAAAAATGTTGAAAAGTTTGTACTTTTAATTTTCTTGATTTCGCAACTTATAAAGTATGCAATAGATGTGTAGAGCATTTTTGTTTGTTGTTGTTTTTTTTAGAAAACAAAATAAGCTTGACAAGTACATAGAGTCTCAAAAGGAGAAGTTCACCCAGCTGGACCTTCAAGATGTAGAAGTTCGTGAAAAAATTAAACACTGCAAAAATAAGAACAAGAAACTGCAGAAACAGTTGGAGAAGGACACCGAGAAGGTTTGTTGCCAGCTTTTTGATTCCAGCTCCAACATTATGTCAATAGTTTTTAGTAATGGGACACTGTATTTTGCTGTCAAGAAGCAAACACTTAGCATTTGCTGTTGGTTTGTTATTAATATTTATTGTATTTTTTAAAAAAAGTGCAATATTTTTGAATGAAGTTTTGGACCAGGATGGAATAGGAATAGTCCACTAGGGGGCTGTGAAGTAACGGTGATTAACTGGCAATAAATACCCTCAACACTAACATAGTTTTGCAGAACCACTTGGACTTCTCAATTGTTTCCTTATGAAAGTAGATGCATTAACAAATCTAAAGCAATTAATTTTGTCCCTCTGAGAGAAAACTTCTGCTCTACAGGGACAGAGGGGAGCAGCGCCACTGGTGTTATGTTATGGAATTATCAACTAAATCTAACTTATGACTACTTCCTAAGTCAGTTTTCTCCTAAAGCAACTTGCAGCTTTTAATTAATAGATTTAATTGTTACCAAAGTTCTTACTTACTTTTCAATTGAAATTGTGAATATTATCAGTTTTATGAAAAAGTTGTGCTGCCAAAAATATGAAATATACATAGTTTTTCTTTATAAATAAAATGAATTTCCTTAACGCATGGCATGGTTTAGAGTATATGTAATACTTTATGAATTAATTTCTCAATTGGTTGTTGTGTTAATCAATTAATCTTGTTCAAAAATCAGCTGGAGGAATTGCGCAAAGTACCAGCCAACAGTGAAAAGGCAATCTCTGAAGCAGCTGCTCGTAAAGAGGAGCTAGAGAAGCGGAAGGTGAAAGAAGAGGAAAAACTGAAGGAAGTGATGGAGAGTCTGAAAGAAGAAACAAGTAGTTTGCAACAGGACAAAGAGGTGTGTAACATGTCACACATTCACTTTGAAGGACGCCTGTAGTTGCTATTCATGTTTACCATAATTACTTCCTTCATGTTGACAGTCCAAAGAAAAGGAGCTTATGGAGCTCAATAAGGCAGTAAATGACACGCGTTCTTGCATGGACCTTGCTCAATCTGAGCTGGACATTTACCTGAGCCGCCACAACACTGCTGTGACCCAACTAAATACTGCCAAGCAAACCCTCCAGACCACTTCTGACACTCTGCGAGAGAGACGTGCAGCTATCAAAGACCTGGAGGTGAAAATACCACAGAAAGAGGAGGCCCTTAAAAAGGTGAGAATACAAAACACAGACTTATAGACAATGATGCAGAGGACTTGAGTTTCTCTTCTGCCATGACTGTCCAGGACGAGGCCGAGCTTGAACAGTTGATGAAGGTCGATAATGAGACCCGAGAGATGGTCAGAGAAATACGACAGAAATATGATGAGGCTAAAAGCTCCCTGTCTTCAAACCGCAGTCGCGGTAAGGTCCTGGATGCTCTTATGCAGCAAAAAAGGAGTGGAAAAATCCCTGGCATCTTGGGCAGACTGGTGAGAATAACCCAGTATTGCATGTATCTTGTGTGTCACTGTCCTGGTGTTAAGAGTCATCTTTGTCAAGAAAAGAAATTGATTTGAAATCACGGAAACGTATTTGCTAAACAAGCATGTGGTTGCAGGGTGACCTTGGTGCCATTGAGGAGAAGTATGATGTGGCCATTTCGTCCAGCTGTGGAGCTCTGGACAATATTGTGGTTGACACCATTGACACTGCTCAAAAATGTGTCACGTTTCTCAAGGAACAAAACATCGGAGTGGCTACTTTCATTGGCCTTGATAAGGTAATTATCTGAAAGGATTGAGATGTTTTGGGTAATGTAATGAACTTTTCACTGTTGTATTAGATGAAAGTGTGGGAGAAGAACATGGCTCCTATTCGGACACCAGAGGACAGCCCAAGACTCTTTGACATGGTGCGGGTAAAGGATGAAACTGTGCGTCCAGCTTTTTATTTTGCTCTTCGAGACACACTTGTTGCCAATGACATGGAGCAAGCCACTCGAATGGCCTTTCAAAAAGACAAACGCTGGAGAGTGGTTACTCTGAAAGGACAAATCATTGAAATGGCTGGTAGGCCCTTGATGCCGTTTTTACATTTCTGGATTAAAACACTTATATGGAAGTTATAAAGCATTTGTTTGCCATAGGCACTATGACTGGAGGAGGAAGAGTGATGAAAGGACGAATGGGTTCTTCCATCAACACAGAAGTCTCCCAGGAAGAAGTAGGCTGGAATTTTCATTATCATTTTTAGATCATAATGTCTAATATTAAGATATACATTTTTATTGACAACCTTTTATATAGATGGCACAATGGAAACTATTTTAACTTTTTTAATGGGTATAGTGCTTTTAAGTCTCTTATTTATTGTTCCTTTAGCTTAATCGAATGGAAACTAAGCTGAATGAGAAAGTAACAAAGCTCCAGGGCTATCAGGCGAAGAAGCTGCAGCTGGAGGAGAATGTCCAGCGCTTCAGGCCAGAACTCCGAGACATGAAGAACAAACTGGAGAAATACACCAACAGTCTCACTGTATTCAAGCCTCTGCCTCTCTCAATTCTTTTTCTTTACGTTTACTCCTGAATATAACAATTTTCATTCCCCTTTCAGAGTCTAGCAGATCAGGAGACTCATCTAAAACTTCAAATTAAAGAACTAGAGGCAAATGTAGTGGCTGCAGCTCCTGACAAAAACAAACAGAAGCAGCTGGAGAAAAGCCTGGAAGCTTTTAAAAAAGGTGCTACTCTAAAAAGGATTATCACACTTTGGTTTACTCAAAGGGAAATAACGTTCACTGATTGTGATAGCTCAATTATATCACACTTTCATTTGTTTCAGATTTTGAGGCCGCATCTAGTAAAGCTGGAAAGGTGGATAATGAGGTGAAAAGACTCCATAATTTGATTGTGGACATCACTAGCCACAAGATGAAAGCTCAACAAGATAAATTAACCAAAGTCAACAATGAGCTGGATGAATGCTCTTCCGTCATCACCAAAGCTCAAGTGGCCATTAAGACGGCTGATCGGTGAGACTTGTTTTATTAGATTATTAGCATGCACAGCTATGTGAAAAAATAACGCCGCGTCATAAAAATCTGTGTATTTTGTAGCACTTTATAATATACTGTAAGTAACTTAAAACTGAAGAAAAGGTGATTCAAAATCTTCTTTATATGGAATTCATCTGAGTTTACTTGACTCCTCAATGCAGAATTCTTATGGCTGTGAGATGTTTGAGGGGATTCTTGCACATTTCAAGTCATTCCAGAGCATCTCATTAAGATGTAGATCTGGGGCTTTATCTCGACCATTCCAGGACTTGCATGGTCCAAGTCCTTCAGATTTAGTTTCTTGACAGATCTCACATCTTTCTCAAACAAACTCTGATACACAGTAGAATATATTGTGGGTTCTTTGATGGTGAGTTGAGCATGTACTGCTGCAGCGAAGCAGCCCCAAACCATGACACAGCTCCCTCCATACTTCATTTCTTTAACGTACACCTAAAATGTCCACTTTTCTGGTGTCTGAAAATTCAGTTTTGAACTCATCTGTCCAAATCCTGGTCCTGTCAATATTTTTGCTTTAATCTGGTCTTGATGTTAGCAAAGGTTTCCTCCTTTCATCAGCAGTCTTTTCTCAGGGCATGTTAGCAGATGTTTTAAAAACTCCTCACTGTGGAAGAAGATGGAGCGGTTGATTTAAAAAAAAAGTAAACTTATTTTTAAATCCTAGTTACAAAGTTATTATGCATTTCAGTTGTTTAACTATACTACTTCGATCTTTCAGTAAGGATGAAAATGAGAATAAGGTTCTATATATTAAAAATGTGAGAAAAAAACACATTGAAAAATGCTCAAGCTTTTATGTTGTTGTTGTTTTTTTAACGTTACTATACATGTTTTTTGGGGGGAGTGCTCAGATTGCAGTCTGTCCGGCTCTGGTCCTGTCCTGATGTAGCTCACATTCAGTGTGGTGCTACTTTTTGGTGCTGCTCACTGCCTTTGATCCCAACACATGCAAGACTGTGAAGGAAAAAGGTCTAAGGAGGTCTCCAGCGGTTCAGTGAAGGTTCCAAATCTAGTGCCTCTCGTACTTTTAAAGAAATGGAAAGGTTAAGGCACACTTTATTGTCCTTGTATGGAAATTTGTCCTTCAGTGAGTGCACCAGAGCTGGACTGGAGCTAGACTGGTGAGGTCTGAGCCCAATGTTAGATTTTCTTTATCTAGTCAAAGACTTGTGTGTCATTAAAAATGTGTTTCTATTCCTGAAAAAGTTTTCTTTTGTAATTCGGACACTATAAATATTGTCTTCTTTTTTGTATTTTACAGTAATTTAAAGAAATGTGAAGATGGTGTGAGTCGTGTGCAAAAAGAGATGGAGGAAAATGCAAAATGCATGGCAGAGCTGTCAGAGCAGCTCAAGAAACTGGAAGACGAGGCTGGAGAGGTCATGAAAGACTGCCAGGAGGCTGAGGTACTTTTAGACAGTAATACCTTTTTGAAATACATTTACTACATTTATGTATACTATATTAAAATAATTTTAAAAAATGTACACTATACTTTTGTGAATGAAGTAAACAGTCCGTCAGTCACCAAAAGGAGACTTTTCAAAATAAACCATTGATATATACACACATATCTGTGATGTGGTTCATGGTTCATTTTTACTTGGACTGAGACCACATTTATGCACTTTTCTTCATTTTCTTAGCTAATTTCCAGGTACTTGGCAAAACAAGTATATTAAATCTAAATTTGTTGGAAAATATACTTCATGCATTTTCAGCTGAAGAAAAACTTTAATCCTAAAGATAATATAGAAATATTTGGACACTGCAGCCCAAATGAGTAAATAGAAATTAAATGTTGTACCAGTAATAGTAATTATAGTGTTTCATTACTTGTTTGAGCTTTTGTGTATCATATTTTTTTGTGCAAGGAGTAAAATGTTTCTCACACACATTTCTAGAGTGCTATGCTATACAAATGCTAAATACTAATGTTAAAGCCACTGTGTTAACGCAAGCAAGGAGAACCTAATCAGGGACTCCGCAAAAGTGGTACCAGTACTTAATTCCTTATTCATATACTGTATAAAAATGCCTCGCTGAAATACTGCTGCCTTAGTTGAGATTAAAGCCACTTCGGCAAAAGAACAATGAGCACAATCTTCTTCACTTGTGTAACGTAAAATGTTTGTTGTTTTGCAGGCAGCTCTCCCTGAGGTGCAGGAGCAGTACCAGGCCATAGTGAAACAGATGAAGTCTTTGCAGCAACAGGAGCATGCACTGCAGGAGGCATCTTTGAGTGTTCGCCTTCGCATCGAGCAGATTGAGGCCTGCATCACAGAGCATAAAAACAAGATTAAGCACTACCAGAAAGAGGTGACTGAATCTCTTTGTAATACTAATTTTAATGTCAGTGGTGTCTTGTTCTACACAGGAGACATAATTACTGTATTAACTAGTTTTTATTTTTGTGCGTTAAGTGTTTGTATAATGAGGCATTGAAAAAGTACGTTGAATGGACACATTGGTTATAAGGATCCAGAGATCGCTAGTCACATTTAGCAATATTTTGTAACCGTTAAATTAGTGATGGGCCAATATAGATAATTGGACCTTTGCTGTGGTCGATATTTCCATTTTAAAATCCATAGCGGTGCACAAGCTCTTTTTACTTTGGTAAAAAATAAACACAAAATGTATTTATCTGGGATGCACATTATTTTGTCATTATGATGTTGAAAATAATCAGTTTGATACTTTGAGGACAATTTGGAATAGGCGCACATGCATAAAAAGAATAGAAAGGGATCTAAAAATATTGGCAGATACTGATACAGTTTATTGCCCATCCCTAGTGCAAATATCCAAAACAAAACTAGACTTAGGTTAGCAGTTGTTCTTGTAGTATTCTTTGTGGCTCAAATTCTTCATAAATTAGTTTGTGCTAATGAATTAAACGCAATATTAATTTTCATGCTTGATCTTTAGGCATCCAAACTGTCTCTTCATTCAATTGAGGACAAACCAGCAGAGGGACTTCGGACTTTTACACCTGAGGAACTAGAACAAATTTCCAACCCAAATGACATCATCAATAAAATGGCCACATTAGAAACTCAGTGTACTCAGATGAAACCAAATCTGGGGGCCATTGCAGAGTACAAGAAGAAGGTATTTACAAACTTGCCTATTAAAATGTGTATCTTAATAAATACTTATCAGTTTTTTTGTACATAAATGCAACAATTTGTCTTGTCACAGGAGGAACTGTATCTTCAGCGCGTGGCCCAGCTCGATGAAATCACAGCAGAGAGAGACAACTTTAAACGCGGCTATGAGGATTTGCGTAAACAGCGTCTGAATGAGTTTATGACTGGATTCAACATGATTACTAACAAGTTAAAGGAAAATTACCAAATGCTCACACTAGGAGGTGACGCAGAGCTGGAGCTAGTGGATAGTTTGGACCCATTTTCAGAGGGAATCATGTTTAGGTAAGATTATTTTTACTATTAAATCTGTAGCGATACAACTTGAATAATGTAATCTTGTTTTTAGTGTCCGACCACCAAAGAAGAGTTGGAAAAAAATCTTTAATTTGTCTGGAGGAGAGAAGACCTTGAGCTCGCTGGCATTAGTGTTTGCTCTTCATCACTACAAGCCGACTCCACTTTACTTCATGGATGAAATTGACGCTGCCCTGGACTTTAAAAACGTCTCCATCGTGGCCTGCTACATTTATGTAAGTTTTAATGTCACTGTAATGGTGTGTATTATATATCAAGATAAATCAAAGCTTGAATTATACTGTGCTTGTTTTCAGGAACAAACCAAAAATGCCCAGTTCATTATAATTTCCCTGAGGAACAACATGTTTGAGATTGCAGACCGCCTCATTGGTATTTACAAAACCCACAACACCACCAAGAGTGTGGCCATCAACCCCAAGACCATTATGTTCAAAGAAGTGGCTTAAAACATAAGCCTGGTTTGTTTGATCTATTTTCCTGTGTTGTACATATTCACTTTCTAATAATGATAATATGCTGCTATTTCTTGTTACTCGAATAAATCTTTTTTACACTTTAAAATGTTGGGATATTTGGATCAGCTGTCGTGGGACCTGCTTTACCAGAATCACCTATTTTCATTTTCATGCTTTTCACATAAAAAAAAGTAAATAGTTGTTGGTGTACTGCAGTATTATGGAAATACTTGTAATTAAGTATTAATAAAATACAAATTTTATTAATTACAGCCTATTACCGTTACCGCAAATATAATTGTAAATGCATAATGCAAATATGTAGTGATTAATATTTCACATGACGTGATCCCTGCTCTACAATCTCAAGGTAAATGGCACTTGTCAAAGATGCTTTTATAGCATTTTATTTTATTAGTTTATTTGAAAGGGGCAGAACATTAAGCATTGCTCCCCTGTTAAGTGCAACCAATGCCACATTTCACCTTTTCAACCACCAACTGTACTGCTTTTGGTCAGTGTGAAATCTAGTTGTTTGCAAGACATTTAACACTACATTCTTTAGTGTAAAAATCCTCAAGTTCTCTTTATTTAAACAAATGTTGAAATGCATAATAGATTACAGCCACATTTGCAATAGACATATTGTTAATAGTATCTTAATACTAGTCTGGTCATACACAGCATAAATAATTTATAAACCAAGTCTGACTCAATGACTTGTACGTCAAGAGTCGGACCATTTTAATAAAGTGACAAGTAAGAATGTTCCAAGCATACTAGAACTGTACAGTTGTGGACTTTCATCTACACAGCGTAACTGTCACACAAATAATCATGTATAAAAACTGGTTAGGACATAATTTACTTCAGTAAAAAGACAAAATTACTTGTTTCATAATTAAATACTGCACTTACATCAACAAACATTGAAATACTCCAATGCTACATCAACAGTTACAGTCTTTCTTAGCTGTGACTTTGTATCAAGTACTCAAAAGAAGCATATGTAGATGGATACTTTATTCATCCCTCGAGGTAAATTCATTCTCTGCATTTGACCCATCCTTCAGAGCCACTGGGGCGTCTGTCAGGAGCAGTGTGTTTGATCAGGGGCCTTAGCTGAAGGATTTGGTGTAGATTGAGATGGAAATCGGACTGAAAGTTGGATGACAGTCAGGTCCAGGTGAACTCTGTAAAAACCTTACAGTTAGGTCCAGGTGGGGCAGGCAAACTTCTGTTGTTTCAGTCGCTGACACAGTAAGGCCATTCCCTCAAAATGTTCCTCTGGAAAAGCTTCTGCTGCAGCAGATGTAAAGGTTCTGTAGCATTTTAGAGGTTCAAAGCTAGCAAAGTTAGCATCCAGATGGTTACATCTCCATGGCTACAAGACAAACAACTTTATTATCAAAATTCAAAAAATGTATGTCCGTTGAATTTTACAAAGTGCTTAAAATCCCAAGATTCAAAGTATTTTCACTGGAAAATCCTTTGCTGCATCAGGTGTGAAAGTCTGCTATTTCAGGTCCTAGTCCAAAAAAAACCAAATGCCTCCTTTTCACAAACCTGATAGTACTTAACTCATCTCTGTTGAACATCAGAAGCCACACTTCTTAGTTGGTTGAAGTCCAAAGTTCTGTTAAATGATTTTAACCCAACAAGTTTCAAAAAGTGCTCAGTATTTCAGAGACAGCCAAAGACTCCGTTTCCATGACACCTTCTGTAACTTGAGGAACAGATCAAAATAAGTCAACTATTATGCCTGTTGTGTCAATGCTGAAACGCATGCCTGATTTTATTCATGCCAATATGTAAATGACTCTAAAACTGTTGTAAGTCTCTGAAACGCCTGTCCTCCCATTGTCACAAGGTGAGAGCTGCGTACACAGGTGACCAGTACCTCTGCTAAACTCCAGACAGAGGAAACAAGTTCACTGCTGATATTGCTGACGGCTTCACTAAAGTCGGACCACACACAGAGAAGAGAAGATGTTCCATCTTCAGGGTAACCACGCACAACCACAAGGAGAAGTCCTAGAAGCAGCGCACAAGTTGTCAGTGGTGCCAGGAGGTGCCAGGAGGCAGGAGAAATTGGGGCCGCCTTTGAATGACATCTTGTACAGCATGACACTTTGGGAACAGGGGCCTGATCCAAGCTGCATAGGGTGACAGCGGGCCAGTGTGTGTGCAGGAAGTCTGCTGCTTGTGGGCTTACAGAGAGCTTCAACATGGAGGGCAAAGGTGTTTGAATGAACTGCTCCACTCGCTCTCTAAATAAATGAACTTTGTCCAAGAAAACCAGTGCTGAATCCTCATCCTCTACTTCTGAGCCCAGGGACACCAGATCCAGCTGTTCTTCCTGCTCAAATTATAATTAAGCACAGAATTCCAAAGTCAAGGCCATTATGTATGTACAGTACAGCAAAGCAAATACAAAAAGTACACACCTGCAGCTCCTTCACTCTATAGATCAATGGGTCATATGCATGAGCCACTTCTACACAAGCTTTATCAAGAGCATCTAGATATGCCTGCTTTTTCTTAACCAATATCGCCTCCAGAGATTGGAAGTACTGAAGAACTTCCAGGCGATCCTTCCGCAGTACACCGTCGCAGTGCTCTTTTTCCTGCTCTAGTTGCTTCCCCAGTTCACAAACCTGTCAAAAGTATAGAGCAAATAAAAGTAAGTAGTATGTAAGAAGAAATAATAAGTGTTAAATAGGCTGCATAACTTTGAGGGGGAGCAATCACATCAGCACTTCTCTGAGTGTTCAGCATGTTCTCCTCATGATTTTAACAGACCCAAGACTCCATATTAAATTATGGAACAAGCACTTTTTGCCCACCAAAAGAATTGTCCAAAAAGTACTGCAATAAAAATATATACCAGCCATACCAGCATGCCAAAGCCTGATCTCGTCAGATCTCAGAAGCTAAGCATGTTGGGCCTGGGAAGTACCTGGATGGGAGACTGGTGGAGGCGAACAGAGGTGAAACTGTTGTGTCCTCAGGCAAGACACTTCACCCACATTGCCTTGAATGGATCTGGTGTGTGTATGAATGGTTGCTGGTGGTCGGAAGGGCCGATGGCGCAAAAATAGCAGCCTTGCTTCCGTCAGTCTGCCCCAGGGCATCCATAGCGGTATCTAAGTTAAAGCCATACTCACTGCGGTTACATGATCAGGGAAATAAGACTAGGCTAGAAAACCGATTACCCTGGAAAGACTGGTTCTACTGTATCAGATTCAATACTGCATGTAATTTGTTGAACTACTTTAACATTGTTAATGTTGTTTATTTTTATAAACTGTTTGTAAAACTGTAAAATGACATGTAGGACTATTGTAAACATGTAGAACAGTGTTAAACATGGAGTTAAATGTGAGATTGGTGTGTGCCACTTTGTGCAAGGCAAATTCTTAATTTATTGTTGGAATGTGCCGGTGACAGGGTTTGTGAGCTGCAGACTGATTGTCTGTTTACATGAGTCAAAAATCAGACTACAATCGGTCTGGACCACGTGCGCCAACTGGTTTTCCGAAAACCGGTTTACAGCTCCTCAATAGGTCTGCCCGGGTTTACATGCACTTTGGAAAACTGGTTTAAATCGGACTAGGCTAGTTATCCAGTTTTCCTGGCCTCCATGTAAACGCCCTGACAGAATAACATTCACTGCGTTTACATGATCAGGGAAAATCAGACTAGGCTAAAAAACCGGACTCTACTTGGTTTTCCCCTAAAACCGGTCGGATCAGTTTTGCTCCAGTTTACATGCACAAGAGTAAACCGATTACCCTGGAGAGACATGTCCTGCTGTGTGAGATTCACTACTGCATGACTGAGGATGTAATTTGTTGAACTACTTTAACATTGTTAATGTTGTTTATTTGTATTAACTGTTTGTAATACTGTTTGTTAAATGACACAGTTTTTCTGGGACATGTAGGACTGTTTTAAACACATAGTTGAATGTGAGATTGTGTGTGCCACTTTGTGCAAGACACTTTATAGTTCTAAAATTCTTAATTGTAGGAATGTGCTGTGGGCAGGAGTTCTGAGCATGCTCAGTTGCATTTGTCCAGCTGCAAACCAATTGTCTGTTTACATGAGTCTGAAATCAGACTACTGGTCGGGACCATGTGCGCCAACTGGTTTTCCGAAAACCGGTTTACAGAGTCTAAACAGGTCTTTCCGGGTTTACATGCACTTTGGAAAACTGGTTTAAATCAGACTAGGCTAGTTATCCAGTTTCCCTGGCCTCCTTGTAAACACCCTGATTGAGTAGGAAAAGCAACATTATTTCCAAGGAGAAAATGTGACTGCAGACCTTACACCAAAAATTGTACACGGCACATTTTAAAGTTTTTAGATACTTTAACGTTTTACCTGTGTCCATTTTTGCTCTGAGAGTTTGGCCAGCTGTTGTGGGGTCTGCTTCTCTCTGATGTAAGCAGCCTGGAGGTCATCTATGGGGTGTCCCTGGTGCTGCCCAATAGTCAGACACAAGCCACAGATGAGCTGTCTGTCTAAAACACAATACATGTTCAGTGGCTGTTGTTGGTGCTCCTCACAAAGCGGTCCACGAGGAAGGCCATCTTTCTGATACTAACAAAGAAAAAGAAGTCAAAGTTTAGACAAGCGCAACTTTGCCAAAGCCAAATTCATTTTAAAGGAGACATATACTTTTTAAGGTTTCGGTATCAAACTATCACAAGTAAACTATCATTTTAAACCACATTGACATGCTTGATTAATCACTGCTTCTGAAAGTTTATAGTTTTATTTTATTTCCTACTATTCATGTTTGCTACATTAATAATCTTGAAAAGTCCTCAGAGATGACTGTTGTTGTGCTTTTGGGCTATACAAAATTAAATTGACTTCCTGTTCAAAACAGGAAAACTGATACTGTCACTATGAAAAGGGACAGCATGTCTTTTACATGTTTTTAATTTAGAAACCTCTACATCACTATTTGTAACTCTACATGCATTATTTTACATAGTTACAATCTCAGTTTAGGGCAAAAATATAGACAAAAATAGGGTAGATGCTATTCTGAACACTTGAGGTTCAATTGCAGGACCATAAAATATTATTAAATCATGCAAACATCCATTAAAATATGCCTTTGAGAAGGCAAATGATGAGAATACTTTTGTAACAAGGTTAAGCACAGATTAAATTCGTGTTATATGTCTCCTTTAAGCTAAATATAAAGACTGATTATACTGTCAAATAGATTCTTTCCTACTTTCTCAATAATAGCCTTCAGTGACACGTTGCAGGGCAGAGCTTCAGTGCCAGTAGGGGGCAGCTCCGTCACATTACGACAGATGGGGCACTTGAGAGGCACTCGAAGTGGGCGCCAGATGGAGTAGTTATGCGACACCTGGAGCAAGCTGTCTAAGCAGGTTTTGCAAAAGGTGTGTGAGCACGGCAGGACTCTGGGGTCAGAGAACAAAGAGTAGCACACGGAGCACGTCAGGTCCTCCTCTAGGCGTTCCATCCCAAAGGTCCAGACGGGCCTGGGAAATATCAGCGGACTGGCGACACCGTGGATGAGATGAAAAGTTACCTGTTTGGCAAAATATATCAATTTATTTTAAAGTCCAGTTGCATTTGCCTTCGTAATTTAAAAGAACTTTGTAATTTTCATGAAGTGGCCGGTCCTGTCGCAGTAAGGGCTCTTATTTCACCGTCACTTCGCTTTGACTATTTGCCCTCTTGTTGTTTTACCTCCAGAAACATGGATGAAAAACATACACACGACGGACACACTTCATTCTCCAAGTACACTGATGAACTTTTACCCATACAATGTACATTATTAGTGACACTCGTATCTGTTGCAACCATTTATGTTTAGCTTGAAAGTTTATCAAACTATCTCGTGTAGCTAGACTTTTGAATATCAAACCATAGTGGTTACTACAGAAAACTTAGTAGCTACTCACTAATTTGACCTGGAAACACTACAGACGTTTAACGTAAAACACGCTGGCACAAGTACGCCTTAAAACGTGTCTGTTTGAGACGAAGCTTATTTTTAACAACAAAAACTCACCGTCTCGTACGAAGTCTCCAGAGTACGACCCAAACCGACAAAGCTCCATCCCACTTCCTGTTATGTTCGTGCTGTGTTTAAAGGAGTCTAGGAAATTTGAAAACTATTTCACATGAAAGTAGTAGTACACACCACACACGCTTGTCCGGGTATAGGTATTGAACGCTGTTAGTTTTGACAGAGGGCCCGATGATTAAATTATTCACAACTACAAGGAATAAGCCCGTCTTCATAGACCTTCTATGAAGGATAGTCCTTCTAAATAAAAGTGTTACTCGCGCAACTGTCTGCGCATGCGAATGAGTGGCCAATCGTGACTCAGAACGACATTTGAAAACAAACTGCACTGTCACAAAAAATATCAACTTTCACAACAGAGCACACGCACACACAACCTCTCGATTAGGGTTTCACCTATTTATTATTTGTTCTTAAAGACAACCTAGCTTGAAGAAGTTGATCTTTAGGAGAACCGGGTAAATCACTTTCATAGAAACCACATCTTTGCAATTAAGGAATGCTCCAAAATTAAAGAACCTTTTTAACAAAGTTTGAGCACAATCTGTAGAAGTTAACCAGAGTTTAGAAAACAGAGGATATAAGACATTTACAACTAGCTGGTAAATATTTAGTTTGGGGAAATAAGAAGGTACAGCAAAGTTTGTCATGGGTTTATTGATTTTAAGGAGAACCCATTTAACTCCAGTTTTACATTTTGGAAACCTTTTTAACGTTAACATTGAGAATAGAAGTTCAGGTTCCCCTTTAGTCTGAAAAAAGTAGTCTCAACTGCGGTTTCTGAAATAAAGTTTTTTTCATCACTAAAAGCATCAATCATTTATGAAAAAACAAAGATTGTGGTTAAGTGATGCATACATTGTGGGCCGTTGGCAGCTTGTATCTATGAACCCAACCTGCACTCCTACAAACGTCAGGCCTTATTTGCAGTACATGTGCAAAATCACAGATTAGCAAACTGGACACTGGATGAGGAACAGGGGAAGGGATCAACATGTCACATTAAGCACAGTTTACTTAAAATAAAGTTACACTGTATCCACAGCTTAAGAAAACTAATATATCCTAAAAAATAACTGTGCTAGTTTAGTTCATGCAAAGGTTACGATTCACAATCCTACATTTAATGGCCCTTGTTCTCATATCCCTTAGTGATAGATCAAAACTATGGCAACATTACTGCAGAGCAGTGACTTCGCTGTAACTTAGGATAAGCAGACATGTCACAATCGAACAAATGATTCAGTTACTATAAAAATGTCTATAATGAGCTTCATAGCATCCAGCACATGTCTAGAGTGTAGGTTAATTATGATGGTGTATTATATTTGTCAATTGTCTTTACAGAAGCAATAAAAAAGCTGAAATTAAAAGAATAAAAAAGGAGAGTACACTGGAGGTAAAACAAGACCCCAAAAAAGCCACTAATAGTATTGTCCAGTGTCATTAATACTAACTTATTTCAATCAAAACAACAAAAAAAAACATTTTTCTTTTCCAAAATCTAATGGTGTTATAAGGGGCTTAGAGATTGCCTCCTTCCAAAGTAGAATTGTGTCCAAAACCTTTGCTAGCCTCATTTCACTTTGTTACTCTTCTCGTGTATTAGTTTCTTTCTTCTCTTTGCATGCGTTTTTAGCATCCTTGCATACTCTCCAGTCACACACGCAGCCAAGCGCACACCACTCATCTGTCCATATTCGCACACGCATTTTGCGCAGCCGGACTCTTGGCCTGGCCCCCATGGGAAGAGAACTTCACCCCGAGAGGGCATTACGTTGGAGATGAACCTGGCTCCTCATCATCGAGTCCAAACACTCGTACACAATGGGTCCATACACACACGTCTGATAGCGTGGCCGATTGGGGGAAGGACTCAATAAAGTCCTATTTAGTCGGAGGACCGCAGAATTGTGAATTGTTCATGGTTCAGCTCATTTTCATCTCTGCTTTTTCTTGTACTTTTATATTCATAGTACTCTTGATTTCTAATGATGAAAGTTCACGATTCTCTCAGATAGGAGTTTTTCATTTCTTTTGACGTAGATTTCCAGTGACGGCTGCTCCAATAACAGATGTTATGTCAGCATGTCTCTCAACGCATTCAATGTAGATGTTTTGCATTTTTTGCAACATGTTGCCACTCATTCTCATTCGCACCCACTCGCCATCTCAAACTTCATTTGGGCCGGTTCCTCAGGAATGCCAAATGAAATCCATTCATTTTCCTGTCAAATAAGATGCAGCCATAGATCCCACGAGCCAAGCACAATGGATCAAGTTTCTCACATTCTCGCTCTCTCTCGCTCTAATTTTTTATGTTGAACAGAGTGCTGCATCGTGAACAAAACTCCAGAATACCCCAGATGCCTTCTAGAACTGGAATCCCTGAGCTGGCACGTTGGCAGGGTTGAAGCCAAAGGTTCCACCTTGGATGGCTTCTGGAACCCGATTGGTATCGTCATCAATCTATATTTAAAAACAAGGAACATATCACACATTTGACAATACTTTAAAGTTGGGGTAACTAAAGTTTTAGTAATAAATTAGTAACTTCTGAATTTTCTACTAAATAGTATATGATTTATGCAGCACTTTGTGAAAACAACGAGACCACTGAGTACTGTTGGAATTGAATAATAAAGAATTTTAGTTCTAATCAGGAGTCAAATGCTGCGCTATGATTCGCTGTTCTTGGGTGGTTGTAGAAAGAGGGTTTTCAGCTATAAATGCAACCAAAGTTAATACATGTTGATATTAACCATGTGTCAAAAAATTTTTGAGAGAAGTTGACAGATTTCAAATCTAAATTGTGTTTTCAGTGTGAAAATCAGCTACCGTTAAATACGATTTTACAGAACATAAAAAGTAACAACTCACATCATCAGACGAGAAAAACTGGTCAATAATTTCATATGCCAATTTGTAGATGTCTTCATTTTCATGATTTTGCAGTGCCTCCACTTTCTGTAAACCTGGTCAAACAAAGAAAAGCAAGTTTAATTTCCACACCAACCTTAATTTTAGAAAAACACAACATTAAACAGATTTACCTCCACACTGCTCAATGAGACCAGTAACTCTGTCTGGCTCATCATCAAACATTTTCAGAATATTGCTTAGTCCATCAAGGACTACCTGCACGACTTGAGCATCCTTCACAGTTAGCAGGTTACAGAACGGTGGAATTACATCCATATGGATCAAGTGGTCCACCTATTAAGATGCATGAAAGTTTTTTTATAATTTTGAGGGTTAAAAAACAAACAAACAAAAAAACACACCACCAAACAAGAAAATACCTGATCTTTCCTTCCACTAATTGTCAGGTTGCTTATAGCCCAAGCTGCTTCTTTTTGAGTACCAAAGTCACCCTAGTTAAGCAAAATAAAACTTTTGTTTTACACAGTACTAAATTTCACATCAGGTGTAATAGGGCATGAACAAACCTTGTCAAGTAACTGGATGATCATGGGAACGAGCTTGGCATCAATGACATCCTGCACCTGCTGCTGGTTTCCAGCTGTAATGTTTGACAGGAACCATACTGCCTCCTACAGGATAAAAGGATTAGTTGACAACAAATGAAAATAAAATAAGCATATTTGTTAAAAATATGTGGTAACTGGATCAGAACTTAGAAAGCCACAAAGTGCCATCTAATATAAAGACAAAGTGCTGTGGAAAGGGCATGGGTGAGCTGGAGGCTCTAATCATAGTTTCTGTCAATAATAAAGCCTCATTTTCGCATGACAGATCTCAGATGCACTCCTTTATCAGCAAAGACTAACAGTCTTGGCACCCGTTTGCCACTGGCCACTTGAAACACATTCACATTCTCACTCAAACGTTAATCTAACTCACTGCAGACAATCTGTATCTTCGTTGTTCCTCTTCTTTCTTCATGCTGAGATATCTTTAACATTCACACATCACTCTTGCACAAAGTCTGATTTCATCACTTCCAGTGAGCTCTTTTGTAGTACTACTCCAATACATTACATTCTAATACATTACCTTGTTGATCTTCTCTTTGGGGTGCGTGAGAAGGGCAGAAAAGTGACTGAGAGCTTGACAGTTGAGTACAACCTGGGTCTGTTCATCTGTTCCAGTCACAATGTTTCCCACAGCTCTAAGTGCAGCCGTCTAAAAGACAAGTACGGTCACAAAAAAGGATAACACAACTGAAGACAAGCTCTAATACAACAATTACAAAATTGAGCTTACTTGAACTTTGACCTCCTGATGACTGAGCAGTGGAACCAAAAGAGGTACTATACCAGAGTCAATGACCATTTGGATTTGCTCATTGCCAGCATCAGTCAGGTAGGATAAAGCCCACACAGTGTCAACCAAAATCTGTACAAAAACAAGAGGGTTATTTATTTATACATGTTATATCTTGATCAACATAATTTCTAAGTGACAGAAAAGATAAAATGATACCCACACTGACATCCGAGTGGCGAATTAACCTGAACAGAGCAGGCAGAATCTAAAAAGACAAAGTAAAACCTATTGATAAACCACTCTTGACATGGGAGTTTATAAGTGAAACAATTTAATAATTTTAAAGCAAAGTGCACAGGATTTGTATAGGGCTTTTCGGTGGTAAGCTACCATTGTAGCCACAGCTGCCCTGAGGCAGACAGACAGAAGCGAGGATGCCATTTTGCGCCATCGGCCCCTCTAACCACCGGCAACCATTCACACGCATATCAGATCCCGACTAGGCAATGTGGGTTAAGTCACTTGCCTACGTACACAACGAGTTTCTTTTCTGTTTGCCCCACAATGGCACCCGAGGTTCCTCCAGCGATCTCCCATCCAAGTACTGTCCAGACCCAACATGCTTAGCTTCTGAGATTTGATGGGATCAGGTTTTGGGATGGCCACTTACCAAAGGTTATTTTAAATGTACTCAATCCCTAACCTGGCTAGCCAGATGGTTTACTCGCGATATTAGTGAATTCACAAACACGAGATAAACCATTTGGCCTTCCAGCCACCTGATTGGTTTGAGAGTCCGAAACGGCAGTGTTTCGGCTCACTCACATTACAGCAGCGTGGTTTTGAGGCCCAATCACATTGTAGCAGGGCGGGCTAACACGGGCTGTTAACGCTCCGGCGCCGCGTCTAATTCAAGCTAAACAAAGATGGCAGCTTCCGTGGATGTGTTGTCTGCTGCTTTTGATGCGGTTTTAGCAGAATTACGGAATAATTTCTTTTTTAAAGAAGAGCGGTATGTGTGACACTTGTTCTATTCCCCCGCGGACATTGGATACACCATTACGAGTTGTTGCTGTGATTGGCTAAGCTCAAACAAGGTAGGCCGCTCACCCAATCAGCTCGAAGTATTTCACTAAACGCTCCTCCTTTTCTCGAACGCTTTCAGCTAGTAAAGTTCCAGATGGATTACAGTAGTGAGAACTCAGATAGGAGTTCAACACATATCCATCTGGCGTGAGCCAGGTTACCCAATCCCCAATACTCATGAAATTGTCCATGAAAACATGTTGGCTAATGCTTAAAAATGCTGACTTAGTCAGTTTTCAAAGTATGTCTAGTCAAAATATAACTTTCCAACACTAAGAATGGCGTATCACACAAACAGGTCTGCTTTTCATGAAAATATTTTTGTGTTGAACATTTTATGTAGTCTTGTTTTCAGCCAAGATTTGTATTTCTTGTCTTTCGTTAAATCAAGACAAGAGCCAGAAAGTCACACCACCCCTGTTAAAGGGGTTTGTGAAATTCAATTAAGACTGAACTGTACTGATCATGAATACAAGACTAAGCACACCTCCTGGATTGTTTCCATAGATGGGGGAGGGTCCTTGTGGCGACAGAGATTGACCATAACCCACGTCACATTGCGAAGAAAGGTGATTGGTATGGAGGGGCTTATGAAACTCAGCAGAGGCCTCACCACTCCCAAATCAATGACATAGTCTCTGCACTGAGGGCCATCGCCTAAGAAAAGGGAGAAAATGTTCATTTTAGCATGTAATGCAGTTTTTCATCCTGGGCTTCTGGCTCAGGGGCTACAACTTACCAATGATGTTGCCCAATGCCCACACTGCCTGCTCACACACATTCTGGTGCGATGATTCAAGTAGTCTCAGGAAGCGTGGGACAGCCTCTTTTTTAAGGAAAAAAATATATATTTTACACTTTACTTCGCTACACAGATCTTGCACCTTGTTCAATTTGAATTCAAAATATACAGTATGCTAAAAATGTTTGTTTTATTTTTTCTAATGGAGACTCACATCAGTTAAGCTAAGCCCATAGTTCAGTTAATCACATGTAAAAGTGAAATGTTTGCTCTAAATATTTAATAGGCCTTCAGCGAATGACTTAAATGCTCTGCAAATCAGATCAGTTGCCCACAAACTCCAGGGAGTTCATGTAACAAACAGGAAAGAGTGCTTTACCAGGTTGAACAAGTGAGAAGCAAAAAGTAAACTTACTGGCATGAACCACTGCTTGAGTTTGCTCTGAGGTTCCTGATGCTATATTTGTAAGCGCCCAGGCTGCCTCGAACTGAAGAGACGGGCTAGAGTATGACAATTGTAATGAGAGTTAAAAAGCAAAGTCATTTTCCAACAAACAACTGAAGATATAACTTACTTGTCATCTCTGTCTAGGCAACACACTAATATTGGGAGAATCCCAGACTCTAGCAGATCATCAATGGGAGGGTTACGATCACTGGACAGTAACTTCCTAGAAAAAACAAAGCAAAAAACTATAACTAAAAATGTCTAACCAAACATTTCTGAATTTACCAGTAATATGTATAATGAAAAACAAATATTACCAACTTGCAAAATACTTTGTAGAGTGTTTTTTTTTTAAACACAGACACAAAACACACACACACTTTATCTAATCATGAATAATTGCCAATACATTTTGTTACTGGAATAACAAAATATTCTAGCATTTACTTCCAATTTCCACCTATGGCAGCATATGGACTTATTTTAGACCATTCTTCTATGTACAAATTACCTCATTGGTATTAGCTTCAGACACGAATATTGAACTTCAAACATTATATTATTGATGGTGCCTATTTTAAACTGAATAGGTTACTGACCTTGCAGCTTGAACGGCACTCAGCTGGATGCCTTGGTTATTGCTTCTAGCATTCTACAATTAAACAAAAAAGGCATGTTTAAAATGGCCCAAGTTCAAAATCTTGTAATTCTAGATAAGGGTTTTCAACCTTTTTTTTTTCTCAGGAAAATGATCCTAAGCTGTATATGGGTTACAAAGCTTTAAACGTTTATCCATTCGTATGTGCACATAGTTAAGCTATAAATTTTAACAGGTGTAACAATTTAAATGTTACTTTTTCGGTGTAAAATGTAGATTTCTTAAACCCCTTGGGCAAGCTAGTGGAGAGCTACTGGTAGCTCCAGAGCTACAGGTTGAAGACCCCTGTTCTATATTACAATGGGATGAAAAGAGTAAACTTACTTCCACTATTGCTGCAAGAGAGGTGTTTTGCTAAAAAAAAAAAGAAAAAAAAAAAGAGAGAGAATAAATTCTTTAGAAAAATGTTCATATTTCCTAGTCTACACTTATTTTTTAACATCTTCAATACCAAAAATATAGGAGACACAGGACTAAACTGTGACAAAGTACAAGTTCAGACATGCTGATGGTGCCCATCAAAGTGCTAGCCTTTAATGTGGAATTAAATATTTTTATAAGGACAAAAGGAAATGGTCTTAGCTTTGTAACTACAGCATAATAAAGACATCTATTTCACCTTAATGAAAAAGTCAGATTCTAAATACACAACCGTACCGATCTGAAATCTCCATCAAGATCACAGTCCTCACACATATCTTCATGAGGTACATTTCTTCTTTTCAAAAGATGTTCATCTCGTTTGACCTGAAGTAATAATAAAAAAAAAATCAGCATTCATACTATATATTATTATACTGACAAGCACAAGGAACACAAAAAGCCTACTTTTCTGAGTTCCACAACAACTTCCGTCCTCTGTCTCCTCATAGTCTGTGGAGGATTAGAATGGAAACAGTTAATTATTTGCAATGAATACACATTTGTTAAATTTGGGGAAAAAAACAAAACTAAAATAGTTTCTGCAGGAGAAACGCATGTAGATGTGAGCTTATTGATGCAAATGCATGTTAGTGTTGTCTCAGTCCTGGACAGGTTTCTCTGCGTAGGCGGAGACATTTGTTGCCTGGTGGCATTCATGAGCAGCTTGATAGACCGGATACGGTGTGTATCCACATTTGTTTCATATCAACAATACAAGATTACAGTATTAGCGGAATGACATAAAGGGTAGTGGCTATCCCCCTCCTCAGTGGACAGGGACAGATCACACAACAGTGAATAGTCTATCTGTCCAAACTCCAAAGTGGAAGCTGCCAGGCGTGAAACACGTCTCCGACATTGTAAAATAACATGTCCCCCCTCATTATACTTTCTTTGAGCTCTGAAAATCATTCGTATTTACAGAGTCTACGCGTTTGACTTTTGTTTTTTGGCGATAAGGACGGGGGATGGGTGGACGTGCCGAGCAGCACCAAGCCCATCATTGAGCTCACTCAGGAAGCTAACATGCTAAGCTAGCAAAGCCCAGTCCTGCATCAAAACACAATTTACAAGTGCAAAGGATGTCACAACCAGCCAGAGCTAAAGTTGCATTGCTAATGTGAAAACAACGGTACCAAGTCGAGCATACTCTGGATGACTTGATGTCGAACTGTTTTAATATATTTGGTGGATTACTGTCTTCACTAAAGTTAGCCTGTTTGGCCTGCTTAGCACAAGAGCACAAAGCTAAGCTAACGGGACACGTTCATACGCGCCCATAGTTAGCTTGTCCTACATGTTTTAATAACGCAATGTTCACACAGCACTCATCCAAACAGAACACAGTGTCTTTTATAACAATAGATAGTATAGGAAGACATGTACTGAGACAGCGTGTAAATTTTGAGAAGTGGAAATTATAACGACGTCACAGTGAAAGGAGCTGCCTGTGAGCAAAGCCTGCACCGCAGTGAGGGACATCCACGCCAGAAATTACCTCCAAATCTCGACCCTTGTTCTTGAAGTTCTTCAGCCGCTGGTTGTCTAATTTCTCGTTATCAGCCATATTCGCAGTTGTGTTTTTACCAAGTCAATCGTAAAATTAGCTGATAAGTTGGCCCTATCCAGTTCCCCTTCTCGTTCTTCGTTAGCGGACTATTTTCTGCTGCTGTCCGCAGTGCATACTGGGAATGCCGGGCGGGCGGGTGCAGTACTAGGAGGAGGGGGGGCAGCCCGCTGTGCGTAGAGCGTAAGAGGAACGCACAGAGCAGGGTGGGGATTCCCCTCTGCTCTCATTGGATTCTGCCCGGGCTTCACTCACGACACAGAATAGGGTGAGGACGGTAAATGATAAGAGTTTGACACTTTATTGGAGTGTTTGGACTCTTTTTAGCAAGTTCCGAATTTGACTGTTAATTTTTTTTATATGTGACTATTTTTTTCATAACTTGTGACTATGGTGGTCTCCTGCACTAATCACATGGTCACTTTATCAGTCATGTTACCATCACCTGCCACTTTATTCATCTTTGTACAGACAGATCGTTCTGATGACTGTATATATTTTTATAGCCTAATTTTATTGGCCTATTTTGCATGCCCTTACTTTTGATTTTATATAGCCTATCTTAAATATTTTTATTATAGGCCTAGTTTATATTTTTTATTCTTTATATATTTTTTATTCTTTATGTGTATTTTCTGTGTTATAGTATGTTGCACACTAGCATCGTAGCAAGTTCCTAGTTTGTGAATTGTTTGTTCACTGACAATGGCAATAAAATCTTTTCTGATTCTGATTCTGATGCGAGGCAGTAGGTCTACTTATATCCTGCAGCCTACCTTCAACCCAGGACATTTTAGAGTAGGGCTTTCAAACTGGGGACCCGCGGGCCATATGCGACCCTCAAGATGATTTCATGTGGTCCCCAGGATGATTTCTGATTGATAGTGGCCCACCAATCAAATATAGACTATGGTTGAGATGTGATTATAAAACTTCTAAAATGCATTAGAATACAGCAAATTACTTACAATTTGTCAAAAATTTTCCAGGACAGAACAGCTGGATTCTGGTTCCCCACTTTTATCTGTAGTTTATCATGTGTGTGTGATGTGTGATGTAAAATGTAAAACAATGGATGCGGAACACTTTTTTTCCACAAATAGATGTGGACATATTAGAATATATGCTAGGCTTTACATAGCCTAATATGCTTCTTATATATATATATATATATATATATATATATATATATATATATTATAATAATAATAATAATAACAACTATAATAATAAGAAAAATAATAATAATACATTTTATTTATAGAGTGCTTTTCTCGACACTCAAAGACGCTTTATACAGACAAAGGCAGTTAAACAAAGGTACAATACATAAAAACAGTTAGTAATTACAACATTAATCAATCATTAAAAACAGTTTTAAACAAATGGGTCTTGACATTTTTCCTAAAAGTGGTGATGTCGGTGCTGTCTCTGTCCCAGAGGGTAAGGCAGTGATGGAGAAGGCTCTGTTGCCCCAGGTTTGGAGCTTGGACCACGAAACAGCACTCAGGACCATCTCCATGATGTGGTTGGCTCGATCAGGGCCTTAGCTGGAGGAGCAGATATGACTTTGATTATTTGTTTGAGACACCTGCCTTAGATGCCAAAATAGCTTAGCAGCAAGAAAAAAAGGAGCAGAGACAAGTTTTAGATTTGTCTTTAGTGTATAAAATCTGCAGTCCTATTAGTTTCTATATTCCACACAACAATTAGCCTACTGCTATGTTTGTCCACTGAAATTTGGACTGGCCGTCATCCTCCTGCTAGATGAATCGTTTCTCTCTGCCATTGGACTCTGGGTCCACTAATTTGAATTTTTTTTGCAGTGGATTCACATCAGTCCCGGTTACATACGACCACAGGAGTGGTCACTGTGGTTCTCCTCGAGGTTTCTTTTTTTCCACTGGGTTTTTTGGAGCTTTTCCTTGTCAAGAAGGTGGGTCTAAGGACAGGTCATTTTGGGACAATTGTCCATTTGCCTTTTTGTTGTTGGACAATATTCTTTCTAACAAACGACTGCTTGTGATTTTTTAATGCTTCTGTTGATCATTGACTGTTTCATTGTTTTGATTTTCTGACATTTCTGTTTGTTATATCAACAATCTTGTGAAGTCCTCTGAGACGACTGGGCTATGAAATTTTTTTTTTATCGAACTGAAATGAGTTTGCATATTTATTTTTAAACATTTCTTAAGCAGTGATATGGCCCTCTGGTATAATTGCGTTTAGAGGAAAAATATCTCACAAGCAGTGAGGAGCATCTGAAGAAAATGACATGCTTTTGAAAGCCTTTTCTTATGGGGTCTTTGGAAACTTGTACCCTTTAATGATATATTAGTAGTGTTTACTAAAAGTATGTGGGCTAACTTTGGGAAAACAACTAACAAGAATGTGAATTACTAACAGAAACCACATTAACATTCAAATTTACGTTGGCATAGATCAAGGGTGGGCAATTATTTTTCTCCAGGGCCATAACTGGTGGAAGACCAGACCACAGTCACTGATGTGACAAATTATCCTTATTGCAAGTACATTATTTGTAAAACAGGCCTTTTAATATTTTGATCATTTACTGTGCTTGTTGAATAACAATCAAAGATACATGCTCCATAGTTCAATCAGTTATTAAAAGAAATATAAAGAGTAGCTTATTCTCAAAAAACATGCCAAGGGCCAAATTAAGTCAGACCGAGGACCGCATCTGGCCCCCGGGCTGCAGTTTGCCCAGGTCTGGCATAGATGAACACTATAGGATCTATAACGCTCTGAATACAGGCAAAATGGTGGAAAAATTGTGAGACATCTCTTAACTGACAAAACATGGGTGTGGGAACTCATGGCAACTGTAACTTTAGTAAAATCTAAAATGATCTTTTGCACACTTTTTATTCTATTAAATTGTAGTTTCATGAGGCAAATGTATAATTTAATTTAAACATTCGTAAAAACTGATGATTGAACAGAGGTTATGCACATAACATCACAGCATTCCAATAATGTGTCGACAGTCTGATAATAAAAAAAAAAAACAATCACAACTACTGCTGAATATCGAGTTTATATCTGACATGTAAAAAGAGAGAAAATCAAGTAAACGGTAGAAAAGCAGAAACATCCTCCCATGCACGTTTCTCAGTAACACACTTTAGGGTCACATAGGCTAAAGTTCTTACCCTTATATGCTTAAGTAATATGTTTTTTTTTTTTTTTGTTTTTTTAAATCTGTTTGATAAGTGAATTATTTCTTGTGAAACAGTAAATATGTCCTACATTTCCAACTGCCCTTAGCAAATAAGTTAGCTAAAGTCTGCCCTGTTGTGCCAAACAAAAAAAATTAGGCTAAAAAAAAAAAAGCTAAGCCACTTAGAGTGTTGAAAAACATTTTTCAAATCAAAGAACAATAATAATCAGATCTTATGGGCCAGAAAACTATAATATAGCTAGCCCATTAAGACCAATTATCCTATTTGTTGGATGGATTTGCAGGTCAAAGCTCTTTTTATTGTGGTCCAACTGGGGCAATTTAACTGGATCTTGATCTTAATGTCCTCTTTTGTCTGCCGTAGAGGTGTCTTCATTAGATAGACAATTTTTCTAAATCCCTCTTGGAGTCCCATGCCAGTAGCAGCAGAACATGGCTGAATAAACCATGCTCTGCCCTCACACACTCTTCGGAGGTCAAGCTTCTCACATAAGGCTCCTGCACTCAGTGCTCCAGCAAGGTCTTGTTTATTGGCAAGGACCACCAATGGAATGCCCCAAAGTGCCTCATGATGTAGGGCCTGTAAGAGTAACAACAAATACAAATGATCACCATTAACTTGGTGTTTTGTGGCTAAAATGGCTTATTACCCGATGAAGTTCCTTATGAGCCTCTTCTAATCGTTTTTGGTCCCAGCTGTCCACTACAAAAAGAACTCCAGCGGCATCAGGGTAGAAATGTTTCCAATAGGATCTCATCTTCCTCTGGCCACCAATGTCCCACAGGATAAGTGCCAGGCTGCTTCGGTCTGTGTCCAAGCTCTCGACATTAAAGCCTACAGTCTGCACTGTCCATACATTCTCGTTGAATTTGAGTTTATACAATAATGTAGTTTTTCCAGAACTATCCAGTCCGAGCATCAAGACATGCGCCTGCTTCTGAGGTTTGGAACTGCGAGTTCCCATATCCCACACCATGAATAAAAAGCTATTGAGACTCTCTGATCATGTCAGTCTTTCATACGGTGCGACTCCAGAGCCCTGTCTTCAGTTAACTGGCGTTCTAAAAGCTATTTTTAACACTGTCAGTGCATGAGCTGCCACCTGCCCCAGTACATCACAGAAGTTCCAAAGATGTTGTATATCATACACAACTGAAAAACTACTAATGGTGTTTTTATCTTGGTTTGTAAGGTTCAGGAAGCGACAACAGTTATCATGGAAATAATTGCATATTTCTCGTTAGGCTTGCAGAACTTCCAATAGGAATATTTTAGCAAAAACTATAAAAAAGTAAACAAACAGCCATGGAACAACCCTGTAAACTGCTGGGTCAGTACTGGTAAATATTTCTATCCCACTGTAGTGTCAAACTATGTCTAAATGCTATTTTTAGTATTCAGCACTTTAAACATTAGATCAACTGATCATTCTACTGCTATGTGATGTCACCTTATTGTGTGCATAAAAGCACACACAACTTTGCATTTGGCCTGTGGTTTTTTCAATACTTAAAATTCTGCACCTGTTATAATACTCCTAAACATGGTCAGTGACAATGCCAGTGTTAACTCTTTAACACGCAGGTAACTCCAGCAGTTATGCTGCGTTCCAGGTAACTGGGAACTGAGATATGTCCCAGTTGAAAAATCCCAGTTTCCAGTTCAAAGCATTCCAACCGAATCAATTCCCATGTAAACATTGTGACTAATGCTAACATTTGGAATAAACAAAAGTAACCTGTAACCAATGTTTATTTTGTGTTAGTCGACCTCAGATTCACATTTTGTGTTGATTATTGATTTTTCATGTGAAGTGGGACCCCTCAACCAGGTTCCAGTTCACAAGAGGCATAGGCTCTGTGCACAAAACGTCAGTTGGCTTGTTTATATTAAAAATTGCTAATTTCTGTTCTTATGAGTATTTACTGTTAGCGTTATCAAGTAGACAAAACAGAGTGCTTTGGTGAAAAATTCTTCTGATTTGTAAAGTTTTTATCAGTTGTTTATAGTGCAAGTCACAACTTAACAACTTAATCTGAATAAAATGCCCAATAATATGAAATGTTCTGGATCAACACCAGCCTGTAAAATAGTCTCATTATGTCCAATTAAAGTCACAACCATGATATCGACTGGACCGATATCATAGAGCCGATACCGGATCCAGCAAAATGTCCTGGATCGGTACCGATATTTGATCCCAGTATCGGATCGGAGCATCCCCAAGTTGTTGCTGTTCCAGTGCATTTTTACAAGCGTTAAACATCCCATTTCCAAGTTGCCTGGAATGCACCATTAAATCACATTCTAATATCCATAAACAAGATAGAATTAACTGGTGAACCATTTCGTTTTGTAGCGGAGGTAAAAGCGCAGTAAACAACATGGAACTGTGCGTTAAGTTATAAACAGACTCCAAGTTTACAGCTTTCATAGGCTAACCGATCGAATAGCAATAAGATTAAAAATTTGACGGAGCCAGTGAAAATGTTAAGTAACAACACACTCAAAAGGTAATGTCATGAAACAAAATGTGCTATATATATATAAAAAACAAAAAAAAAACAAAAACATTTATTTATTCAAAAGTTGTTTGGCAAATGTATGTTTATTGCATGGTTAGTGCATTTTTATTTATTTTTACATCAGGAAGGGATAGTGCAGCAGCAACTCATAATAATGTCATTACAGCCAACATTGAAGTAAGCAAGAAAAAAAAGAAAAGCAAATGCAAATGAAATAACAGCCACCATCAAAAAGCAGTGATTTATGTTATATTATGCCTTTATGTTAGGCTTTAATTAATGATGTTAAAGTTATAAAACAATTTCAAGTGTCCAATTTTTGTTTCTGAACATACATTGTAATAAAACTAATTTATATGAGCAAGTACGTCTGGCTCTTTTTATTTACAAAACAAAATCAATAAAAAATAATAATAAATAAAAAATCTATTTAACTTTTAAGTGATATGATGATGTTATACCACCAAATATAGTGTTAAATTATAAAAGGCATGAAATGTTCTTGGCTGCACAGTATGAAAATTAAGGCATTAAAACATCTACCATTCAAGGCTTACATTTGCAATATTAAGGTTTACATGATATAATCAATCAAAATTAGACAGACAACTCTTACATTTACAGTTGTGCATGATTTGTCACAGTATTGAATGCATGAGTGGCATATTCATCTTTGCTTACAAACCTACATAATACATTTCAATTACAATCGTCAAAAAGACATACAAAGTAATCAATGCCAATTTTTCAATTGCTGTACAACTAAAATATGCATACTTAAATTTGTTTAACTGTACTATGGTAAATAATTGTAGACAAATGAGCTTGCGTAATTATGGAGAGAAAGTAAGTTGATCTTGGTAGGTTTGACTGTATGACAATGAATAAAAATGTGTTTAAAAGAAAAATTTCAACCTGGATTAAAAGATTAAAAAAAACGACACTTAGAATCAAGTTTAAGTTGCAAATGGACCAAAAATATACTTCCATCTATTCTCTCACAATATTTTAAGCACATATATCCTCTCATAATTGCATAATAACAATGACAACAAAAAAGAATTGGCCAGCTTACATTCACATATTTGCAAAGTGATAATATTAACTTTTTTTTTTAAACAAGAAAAGGGCTTGTACCTTTTGTTTGATTGAAGTTGTCATTGTACTTCTTGTATTGTATTCTACTTCTCAGTAGACCTGCCTTTGAACTTGACAACCATAACAGTGATGTTGTCAGGGCAGCCCCTATAGAAGGACTGCAGGACAATGCTCTTGGCTCCAAAATGTGGCTCGTCCAGTCGATCCCTGATAAAACGCACAGCCTCCTCATTGCTGAAGGTGTCCCATAGACCGTCCGATGCCAGGATCATAAATTCAGGTTGAAGCTTGTCCAGGTCAAAAGACATGATGTCGGGATCTGGTACAACAACATTGAGATTCTTCAAGGGGTAGTCTCCCAGAGAGCGTGACATAGCCAGGATGCCTTGAACACGCCAGGAACCATTAAAACTGATAAAGCCACCTGTGCAATAAGAAAACAAAATAAATAAACAGAGTATGAATAATTGTGATAAGATCTTTTCATCCATAACTACTTCCTACAATGAACTACTTTAAAACGCCACTAGAGGGCATGAGTGGTTCATATTGAGAACTAAAGATTTGCAAGGTATGACTAAAGGTAACTACCTTCAATAAAACTGCATGCTATGCTAAAACTCAATCAAATCCATCATATTAAGTGTGGCATTTTTTTTAGTGGGAACATTTTGTTTAACCAAAGACAAGGTAATGTCAAGTCTGAAAACACTTACCAGCCTTCTTGATCCTTTTGCGTTCCTTGAGCTGATAAGGCTTGTGGTCATGTGAAAGAGGAATAGCGTTGCCATTTTTATCACACAAAACTCCTCGAGAGTCTCCAACATTGGACACGATTAACTCCTTGTCAGACAACAAGGCCACTAGACATGTTGTACCTTCCACACAAGAAAAGAACACACACATTACACACCCCAAAATTCAGTTTTGCAGCACATTTCCTCTTAACTTTGTGATTGTTCTAAGATTACACAATGCTGCAGTTTGTAATATTGTATTAGATCACACTCAACCCTTAAAACAAATAGGCTACAGCAACTTTTTAAGTCAGATCGTATTGTTCCGTACAGGTTAGCTACTCAGAGAGGCAGCAATAAATCAGTTACCACAGTTTTATAGCATAAACAATAAATGTTCTGGTACAAATATCACATAATGTAACTCCAACTAGGGCTGTACAATAATCAAATTTCAATTTAAATTATGATTATTATTGTACTCATTTATGAAAATAGTATAATTGAGTACCGTAATTTTTGCCCTATTGAGCGCACCTGAATATAAGCCGCACAAACTAGATTTAAATAAGAAAAATAAAAAAGTGCATACATAGGCCGCACTTATTAATAGTAAGTCTATGAGAATCTGTAATTTTGCTGCATTGCCTTATAAGCCGCAGAGTTCAAAGTTTCTGAAAAAAGTAGCGGCTTATAGGTCAGAAATTACGGTAATCATGATTATTAACCATGACTCTTAAGGGAGTTTGTAAAAGCTCAGTTATTTCCTTGAGTTGTACAAGAAGGTCCCAGACTGTTTCTGTACAATTGTAGAATACACTTACAATGGTCCTTTTTTAATAAGAAATTTCACCCATTTCATTTGATCTCTTCACTCTGTATTTAAACAGCTCCACTGCCTTTAACAGTGCATTTTACACCGTGCACCCTTAACAGGAGTACTTGGTGGTTGTTCTAGGTAAAATATTGCTGTGCACTGTTACAAAAATGCCTCACTAAATCTTTAAAACTTGGTGAAAAATCTATTTTGATTAGTTGTATCATTATTTGCATCATTATGTGTCCCTATGCTGCACTTGCTTTTGCGGTTTGCCATGCAAGCGTCCAGCTAATTATCTATATCTGCTTCCTATGGCATGGGAAATAATAGACTAGGATGCCTACATAGTGTTCTCTAGTCCAATTAGCCCAGTCCTGCCAGACGTACACTCTCTGCCCCTATTAATGCAGCATCAGCCAAAGGCCTGGTCCCAAAGCTTTTGGTAATTAATGAAACAATCCAGTCAGGCTCACCTTCACTTCACATCACAAAACATTTATTCTATCCTATGTATGAAACTTGTAAGAAAATAAAGAACCCAAGGTGCTATTTACTAATGTTATAACCAGGTCAACACAAACAATCTAAACAGTAAGTTTTATCACTAAATCTTAACTTGATTGGAACTGGCTGTAGCTTGAATTCTAACTCAATTCCTGATGTTGGAAACACATGACAGTCATGTGCTTTTCATTGGTTCTAGTGCATGGGATTCCAAAGCAGAGGTGCTCAGGAACATGTATGAAAGAACAATGCAGACAATGCATCTCTATTTTCTGCAATACTATGTCCTCATTTCTTGTTCAGTATACATCTTGACACTTGACATTTTTAAAATATTCACCCATAAAGGCCTCTCTTCACTCCTGGTCCCCCCTCTCTGCTTCTCTCTAGAGATAATTACAACAAGCCCACGAAGATCAGCTTGTATTTAAACAGCTGAATAAGCAAGGCCCAGGGCTGCTGACAGTCACTGTTCAACAGCAGTCACGAAAAACAAGAGAGAAGAAAATACTGAAAATACACTACTGTCATTTTACAAGTAGATATTAATCAAACAGACAGATCTCTATTCTGTTCTACCGTGGAATGTAATAATATGTCCAAGTTATCTACTACATATGTTTTGTCCCAACTCTGAACACCCACCTGCTTCATTGTATGTGGCAGAGAGTTTCTCCAGCATGTCTCTGTCTAAGTTTAGGATCTGCTGTTCCAATATTGAAGCATAAGAAGGTCCACCTCTCTCCTTCTCAGTTCTTTCCTTGTCTCGGTCGCGCTCTTTGTCTCGTTCATAGGCCTGCAGCTTTTGGCGCAGAGCCTCGGGCAAATGGGCTTTGGCAAAGTCAGCAGCAGCCTGGGGTGAAAAAAGAGAGCACAGGAGAAGAAAAGAGTTGTTATTTATGTGGTTTTGTCCTTTGCACATGACAACAATCTGAGATATGAGTGAACACAGATCAATATAAAAAGCAGATAATACTGTAGTACCATCAATTTGTTTTCAATCAAAATGTAATGATTGAATGATTTCAAATAAAGAGAACCTTTAAATGGTATAACTTTACATTTCCCCATTAACAACAAACTTACTACCTACAAAAATACTGTTAAAGGGAACATTTTATCTAAAACACACATGAGATCTCTTAAAGGTTGTATGGAGGATTTTCAAAAAATGTTTGTTCTCAGTCTTGGTCAAAAACGATTTGTAACAGCCTTGTATTTATGCTAAACAAAAAATTAATTATAAAAATATATCAACTGTGGACATGATAAATCCAGTAAAACGATGACCAATAGATAACGAGGTACCTCGTTATCTACTGGCCTGTTATCCTGTCAAGCAAACCCTCAGTGTTCCTAAGTAACTCATTGGTCCAGTTAGCAGTGAAGGGCGTGGCCCTCGGAGGAGAAACACATGTGCATCATTTGAAAAACAGCAAGCAGTTGTTCGATTTGATAAATCCTCCATACAACCTTTAACAGTGGTATTTGAATTGATTCATTTATGTTTGAAGTAATCTGAATTGTCTTGCAGCTGATACTCGAGTGCTCAGAAAATTCCTGTTTATCCCCGTCTACTTTATGTATTTACTTAAAATCAATTAAAAATAGATCTAAAAAAATGTAGGGCAAACAATTATTTATATTTTAATTGAGTGGCTTGTTAAAGTTAAAATTCTTAATGAGGCAAGACTTTAAGCCAATGAACTCAACAGACCTGTTGCTAATTCTAAGATTTATTGTCTTTTTTTTTCTTTCATGAAACACATGGGAAAATATTACTCTTTCAATTACATATTCAAAAATTGCACATTTTCCTAAACACGTCTTCACTCTCCTCACAAGTTTAATCTGAAGAAAATCATTTTAAAACTAAATTGACATGACCAAGATGAAAAGCGAAAAGTTCATTCTAATTATCTGAGGTTGGCAACTTGCACGCTGCTCTTCACTACTCTGTCTGGATCCAATTCAGCTCTGGGAAATTGCTTCAAAGGAGACTCTAGGGCTTCCTCTGTCTCCAATCAAAACACATCCCAAGCCTTTCTCTTTTTAGATCTCATCAATAGAGCTGTCATTATTGTTTACAGTCGCTGTCACCTGTAGACATAGACAACTTCTCAAATACTCACTGTGAAACTGTATAAAAGAAAGTCTGACTAATACTTTTAGGAAGACCACAATGGACACTTCCTTTTCCACCATAAAACAAGGTCTGTTCTAAGGTAATTAAAACACTATGCCTCATAAAAACAAGGATATTCAAATGATATTTCGTCACAGGAATGTGTTAGTATGTCATTGATGATGATGATGGTTTATTTAAATAGCACATTTTGATTCACACAGCAACTGATTATGTTTTTGTAGCATTTGTTCCCTATAAACAGTAGAGCTATAAGGTTTTTGCATCTTAAAATAATATGATAAATGGCCAGAGGTCTACAAGACACAGTAATTTTAGATTACTTTTTTAGGAAGAAAAAAGTAATTGTTAAACATAAATAAAGTTCAAAGCATCTAAATTAAAACCTTTGCCAACATAAATGTGAATATTAATTGCGTTTTATGTCACATTTAAAAACGCACATAAAATGAACAGGAAGTTATCCTGTGACACAAAGCACAAAAAAGCACTCATACACAGATGCAACACATGGCAAGCAGAAACAGTTGAAAGCTTGGTTAGCTTGTCCTTAAGCAATTCCATGGCATAAAGCAGAAAAATCATCAGACAAAAAGCGGACTGATACAAGCGGTCACCAGAGCTAACCAAGCTGTTCATTAAAACAGAAACAAAAATAAAAAGGGGGTGTAAGGAAAAAACATATTTTTATTATTTCTCTTTGAATTCAAATCACAAATCTATTGCACAGTCGAGTAAAATGATGTGGAGCTTTTAAAATTGGATCACAAAACATCTCACTGTCATCTCACTGTCAAAATTGTGTTTTCAATGCTCCAGACATTTGCAGAGGCGCTGCGTGTTTCCTCCAGTGACTTTGCAGGGTTCACTGTGTCCACAAGAGCCGCAGGTAATTTCATTGTCTTTCACTTCAGGGCTTTGCATGTTTCAAGGCTGTATGTACCAGCAAGTAGTTTGTGCGTAAGTAGAATTTGTAACTGCAAGTCAAGAATTTACCAACATCCTGCATGAGCTATCCTGTTTACAAGGATCTCTATAACCCTCTAGCACAATTTAATCCAGGCACTTTTAAGTGTGTGGCACCCAAACAACGACTTCACCCAGACGTCTCCAAATTAAGGCGTTAAATCTGAGCCTTAACCACTACAAACACACAAACACACCCTTGGGCTTGATGAAAAGATTTAGGCCTTATGGAATTTGGCGGGGTAAAATAGTCAAAGCAGTTGTACTTTTATGCTGTAAGCATAGATTGTAAGTTAGGAAGATTTATCTTTTCCACCAAGAAGTATTTTCAAAATGCAGCTATTTGTAAGCAAATCTGTGCCTGGTCTCTGTGTTCTGTCTGACTTAAAAAATAAAGGTTTTAAAATTTCAAAGCAAAAAGAGTGCTCTGATTGACTGTGCTTGGATGGTCCACTAGTCACTTCATTATGACTAAAATCATGTTCTTAAATGTTTTGTGGAGGATTTTCAAAAAATGTTTGTTGTCAATCTTGGTCAAAACTAGTTGTATAGATTTGTAACAATGTTATACTTATGGTAAACAAAGAATCATACAAATCTATAAACATGGTAAGGCCAGTAAAACATTGTTAACCTGTCAATCAAATCCACTGTTCCTAGTAGCTCATTTGCCGAATTAGCAGTTGGAGGCGTGACTCCGGGCAGGGAAACGTGTGCATCAACAAAAAACATTGCTGCATTTGTCTTTCCTTGGAAAATCTTCCATACAATCGTTAAGCTATGACTGCAGCAAAAAAATCAATGCATAAATGTTGATATACTGTATGTGTTGAAGAATTTGTGATGGATGGATTTAACTATCTATCTGTTTTGCAATGTGAAAATGAGGTACATCAGCTTTAAATATCTAATCACAGATCTCAAAAAGAGTCAAGAATCAGATAATTATTGCCATAGCGATTAGCAATTTAAAACAATGTTTTATTATTTTTTTTTTATTGAAAAAGTATGTTTGTTGTATATAATAGACTCTGTGCAAGGAACTTCAGCTGGCTTGTTTATATTAAAAAGCATTTCCTGTTTAGGTCATTTCTATTAAGTTTTCCCTACACCTGCATCTTAAAATGATAAATACTCAGAAGATCAGAGTGGTAGTGAGTTTGTGGTGAATGTAACAGAAAACACATTAAAGACTTCACAAATCAGAAGAATAATTCCTCATAGGACACTTGTGTGTTTAAAAAGAGATGTGTTTGTATCGTAATGCTAATGCTAACAGGAAATGCTTGTACAGAAGTTAGCTATTTTGAACAAAACAAGCCAACTGATTAGACATTAAATTAGTTATGATTAGTTATATTGTCTAAGCAAAGACATATTAACATTGAAAATGTCACCTGATGTTGACATTGTTGCCAAAGTTTTGTTTTTAACGCTTAAATTAAGAAGTGCGTGCCTATTGAAGTTATAACATAAATATGCCTGTTCCAGTAAAAGTCATGTATGGAGGGATTCGGAAGTCTGTAGCATGGCCCTCTTTTGGCTCAGAAGCACAGGAGGACAGAAATTGAGTTGAGCAAAACCAAGGATTTCAGAGGTCAGAGCAATAAAATTGGAACAGAATGGAAAGTGAATAGAAGTCCATTAAAAGTGGCTGGAAATGCTTCAGTGCCTTCATCCGTCTGAGAGACATGAAATACTGGCTCTCGGCATAAGAGAGTGAGAGCCATTTCTTCTCCCCGTCTCTGAATACAAAGGGGTGAGAGGTGTGAGAGTGCTGTGATAAGAACATCTGATCACCATGGTTACTTAGGACAGAGCTGTGGAGTTTATATGTTTTAGGGGAAACCTTCGAGTAAATAAACCAAAATGTCATTAATGGAAATATAAAGACAACAATGTGATAATGTGCTAATAACAGCTGTGTGGTCCTCAAAATCAAAAGCGTAGGTGTAATATTCATTCACATGTGTTGTGTGTGAATTTTGTCAAAATGCTCAAAGTAGTAATAAAGCAAATATGTATATTTTCATTTGAATTTTGTGTCATACCTCAGTGGAGATGTTTTCACTAATAAATGCAGGCGGACGTGACTAATACCAGATGGAGGTGCATTGTCCACATGCGCCCAAAGACTAGCCTATTTTTCGACAAACACAAAACATTTTTCTCAGTGAATAAGACTAGAGGTTTGCTCATTTATTTTGCAATGAAGTTTTACATCAAAGGTTACTGCACAAAGTTCACAGTGACAAACTATAGCATAGTGACTGTACTCGTTTCTCTTGCAACAAGATCAATTGTAGCGGGCATTCTCATTCAAACAGGGCATGCACTTGGGTAATCAGTTTCAGGTCACAAAACCGTGCAGAAGATTTCTCCTGTTGTCCTTGTAGTGACAGCAGAGTCGATTGGATGAAAACTCAATTTAAACCTAAGCATTCTGTTAGAGAAAAGCAAGCTGTAGTTGATCCATAGTGTGGTATTGACTTTAGCTGGCAGTCAGAGGAAGCTATCAAAGTCTGACACACACAACACGCTCTTCTTTATTTCTCTGTGGCACGGCTCAGACTCATTTACCAGACGATAATTAATACAAGTGGTGAAGTGAGAGTGTGATTGAAGTGCTTGGTTTACAGCAGGATCAATACAGGCCTTGATGTAGAACATTCAGATGGCCACAACAGAGGAGAATAGAGATGAACCCTCACAGAAGGCTCATGGTTACTTGGTAAGTAGCCTGCCTTAGTGTGATGTATTTATCCAAATCAGCACAATTTAAATGTGCAGTGTTTGTGACAACACTCAAAAACGTTGCAATTTCCTCTGTATGAAAGTTGAAACCACGTAGATAAATAAATACCATGACCTATGAAGGCATTGCCGATAGTTTTTCATAAACAGTCAGTTCAGGCAAGTCTAACCTCTCACATGATTGAGTAGCATTACTGTTAAATCTGAATGTATTTTTTTTAAATTGTGTCCTAAAATAATGCGTAAAGCACGACCTTTCCAGGAGTTCAGTTTGAGAGACAGGCGTAGATGAACACAACAGGGCAGCATATTCAAAGCATGGATGAATGCATTCATGATTTGTATATTTTAACTAACAACTCTTTGTCTTGCACATGAAGACACATGTACGGAGCAAAAAGAGCAGCTTTGAAACCTGACAACATACAAGGTCAACCTGTTTGTCATACTTTAAATTGTGTAAATGATAAATTGTATATATCACGCCTTCTGATGTCGATAAACAATGAGAATAACGTTGGAGCTAAAGGTGATCCTTGTGGAACTCCAGCTTTTATTATATAAACTTAGTAAAAATTGAATCATCTATTTCATCTGATTGTGATCTGCCACGGAAATAGTTGGGAATGAATCTGGCTAGATTGCTTCTTATGTCATAAACTGGTAGTTTTTTGTAGAATGGTGACATGTGGCACGCTGTCAAATACTTGTCATCTCACAATTCTGTAAACATTTGTGGTGTAAATACACAAGCTGCTCATTTAAAAAAAAAATCATGTTGAACACTTCAAATTAGAAAGCTAGACTTCAGAAAATACAACAATTTGTTATTGAGTTTAATCATTTATGATATTTGAGGTTATAGACATAGGTCAGGGTTCCAGTCATCAAATTAAAAAAAAATATTAATAAACAAGTTTTCCAAAACCAGTGGGTGCAATGAACAACTAATTTCAGCGACCATCGAGCAAATGAAACAATATGTACTAAGAAGAAAACATAGTACATATAGCTTGAAACGAATTGGAAGGATTTCCAACTCTAATCCAACTGAAAAAATTAAGAAAATTACTGACACAAAATAACATATAATAATTAACAGAGCTCACTTACTAAAGAGGCAGAATTTAGTCTTTCTGCAATTTCATAACAGGAGGGTGCAATATATAAAACATTTTGTGCAAGTGTGCATTTTCATGATGTGAACAGATGTAAGAAAAACGATGAGTGTTGCCTTTGGGCCCATGGGGGTTGGCTAAGCACTTCTCAAATATCCAGCTGTAGATATGCCCTTGTGCAGAGGACAAAGACATAACGATAATAAGAACTCTGTCTTATGTTTTGACAACAGAAAAAATACACCGTAATCCCATTATCAGGTCATAATGATATATGGTGATTATGCTTTACTAGTTGCAGTAAAACAGTAAAACATAAATAAAAAAAATAATACAAAGTTCAAGAAAGAAACCCTTTCACATATAATATCTGAAAAATATGTTTTATTCATTACATCATCTGAACAGATTTGCTATAGTCAAGTTCAGGATGAAACAACTACCTGAAAATGTTTCATATTTGCAACAAGTATGCTAAACGCTCCATATGGTTGCATTAGCTGGGGTCTCTACTACTAGTAAACATAACTCTCTAATGTAAGAATATTTTTAAACTAAAGCTGACCTTTGTGTTTTTAGCATATTAAAAGCTCTGTTGGCTTGATGCTTGATAAAAATTCTGCTTATGAGTGATCATGTCACAATCCCGAGATCAAAATACAATCCCACAAAACACTTGCTGTATATTTGGAAATAGTTTAGCTTGAGCCACAACCAATAGCTGTGTTATTTGATAATCATGTAAACAAGACACTGTAATTACAAGAGCGGTCTTTAAATATCACCTTCAAAACCAAGTGAACGTTTAGTCCATGGGAAAAGCAGAAGAGTCAGTCAGAATGAATGAGACTTGATGCGTTAAGCAACTGTCAGCAAAAAGTTTCCTCAAACAACTAGTGCGGCTCTGTCTTTTTAGAATGTGGGCCACAGAATGCCTGGAGGAGCAGAGCTAAGTAAATGTCACCCCTCTCTCACACACACAAACATCCCCCTCTAACCTACAATCTGCCTCTGTGCCCACACACATCAGACACTGGTGGCTGCAGTTCTCATTTGTATTCTGTGATAGGAGGAGTCTCCGCTCTCTGCCTCTGGTCTATCAACTACATGCATTACATTCAGCCCTACAAGCAGAAGGTGGCTATTGCACTACAGAATATCTAACACAGGAACTAGTTGATTGTTGTTTGTATACATATTACATGCTGTATTCGTTATATATAGAACTAGTAGTACAAGTTTGGATTTTTAGTGATGTGTGCTAGAGTATCCTCCAGTGGAAGTCATCTCACAGATATATATACTTGAAGAAGAACCACAGTAAGATTGATGTGAGATGGATATAAAGATATACAGACAGTACGTGTCACAGACTGACACAGAAGCTTAGATTTAGTTTTAAGACCAAAAATATTAAGAACACTGAGCTGAGTCGCCCAACACCCCACCAGGTTGTTGATAGTAAATAATATTCATATATCACAAAATCCTCTTGCTTCTAGACTATTCATTAGCAATAATGAATGCACAGGTGTGTAGAACTGGGAGATATTGACAAAAATATCTGGAGATTTTTTTCGGCATATCTCGATAACAATAATCAGATAATATTTTGTCAATCCAAAAGAAATGTGTTAAAATCTGTATTGATTGCAGTTTTTTCAATGTATATCATTATAATTTCACACACTTTCCTTTGGGTGTTTTTTATTAATGACTAAACCCATTCACATTTTCCATTACAAAAAATTTTAGCTGTAAATTTTTACTATAAACTCTACATGTCTGTGGCATATAGAGATGCAGACTGAGGTCTGAAACCTCTGCCAAGATTTGCTTCCTCTCTCCTGAGTCAACAGCTTCCTGCTCTTCATTCAGACCTTCCTGTGTCCTCCATTCAGAGTGCACCTCATCTCCATACAGCTGCCCCCACTTGGTAAACAACACTGTCAACAAACTATGTGCCACGCTAGGGAGAGAGAAGCAGCAAAGTGTGGCATGCAGTCTAGGACTGTTCCATATTTCTCTTGTGCAAATGTCGAATTTCCATAAAGCAGCTAAATGCATGGCTGCAATGGGGCAGCCATTATATATATATACTGTATATATATATTTAGTTCAAATATATAAAATGCCAAACTAATCATCATGAGCATGTTGACTAACTCTATCCATGAAACATCTATTTAGTTCAGATTCATAGAAGTATTAATATTAAAAATTAAATCAGGTCATTTACAGTGTAATGCAGGACTTCATCTATACTACAGTCTACGCCACCTAACCATAACACTGGAAATACTTTATCTAGAATGACATTTGATTTATCGGAGTATAATGTGCTTTTTGACCTCGTTTAATGGTGCCACTCTATGGAATCTATGCTGTAAGAGTTATTTTAAGAAGTATGTGGCTTACGTCTCTGTGTGAGGGCCCCAAAAGTTCAAATCACGGTCACATGAAGTAGAGCTTTAGTTACCCATTTGTCATCTAATAAGAGGCAGTTGCAAAGCATGGATGCAGTTTTAGTAGTTTTAAGGAAAGGTTGGATTATTTTCAACTTTTGCATTAAGAAGATAGAAATACGGTTGAAATAAAGGTCTTTGTGGTCCAGAAAGGCTACAAATACATCTGGGCTGCTGCAAAGAGTTTCACATTTTAATCGCACCTTCAAAGGCGTCCACTGTCATTTTTCAGTAAACAACAGCTTATTGTCGTTATATTTTGATTAAGGTGAGTCACTTTTTGTTTCACAAAAATTGACCCAGAAATGACTGAAATCTGAACTTTTTTAAACATTATCCTAATAAACTCTAAACTTCGTTCCCCTAAAAACTACATTAAAGCAGTAATATTGTTATTTTATTTGATTTAGCAAATTCACAGAAAAAGTAGTTTGTTCTTGTGAGGCTTAACAAAACTGAAAACATATCAGAATCATGATTATCGTGAGAAGAATTGAATTGTGACAAAACAGAATGGTACTATCTATATTATTAGAATTATATTTACGACTATGATTAAGACAATGGTCTCTCACTATCTCCTACATTTTGCCTTTGTATTTGGAGAAACAAGTAGAAAATACAAAATCAATCCCCTGTTCTTTTGTGTCATAGTCCAAAAGCAAATCAATACTAATTCCTTCCATCTGCCATAGTTTTCATAAACTGGAAAAAGCTCCAGTGTGTAGGCTGCACTGTTGCTTTAGTAGGCACATATTGATTGCTTGAGCGTATCAAGAGCAGATAAGAGGAGAATTATAAAGAGCACATGAGGACAGAGCTGCTGTTTCAGTGAAGTGAAGAGTAGTTATGTGTCATGCCACAGGTTTGGTTTTATGCAGCTCAATACTATGTCATTTCAGTACTGGCAGTGTGAAATGGAAGGCTGAAATAAATAAGTGAAAGGACCTTATCACTTTTATTGCTTTTAGGGATGTCAAGATTATTCGGTAATTGATAATTGTGATTACTCAAGCACCAATAAAAAATAATAATCATGACCATTTTAGAAGCAAAATCAAAAGCCTTTTTAGTTTATTCTATAGAAACATGAGCAAAATGTCAGTTTCAGCTTAAGGCGAAAATGTGTTATCTATTAGATAAATATATTGTTTTTATTCATTCATTTTTACTACAGTGACTTAGCCTTATTATGAATATAAATTTCCAATTATCAGCTATTATTTGTTTGCCACAGCATGACGTATGTCAGAATTGGTTCAACCCCTTCTAAGTAAATGTTGCCATTTAAAAGCAAACTGATTACTTTTTCACTCATAGAAATTATAATTTTAGAAGAAAATTAAGTCATTCATTAACCTCTATTAAAGCAAAGGCATCTAAATGTTTCTGTAACATTTTTTTTTTTTGCATTCAGAAGCTTGATTTAATAAAACTGGTCTAAAATCTTGAGGGAAAGTGATGAGTTAGACAATGAAAATGCAAGTAAATAAAAATGTCTCTGCTGTTTGGTTGTAACAAGTGTAATCTTGAATAATTGCAAAGTCGTGATGATTTGTCAGACAATTTTCGCAATAGTAAAATTTGATATCGTGCCATCCCTAATTGCTATTCATGTCATTTGGAAAAAGATTTTTAAAAATGATCCAACACCAAAAGACAACTTCAAACTGGGACAAACTCTAAAAAATAAGCCTAGCCATCTTTCAGGTTCTGTAGATAGTTTACCCAGAAAGTCTTGGAGCATATACTGTATGTTGAAGATTCGTGGACCAGGAGAGTCTGCAAATTCAGTGCTTGTGCTTGTGCTAGACTAAGGCTTTGCAAGAAAAAAAAGTTCAGTTCATACAGTACTGACAGCTTGACATTTAGTGTGTTCTGTGAAAGAACAGCTTTGTTTTAACAACGACAACAACGTGGTTAGAACTGCATTCACTCCAACTGGACAGCGCAACCTATTTTGGGTAGGTTCTAAAATATATCCCAGTGGTAGTTTTAAAGGAAAATGATAATCAAAAATAGCTACCAGAGGCTATCCAACTTTCCACTGGTCAGGTCCAAGTGTTTTCTTTCTTCCTGTTTTTCAAAGTCATGCTGGTACATGACTGGCTTACATAAAGTGCCACTCCAAAATCTAAATCCCAATGCAAACTTACAGTGCACACATGCAAACATAGAGCTTGTAGCAAAACATTTCTCCGATTCTGATAATACGGCTCTACTCTAGAGACAAGAATGTAATGTTGTTTGCAAACTTTCGACAGCTTGTGAATTTGTTTTGATGGCCGACTAGAAAAAAAAAGAGCCACTGGCATAGAAGAAGGTCCTACGGGCATGAGTTCATGGTTGTCTGAGGCAGCCCAGTTTCCACAGCAGGTGCAGAGCCATCACAGTGTTAAGCCACCTCACTCTGACCTGCTCACTATTTCCAGCCTCAAGCACCAAACTCCATGAAGAAACAGCTACTAAAAAAAGACAAAGCTTCTGTTAGCATCTGTACGACTCTGGTCTGTCTGCTATGGTTACTGGACAGAAAAGGCACAGATAATACTACTACAACTTTACAACAACTAATAAAAGCAATGATTGTTTCAATTGTTTTGCTTAATCACTAAAAGTATGTATGGAGTAGTGAAAGTAAAAATTTAACAACACTTCTTGCCAAGATCAATAAACAACTGACCTGAACTTTACCTTATTACATAGAATGCAAGTGTATTAGACTAATCAGCTTTTTTGTCACTATTAGAAGATTTTTTCCTTTGTGGATGTGCATTTTTTGTGTGTGATGTGAGCAAAATGGTGGACTTGCCTCAGGACTGGAGGCAGCAGACTGTTTAATATTTCACAGCCTGATAAATAAGTCAGACAGCCTAAGAGATAAGGTGACTCTAAGAAGAGGACGAAACACAGCAGAGGAGTCATGGATACGGCGAACTGAGCTGAAGGGAGAAGAAAAAAGACGAGAGGGTTAGAGAAAATGTCTAAGAAGGCATGAGGAAAACTGGACATCATAACTAAAGAAATAACATGACTATAAAAGGAACAGCCACTTAGATGACATGGGGATATCTACCATTCACAAACTGAAAGAAGGAAGACAATCAAACTTAGTCCAGAATAAAGTACTGGGAAGTAACAAAATCAAGCATAAAGTGTGCATCTATCCTATCCCACCTTTATCAACCCATCCCCTAAGGTCCCATAGACAAGGTAGCTTTTTTCAATCTCTCGAGAACCTATAAAAGAGACTAAGTTCAATTCTGTGAAGCTGGTGTGAATCAGATTTGGACTGTCATCGACACACAGGATCAAAGTAAGTACGTATAAGATAATCACTACAATTTTACAAGTCAAATAAAGAAATACTTGGACAGCAGTAGAAGGAGACAGGGGAGCCAGGGGAGTAAAGGCATCATCAGAAGGCATTGTGAGAAGAAAAGAACGGAGAACAGAGGAGACAGGGAAAGAAGTATGTCACGCTTTCTCCAGGGAGACATCGTTTTGAGTCCCAGTTCTTACAATCAAAATGCACTCGCTTTTTGTGATGAACATATCCTAGTTCTTCACAAAAAGTGAGTGCATATTTTTGATATACAGAGCATGCCAGTCTTTTTTATTTTCACAAAAGTTTAGGGCTGGGCCATTAATCGAAAATCGAGATCGAAACCAAACAAATTATCAATTATTTGGTGGTTTTGGATTGAAAAATCAAAAAACAATATTTTACCAGTAAAAATGTATAGTTTGGAGCAAAAGTCAAACTTTGAGGCAGAATATTGATATATAGTTTCAAAAAATCTTAAATGAAACATATTAAAAGTTTTAGTTTTGTTTATGTTCATGAATGGCATTTTTCTTTTGTTTTTGAAAAGGTTAAACAAAATTGAATCAAAAATCCAGATCGATCAATATGCCAATCATTTTTCTACTACAAAATTAAAATAGAAGTTAAAGACACTGTTCATTTTGTCCCTTGTGTACATTGTTCAGCACAACAAACGCTTGAGTGGCCAATAAGGCACTTATCTGGGCTTGACACTTGCACCAGTATAAAAGCTGGATTTTGGCTCCACATTGGGAGCCCGCAACCAAAGGTGAGGCAACTAAATACGTTGGGTAACAAGGAGCAGGGACAAAGGTGTCTCTTTTTAGTTTACTTGTGTAATAGAAGAGTTACAGAGGGGAACATTCTGCTTGTCTGCCCATTGCCATGCTCCTTTTCACCTTCAACACCCTCTCTCCACACAGTGTCTGAGCAGATGGAAGCACAGAGCTCATTAAGCTTCAGTGAATCATCTCAAGAGCGTGGAAAGATACTCAAATATACATCATTTAATAAACCAAAGGCAAAATAAGACCAAACAGACAATTAAGTATCACTCCATGCAGCGATTATCATGTTATTCCTTCTAATTGCCACACTGATTAAATCCAAAAGGGCTACATCCAGCTTTATCCCCACCTCAATCTGCCTGTTGAATGACTGAGAAGGTCCAGTCGTGTGACACTGGCAGGCTACTTTGTAAAGAGGAAGTGATGATTAGTGGACTTCTTTTATTGATCTATTTATTTAGGGCTGGGCGATCTGGGAAAAAATATAATCACGATTTTTTTTCTCATATCGCTCGATCTCGATTTTCGATTCGATTTAGCTTAACCTTTTCAAAAACAAATGAAAAATGCCATTCATGAACATAAACGAAACTAAAACTTTTATTATGTCCCATTTATAAGATTTTTTGAAGCTTTATATCATTATTCTGTCTCTAAGATTGACTTTTGCTCCAAACTACACATTTTTATTGACAAAAGTTCAGTTTTCGATCTTTCGATTCAAAACCCAGCACCAAATAATTGACGATTCGTTTCGATTCGATCTCGATCTCTCGATTTTTCGATTAATGGCACAGCCCTATATTTATTTATTGTGTATTTATGAATGTGCTTTTACAATTGAATGTGTGCATCTGCTCGGCCTGGTGCTCTGTCTGCAAAAGAAGTTCCTAATTGATAAATAAAGTTATTTTAATTGATTTGATTCATCACCTTAAAAGCAAACATTGTTTACCTACTGGTTTATAGTGTCAGTCCTAGTTAAATGTAAACCAAAGTGCATGTAAATCTGGGCGGTGAGCACACAGATTGAAGTGCTGTGATTTGGTTTTGATTGTAGTCTGTATTTAGACGTCTTGTAAACAGATAAACAGTCTGCAGCTTGACAAATGTAGGAGAAAATGCTATCAACCCCCACACAGTCTATATTTAGAACAGGTTTATGACAAAAATCACAAAATATCACAGATGTAATAGGTACCATAAACAAAGCTGAGCTGTAGCCTGACACACCAATTCCACTACATGATGCAGCTCCACTTCAACAAAGTTTGCCTCCGAAAGTTGCCGCAGACCCCTTGTCCACTGCCTCCGCTCCAGTCTGCTCTGGTGGGCTGCATTGCTCTAAAGAGCTCAGGAAGATCATGCACGCAAATTACAAAAATTGTTGAAACTCAAATAACTATATATTATGTAAATCTGGAGCACAGACAACTCCCGTGTTTTTATGAGATTTATTTTTAGCTCAGATCTCAAGAGCTTACATGTGTTTTACTCCTAAAAAGGATAATTATGCTTTAAACTGTTACAAGAACAAATTCAATAGTGTTAGGTTAGCATTTGCTTTGACAATTCGACTTATTGTCCGTTTGTGTCAATTCAATATTTAATTATTTCAGCGCAGCAACACAAACAATCACATGTTTGGAACAACTAGCTCTATTCACTGGATTGGATCACACAAGCTTAGCAATACTTGGATTTGGTTTAAACTATTTGTAGACTACAGACCATGTGCAAATAGTGGAGCTTCATATCAGCAGCATTCCTTTGGAAGAAAGCAGAGCACACATGTGCAGCAGACCAGTTTCAGCGGATAACTTTAAACACACGCACCAACGTGGCACCCGGACAGAAAAAAATATTATTTTTATTGCAAATTTTGTAAGTAAAATGTGTGCTTGAGCCATGATCAAAAAATATGAGAGATCATCACTGCACCTGCATCTGTATGTGTATCCATCTGCCCCAGAGATGAACCTACAGTGGTTTTAGTTCTCAAACAATATCATCAATGTGATCGACTCAAATAACTATAACTCTCAAACTTTCTACTTTTTCCTTTTACATCTCCCCAAAACAAGAAAAACAGAAACCACACACATATTTTACTGATCACATGCTCACAAACAAATATGCTACTCAGGCATTAGCTGAAAGCCTACAGTCAAATTCAGTGGTAAGTCAAGTGCCTATGACAGGTTGAACTACTTCTTTCTTTCAATAAAACAAAGTTAGGATTAGTATATTTAGACTTCATTAAACATTTAGATATCCTTTATTTGTTTATAAAAAAGTATAAAAAAAAAGCTTAAACTAAGGGGAAATTGCAAAATTATTCAAGATTTGAAAATAAAGATTGAAAGTTTGATGTCACCTACTATTTTCTCACGGAATTCTGATTTTATCATTTTCAAAACCAATGTTTATTAATTTTTTATTCAATTTAACATTGTACTCCCTAGGTCTAATACAAAAGAATATTATGTCGACAATTTTTTTCAAGGGAGATTTACGAATAATTAAAATTGATATCAGAAACCACAATTTTATTTTTTGAGCATTTTGAAACGCCATAAACCTCACTGACCCATTTACAAGAGGTATTAACCTACCAAAAAATAAATAAATAAATAAATAAAATTAAATAAAATTCAAGTTTTCACTTTGTAAGCACTTCACTTAAATACCAGTAAGACCTTTAGTAAAGGACATTGCTTTGACTATTGAATAAGTGTTTTTGAACTCACTGTCCAAAACTGCTTTGTATCTCTTTTCTGTGCAGTTCAATATTTTTATTTTTACTTTTATGACATTGTTTTACTGAGCACATTTAACTTTGACGGGGAAAAATAGAGCTTTTTGGTAAGTGTTTCAGAATGACCACTCATTCTTAAACATGTGAATGGGTTTAGAAAAGGCTAATCCCCAGAACAACACTACACCGCTAAGGCGATACAATGATGGCATTTCCTTGGCTGGACAATTAAATGTTTGTTAATGAGACTGCACACTAAGCAACTTTGACCCAACTAAAAATCCTGTGTAAAAAAAACAACAACAACAATCAATGACTCTTGGTATTTACTTACAAAGATTGATAAAAAAAGACATAACAAATTCTAGGTCACTGTAGATATAGTCAACTAAAAGGCAAAATTAAGCAGACTTCATTAAATATCATTATACAAAACACAAATAGACACAGTATACTGTCCTGCCATGGATTTCTTACTCGTATGCTCACTTGTCTATCCTCTGATGCCCACAGTGCAATTAGTGACATACCACTTCTTACTTTGATGTTTTGAGCGCATGTCTGCTCAAGAATAATTGCAAACTGCTTGCATCTAGTCATTTCTCTAGGTGCTAAAGAAAAAAACACTGAAAATAAAATGCATAAAGTGAACTCTCTGATAAGAAAAGGAAGAAGACGCTAAGTGAACCATGTTAGAAGCACAGCTCTGCTTTATCGTGTCTCATTTGCAATTTAATAGAGAAATTATGAAGGCATTTCTGTGGGGAAAGTCAAGCAAGGGTAAAATGAGCATAGCTCAAAGCATCATAAACTCAGAAAGAATACCTTATATGTCCATTCAGCTCTATGTCCCAGTGTCTGCCTTGCTCAAAAGAGTCAGAAAGAATAAAGCACAGCTTAACACAAAAAAGACAACATAAAAAGAATTCAAATCAATGGACTACAGATTTGTCTATTGTAACTATACAACACAATAATAATATTGTATAACAATAATACTAAAGAACATGTTCAGTTGTGTACAAAAAAAGTTTAAGTTACAAAACAGGACTAACAGTCTGGTCATGTTTCAATGTTTCATCCATTGTTCTTTTAACTATATATCCAAAGTGTAAGAAATAAAGAAGGATGAAATACTGTTATCCAGCTGACGCGGCCAAAAGTCGGAACATTGAAGGTGGTGCAGGAGTCACTCAAAATTTAACAGATGCCAATTTGGCTAATGGTGAAATTGAGTTTGACACATTGTTAGTCTTGGAATGCAGCAACGTATTAATACCTAATATAACATCATCCAATATAGGCTATTGTGTTATAGCTATGTCTGACTTTCTAACTTGTTTATTTATCCTACTTCCCCATTCAGTGGTACTGAAGCTGGGATCACAAGTTACATTGCCAGTCTCAAAAAAGAAAGAAAAGTTCACCACTTACAGTGCTGCACTAATCCACAATCCAAAAGTTGGAAAAGTCAGCGCTCTTCAATCTAATATGGGATTTCATCGTGGAAGCCACATCATATTTCAGAAAAGTCATCACTCACCGCCACAGGAGTCAAAATTAGACTGAAGATGTGGCAGTCAGTAAGCATGAAAACAAAAACATAGCCATGTGCTTTGGAAAGGACAGTAGTGTTCATGTTGTGTCTGTCTGCACTGACTGAGGCAGCACAAGGACAGTGAAGTGAAGTGATGTTCTTGTCTTCTACCAAAACTTCCCGAGGTTATCATGAGTTTCAGATTAGTATAATCACTACACAGCACTAGAAAATAGAAATGTGGTGTACAAACATTGGTGTTAATCTTACTCAGACCTTGACATTACCAGATATTTAGGGACAACACAAAATTCATCTCCAGTTTGCAACTTGAAATTTAACTAATTGAGTTAAACTTTTCTGAATCCAGCTGGATTTAAAAAGCGAAACATATGCACACATATTTTCCTTGGGTGCCTTAGGATCCAAAAGCTAAAATACGATTAATTTGGGAAACCTTTAAAAGGGGACCTAATGTGTTTTTCTATGTAATTAGGAAAAAACTATAATATACGTAGATCAGTAATTTGCATTTAGTTTTTTTGTAAAACACAAAATGAATGTAAAACAGGTTAGATATAGAAAGTGGTCCATTTACTACAATCAGCAGATTTTAAATTTGTAAATGTTATTGTTGTAAAGTGGCTATTTTGAACCATAGATGTTTTACTATAATAATTATAATTATTGTAAATACAGTAGGCGGGGATAGGTGGTAGGTGAGGACAGGGTTTTTCTAAGCATCATCAGCTGGAGGTCAATAGGGTTAGATTACTCAAATAAGATTACTCAAACATTAATCCTTCTTAATAAAAGTTTGAGTTAGCTAATGATGAGAGAATGCAGGTATAACGGAGTTAAAAACTTTGAAAATACTGTATAGCCTATTTTATACAATATCACCTTTAAAACTCACATAGAACATGCAGACTCACCTCTCCTCCGTGACCATCAAAAACGCCAAAAATAGATGGATGGCTTTTGTTGACCACATCCGTGAGCACCTCGAACCTGTCCTCCATGTGGTCCCTCCGGCCTTGGATAGAGTACACGGCCACGTTGCTGCCTTTTGACTCCCAGGTCTTAGAAAACTCCGCATCCAGGATGTCTAGCCCGCCGAAGCGCTCATTCTGCATCATCTCTGCCACCTTCCCCTTGACCATCTTGACCGCATCCCGACTGGACTTGACGATGGTCTTTACCTCGTCCGTGTGGAAGAAGTAACTCCACAGAGCCAGACTAATACACAGCAAAAACAAGGTCTCTGGTCTGAGCAGAAAATAGCGCATTATCCGACCTAACAAAGACAGCAGGGTCATGGTATCCTGTATCATTTAATTTATTGTCTTGGCAGGTTGAAAGAGATTCACCTCCGCCGCGATTTTAGACCATCGTCGTCGGCGTAAGGGGCTATGATGAAGCAGACACATTTAATCAGAGGACGTCCAGTGTAGGCCCGCTTCAATGCATTTTATTAATCGTCTCCACTGATGTTGAGTTGGTGTGTTTTGGGAGCCAGAGACTAAACGCGGTCCATTGGCTCTTTTTGCCCCTGCGCGGAGCCTCCAGAAGCAGCGGTCCGATCAACAGCCAGGACGCACGCAATGCGCAGTAGCACGCTTTTAGACTTTACTGATTACTGTTGGCTTATCGTGTACCCAGGGTCGTCCAGCTCCTTGTAACAGCCCCAAAAATAGCGGTCTGTATGCGACAAATCCCACATTCTCAGCTGCCAGTCACTGCGACTCTGCACTGCCGCCGCCGTTGGACAAGAAAACCTCCAAGATGCATTCAGAGTGTGTCAGTCATTTTAAAAACGGCCATCTGAAAGTTAAAGTCTGTTCGAGTTTTTAAACAGTAACTTTTATTTCTTTCTTAGAGCTAAAGTTGTCAGCAACAGATGCGAATGCAACTACCAAATTATGAATCGTGCACATGATATGAAGCTACACTATGTATTGCATGTGTACTTTCCTATAGAACATGAATGCAACAACAACATTCTCCAAACTACAGGTGCTTTTATTCCTGTGACACATGGGAAAATCTTTAGTAGTATTATAAGCCTATAGCACGAATTTAATGTGTTCGCCTTGAAAAATGTAAGTCACAATGGTAAACATTGTGTTGGAAAGATAACCGTCATGTTTTCTTATGTGATTTATTTTTCAGGCAGAAGCGGGGACACCTTGAGGCCACATCACGCATGCGCACTGGTCTTCTACGCTGAAGAAATGGTGGAAAAACGTGGGTCGATTTTGGATTGAGTAAGTATCCAATTTTCGCTTTTATTTAGTTTTGTCAATTACATTATTTGACTGTCATGTATACAGCTTAGTTGAACGATGTCGGCTGATATTTGCACAGGTATCTTTGAACGTGAATCTTGAATCTGAATCCACGTTGCTAAATGCTAGCTCAACTAAGGCTAACAACAGCGATTGCGTTTAAAGTGTCTTTTTGCCATCTTTAACAGCTTGTTTTGCATCGAACGAAAGTTTCATCTGACCCTTAACAATGGAGTACTTGCAAGAACTTGCCACAAGCAGCCAGGGGCACATGTAAGTAAATGGACTTTCTAACATGCAATTTGTACCTACTACTCACTGTATACTTAAAAGTACAGTCGTTATTATTTATCTTATATTTTAGTCTCTGCTGTACCTGTGGTGTTGCTATACCTCCAAACCCTGCCAACATGTGTGTGGCTTGCTTGAGAACTCAAGTGGACATTTCAGAAGGAATCCCTAAGCAAGTTACAGTGCATTTCTGCAAACAGTGTGAAAGGTTTGACGTTTTCTGCATACCGGTTGAATGGTAAGTAACAACGTCAATTAAATGTCAATAATTCTTTCTGGTCTGCTATTAGGTACTTGCAGCCTCCTGGTACATGGGTACAGTGTGCTCTTGAGTCAAGAGAGTTGTTGGCACTTTGCCTGAAAAAACTGAAAGGGTCTATGAATAAAGTAATTATTTCATATAATGCAAACCTGATAATCAATTTATTTAGTGTCTTAATATTTATGTAATGTTTTCCTTGGTACAGGTGCGTCTGATTGATGCAGGCTTTCTCTGGACAGAACCACACTCGAAGAGGATTAAGACAAAACTGACAATCCAAAAAGAGGTATAAACACAGGTTAAATACCATCTAGAATAGATAATTTAAAATTCTCAACTTTCAAATCAGAAGATATTGAAGTTATTGCACTTGAAATAGACCCGTTCAGAGCCTACGTCATTTTGGGGGCGGAGCCGCACGGGTGCCCTCCGCAGAGTTTCCCCATAAGTTTCTATACAAAACGAGTAAGCTGTACTAACGATATTAACGGTTAGAAAACTTAACAATGACTTCAAACGAAGCTCTGACCATTCCTAATGTGTTCCTTGGGTTTGTACCAGTGACACATTTTATAACTCGTGATTTTTTCGGGCTAACTAGCTAGCCGCTAAAATCTACAGAAAAAATGAGGGATCACCATCAAAACAAATACATCGCCTCAGAGTCATGTAAGTATATCCTCTGAGTCTTTTATACAATAATCTTCTGTAGAAATCAGCACAAAATAAAGCCACACAGGTGCAGTTTACTGTGAGTCTAATTCTCCACTGATAATTGATAAATAATTAACACAACTTGCACAAAAATCTTAAGCAATGTCACGTTAACTTACCTCCTGTGCTTTTCTTCAAATTACGTCGTCAAACTCATCAAGGGATTTGTATGATCAAAGCTTTTCTCTTGTGCACATGAGTTTTTCCCATCAAATATAAGTAAATATCAGGTGGCTGAATGTCGGGACACTTACTAACGTCATGCTAACATTCAGTAGATAACTGTACATGGATCTGGAGTCGCTTGCTGTTCGTTAAATTGAGTTTTTAAAGAGAGTTTTGCGATTTTTTAATGAAAATGCACCTGCGTAGCTTGAAAAGCCTGAGACTGGGCACCACTCAGGGCTCCAGTTAGCGCGCGCAGCCATCTTTGTTTACTAACAGTAAATGGGTCTATTAAACTTGCACTTGACATGACTGCGCTCTCTTAATGTGTCTGATTGTGTGAGTCTTTGAAACACTATAATCAGTTTGTAATGACTTGGACCAAACTCAAACACTATTTTTACAACAATCTTTCAATAGAACATAGTTCTTCTTCAACATTAGTTATTTTTGATTGCCGTTCAGCGGCAACTCACTGCTCTTGACAGACGCCCCAGCGGCTCTGCAGGATGGGTCAAATGCAGAGAATGAATTTCCCTCTCGAGGGATCAATAAAGTATTATCTATCTATTAATAGTGTGTTGTGCAGGCCTGAGTGCTCAGAAAAGTTTTTAACTTCATGTTTCCTCGCTCATTGCACCCAACTTTGAACTTTTGAAGGGTCTTTTAGATTTTTGGTTTAAACCACATTTTCTTTCTTCTAGGTAATGAATGGAGCAATTCTGCAGCAGGTGTTTGTAGTGGAATTTGTTGTTCAGTCTCAGATGTGTGATGACTGCCATCGAGTGGAAGCCAAAGATTTCTGGAAGGCTGTGGTTCAAGTTCGACAGAAGGTTGGAATTTTTGATTTTCAGATCAAACATTGTACTTTTATAAAGAGACAAATAGATGGTAATATCATATAAACATTAAAGTATTTTTACAGCCATTTGGAGAAGTACAGACACCTTTTTTCAAAGTTGTGCTTAGACTCTTGGTTTCTTTTGTAAATTCATTCTTCTCATATCTTCTGATTATAGACCCAACATAAGAAGACTTTCTACTATTTGGAACAATTGCTTCTCAAGCACAAGCTTCACCAGACCGCTCTAAACATCAAAGAAATACATGGTAAGTTTTAGCATAGAAAATCACCAAAAAGTCAGAAAATCAGAACGCAGTTTTTGCTGTTTCAAAACAATAAATCTATATGAGAAATTCAGACATTTTTTGTTGAGTAAATTTTTTTGCAAAATACGTTGTGGATCATGTGTTTGTGTTTTACTACAGAGGGAATTGATTTCTACTACAGTTCTAAGCAGCATGCACAGAAGATGGTTGACTTCCTTCAGTGCACTGTACCATGCCGGTGAGTAAAACATCTTAGTACTAAAAGTTGTAACTGGGTAGTTGGCTGTGAAGACTTTTAAAATAGTATCTAACATTTACATACCCTGCACTAAGTATATTTTTTTATGTTCTTAACAAATGTCTACTTTATTTTTATAGATCAAAAACATCCCAACGGCTTATCTCTCACGACATACATTCAAACACGTACAACTACAAAAGCACTTTCTCTATTGAGATTGTGCCAGTTTGCAAGGTATGTCATGTTGTAAATGTTGGATGCATACATAACCCCAGGCTCACACTGCATCCAGTCCCAACTCCGGTGCAGCCATCAGAGCCTTTACTTAACTTGAAAAGTCCCAGAGTGACTCACACGGCGTACAGTCCAGTTCAGTGTCTCCGGTACGGCGAATCCGAAAACGATTAGTTGGTTTCAACTTCTGAGCCCTTTTTGCTGAAGTTGTGAAAACAAGGCACGATATACAGGAAACGAAGCGCGCACTGGTGAAGTGAATCCGGTGATTTTCAAAATAATTTCATTACGTTACCACTAATAATACAAAATATGTCAAAACTCAACATATAAACGATTATATAACAGATAGGATGTAAATAAAATCCCGTGCTTATCCATTGTGTGGCGAAAAATCCAACAGAAAATGAACTAAGATGAAATAAGCCCAAAACTCAGTGCATGTGTTCTTTGCTCACACATACATGTGCTCAGCGATCGCGTAATCTCCCAAGTTGAGCGTGAATCTCTCTGGGTTCGGGGTCTCGCGAGGTCAACAGCAGAGCCTGTAGCTGCTGCAGGACTGCAGACCTCCTTCGCTAATGTGATTCACCCACCGTAGCAAGACCGGTCCGGTGACTGCACCGGAGTTGGACTGGATGCAGTGTGAGCCCGGGGTGACACAAACACTTAACTTTATTCTGTGCCTATCAAAAAAGCCTCTTTTCATGCTGCACCACCACCACAAAATCTAGAGATTAAAAAAAGAAAAGTGTTTGTCAGTGTTGATAGTTTTTAAATTCATGAACACCAGTAGCGCAAGTCTGCCTAAAGCAATGTTTGGACCAAACTTTTCATGTTTTTTCTAGGACAATGTGGTGTGCCTTTCCCCACGATTGGCACAGAGCTTGGGAAACTTTGGTCAAGTATGTGTCTGTATTAGAGTTACCAGCACTATTCACTTGATTGACCCCAACACTCTGCAAAGTGAGTGCTCCATCAAATTAATATGAATGGTGTTTGTTTTGTTATAATAATAATAATAATAATAATAATGTTGTCATTCATATAATATTATGATTATTATCATTATTATTATTATTGTGTATATGTGTCTTAACTAGGTTTATAACAAACATTTCTGCCCTCCAATTTTTTTTTTTTTACTACTCTTGTTTGCAAAATGCATTTCTTTCATATTCTTTTACTCTCACTTACAAAATGTATTTTCTCTCTCTCATTCCACTCTGAATTCTGCTCAACTGGCACATGATTGCCAGGCCAGTCACTAAAAATTTTCGGGGCCTAGTGCACGGGTGCCTCATTTGGGCTCCCCACAATATGAATTAATACTGGCCCCCCTGGGGCCCAGAACAAAAGACCGATGACTAACTTTGCCTACTTCCTGGTTACGTTTTGATACTATTAACGAAATTTAAAGAGAAACTAAACTCAGAATCAACTTTTTCACTGTCAGACTGTGTATATGGGGTCAAAATTGAATTATCTACTGTTTCCAGGCCTTTTTTGGACATTTTTGTGCAAACTCGTTCATTTTGGAGTTATGTGTGCAAAAACGGCGGCTGTACTGCCACGATGGGCAAACGCTGTCAGTGCATTTTCAGTACCCTCCGACGTCACAGTGTATTGACGCAGACGAGCCGCCCAGATGATTTATCTAAACTCCTCCCTCTGACACCGCTGCTGCGGAGAGTTGAAAAGCGATCACCACCTGCGTACTGACATCAGCCGTCACCTGGTTCAGGTTGTTGAGCGAGCGGCGCGTTGTGCCACCACTAGTTCAACGATGCGCTGGTTCGAAACTCGTGCCTGTGTTTTTCATTTTCGATTTTCATTTTTAGAAAATACTCACATAACAGGCTCATGCGCTTATGTAGCGGCCTAAAGCAAAGGTTTCATACGTATGATTTGCGAAGCAAATATAAAAAAATCTTTACGTGCAAGTAAGCAAAGACTTTGTGCTGTTGCTGTACAGCTCCCTCCGCTGCAAATCTCACGTCAGGACCAGGACAACTCCGACACACATCATTCACCAAGCTCGCTGTTCATATTTGGTGCTGTCAATCAAAGTCTGTTCACACCCACTGGGCGTCTCTTAAAAGGCCTCTGGGCATCTCCCACTTTTGCGAGCCTGTTTGGGGTTCAGTTGTGGGCGGAGTTACTCTCTGAACGCTTGTTTAGCCTCACTTTAAGGAACCTCAACCAAAATAATCAAGGGTAAAATACACCACATATAATCAACATATATTTTAATGCATATTTTTTCAATCAGACATAAAAAACCTCAACCTTCATGATTGGCTCAGACATTGGTTACTGACTAGAAGAGGAAGTTGGGACCAAAACAGCACTCTATGCTGAAGCTAGTGAGAACAGTGCTCTGCCTTGAGTCTGTGTGTACTGGTTGTTATGAACCTAAACTGTGGGTGCAACAACAATATGCTAAAGAAGGGCTGAAAAGAAACACATTTTATAAATGGGAGTAAAGGAATTAGTGAAAATAAACATACATTTTGTAAATGAGAGCACAGAAAATCTGAGAAGAAGAAATATAATGATAGTCAAGGAATTTTGAAAGAGGAAATGCATTTTGTAAATGAAAGCAAGAATTCTGGTAGAGGAAAAGTATTTTGTTAAACTAGCTTATAGCACATAAGAGCAAAACATACTGTTGGAGACTGGAGAGAAAATGTACATTTTGAAAATGAAATGTTGGGCGTGTTGCTTGCTTGCTTGGTAATATTGAAAAAAACAAAACACAATTGAGATGTAGTATAAATAGTGTACAAATGCAATAACTGAAAACTTGTTTTTTAGTTGCTGAGGTGGATGGAAACACGTATTGGAGGTACCCTTTCAACAGTTTGTGTAATCCACGGCAGCTGGAAGAGTTTATTGTTATGGACATTGACGTTATCAGAGACCAGAAGTTGGGCTCTGGTGCTGGCATAAGGTCGAATAAAGTAGGTTTATCTTGTGAGTAAAAAGCATAAATTAATTGATGACTAAAATGCTATATTACTTTATAGCACACTTTGGCTGAAGTATGGGTTCAGAAAACCTCAGAGATGGATACCAGTCAGCAATACCATTGCCGTACTTTTCTTGGCCACCTCTTGAACATTGGAGACCTTGTATTGGGGTGTGTATATTGTGCATAAATATTTTGGTAGAGTTTTGCATTTTGTAAATTTTTGCTAAATTCAGGTATTTCTTTGTTACAGGTATGACTTTGCCAATTCCAACGTTAATGATGAGTATTTAAATAAAATGAACCCCCATCATGTCCCAGATGTGGTAAGGAAGATAGATTTTAACAGTGTGTGTAAATGAAAATGTTTACAATGTTTACACTGGACAACTTTCACATTGGGTAGCTTCTGTCACCTAACTCTTGCATTTGTCTGTTGTTGCTGTTGGTTGAAATTAAATGCTATATATTCTATGGACAGCAAAACATTATTTCACATCCTGTCATAGGTGTTAATAAAGAAGAGTTATGATCGCAGCAGAAGAGTTAAACGCAGGAACTGGAAGCTTCAGGAGATGACCAGAGACAGAGAGGGCATGGACACAGATGACGAACGGTAAGAAATAAGAAAATAAGTTGGGCTCCTGCACAGTTATTTTAATACAATTATTGCTTTAAAATGGACAAAGTAAGATTGGCCTGGCAGCTTTAAAAAAAATAAATTACAGGAAAAACTTGGATATATTTCACAAGCACAACTTTGTTTTTCTCTCTCTTTTTTTACCTTTTATTCAGGCAATACCAAGATTTCTTGGAGGACCTTGAAGAAGATGAAGCATTGAGAAAGAATATAAACATATACAAAGGTGGGGAGCTAGATCTAAACTCATTTCTGAGAATGTTGAACAAGCTGTTTTTTGTTCTCTTCATTGTTGTATAAGGTAATGAGATTATACATAATTTGTTACTTTTTAGATGCTTCAAAGATTCCGGTCGAGAGTGACACTGATGATGATGGAGCACCACGCATCTCCCTGGCAGAGATGTTGGAGGAGCTAAGCCTGAATGATGCGACAGGAGGAGAGGGAGCTGACATGATGACAGACTAGAGTTCTTATCCTGCTGTAAATGGTTTCAGAAGTGAGGCATTTAGCATGGGCAGACCTACCAACATTGTTCTGCTGCTGTCTACAGGAAAATCCTGTAATTTATTGTGTACTCTTTACCCAATATAGATATTTGCTATATTCTTAATTACTTAATGAACATTGAACATTTTTGCCTGATAAAGTGAAAAACCAATAAGCTGGCTCTGATGGTATTTTATTTTTCTTCATAATGCTATTTTAACAAGCAGAAATCAATGTACAATGTGCTCTGCATGTACATGAACAAGCCACCAGGGGGCGCTAGTCACCTGGACTAATGGCTATGATCCTCAGTACTAAACTGAAATAGGACAGTGACTGAAGTGTGAAATTTGTTATTTCAGCTATTTGAAAAAGTTGTCCAGGTGCCTTTGGCATCTATAATTAAAACTGTCTGTAATAAAAAATACAAAGTACAATATCTGAAAGTGTTTTTCTCAGAATTTAAATTCACTAAATGTTTTTGTTTGGTAAAAGTAATGCAGTTTGTGGCTGTATAGTCAGATGTGTTGGGGTCTTTTTTTTTATTTTTTATTTTTTTTTTTTAGTATAATTAGATCTACTTGGGAAAGTGAGTCAAGTTGGTTCCTTCTGTGGGAGTGTCAGTGGGGCTCAACAATGTGAAAATGGGATTCTCCATACCCTCCCCACCGACCTGCTTTTTCAGCACATTTTGAAGAAAAAAAAACTCTTATCCTTTTATTCTAATCAATTACAAAAGCAGTCTCTGACTGAAACACTCTAGATCTATGGTATGGTTAGGTGAAACATTGCTTACTCTATTGAACACATTGCTGTGCATCCAGGACAAACTCAGCTAAGGCGGCACTGCCCAATTGTTTACACATAAATAATGCAGTCTGTCTTGAGTGTGAATTGAACTGGTCAGCAGAGTGTAGAGACAAGGAAACATGTTTACTAAACAATTTTCTGGTATTGGACATAGTATGCTTAAACTAGCTTCAGTTGAAGCGCTATAAATGATGTATCAGTCCCTTTCTTTTCATTTTAATGCTCCAATGTTGACTGTTGGCAGCCTGTCACTGATGTACGTAAGCTGAGCAAATAATATCCTAGTTTGTTTTGTTTGAACATAGCAAAGTGAAGTGGCGCTCGTGCTGGCGCAGTGTAGGGCAGAGGACCGCTGCTGCCTACGTCATAGGAGGAGATGAACACTGCAGCGCGGCGCGCATCGGGCTGCTGCACAGCGGGACAAGGCACGGATGCAATGTGGACCATCAACCAGGAAAGATGAACAGGTCATGAGATCGGACCGTGTCCCTGAAAACATGCCAGCTAGCATCTGTGTCGTGGTCTGTTTGGGATGTGGAGTCGTGCGTATCTGTGACGGTCCACCTGCGTGAACTGTGCGTGACCAGTGTGAGCAGGTGAGTGAGAGCATGAGTAGTGGGTGTGTCAAACTGGGAGGCTGTAGGCAACTACATATAGGCCACAGCAAACTGGTGAAGCAGCTTTTGGTTTACACAAAGCAGGGGAGCCACAGTGAAGCCTGTACGGGCTGCTGTCACACTCTTCCCGTTACAGTCATCACTATTTTACCTCCAGGGACCGTGCGTCGACAGAGGTGAGTCAATCTGGCTAGAAAACATTTTAGCAAGCTTTATTTTCTACGCGAGATTGGAGGGGAGACCAACATTGAATGTGTGCTGTTGGTAGTAGGAATATTCGCTTAATTGGGAACAATAAAAAAACGAAAACAATGCTCTGAAAGTATCCCATATTGTTTTTGAATACTGGCTAATCTACACTTTCCAAATTAAATCATTGAAGTCATGTGGCAATAGTAGCCTATTAAGAGAGGATAACATGGACACTTCAGCGAACACCTACAGCGCACCTCTAAACTCCGCCCCTTTACAATCTGTTGTTGCTCGTGGCTATGCAAATCATAAACAAATGGACCTTAAAAAGTGTTTTATTTTTGTGGAATACTGTTAGCCTTATCCTAAAAACTGTTTTCTTATTTTTTTTCCCCTCAAGTATTGATGTGGAAAAACTAAATCTAGAGTAGTTATAGGAGAAAATAATTGCTGATATTTAGTTTTTTGTTGTTTTTTGGGGGTTTGTTTGTTTTATTCGCTAAATTTGTACATGTGTAAATTTAAAGTTACCTTTTATGCCATAATGTGAAGTATAATAGCCATAGGAACAAATTATTTCCATTAGTACAAGCAGGAAGAGGCCCTCCTCCAAGCCATTAAAGACTCAATTTTAGACACATGACCAATAGCTCAGAATAAAGACACACATTTTTATAATCCAAGTCCAATACAAATATACTAACAAAAATACACATTTGATCAATTCTATTTTAAAGCTCAGAAATTACCTTATGCGGGTTTATATTCATTTGTATTTTTTGTTTAATTGAAGCATGTTATACAGTAAAGAACAAAAAACAAATTAAAGTCGTAATGGGTCGCTTTGCCATTAACGCTCTTTTCAGGTGAACACATTTCTGGAAATATAAAGTCTTAAATACTTCACCTGCAGAATCAAAACTAATATTTCTTTGTATTAGTTTATAACACCACTGATACAGAGTTGTGTTTGGTATTTTTCAAGCTTCTGAATCTGGTCAAAAAAAGCAAATCTGAAGTCTGAATAGGCCCTACAGAGAGGCTGAAACGGCTTGGTGCAGAATTGCCACTTTGGCTCTTAAAGGGTTAATATTAATGCTGCAGCAATACACATACATTGCTATACCAAGTGGAAAAACAGCTCATTAATGTTTACAATGGACCCCATGTGATTTAAAGTTGGTTGTGTAGGTCTCAAGTGTGGGGAATAATTGTTCACCATGTAAAGAAGGGTGTGTTTTAGGCACTAGAGTCTTGGTAAACCCTTGGGTTTAATTTCATTAAGTTTCATACACATTTTCTCTTGGACACGTGCACTGAACGTGCATGATTGCCCCCACTGGGCTGTAGGGCGGGGTGGGAGGAGAGCGCTCCTAGCTTTACTTTATTCTGACTTGTTTTTTTCTCTCTATCTCTGAATAGAAATACAATATACAACCATATAACTTTTTACTCCCTCTGACCTTAAGCAAGTATGTTTGTATGTATGTATGTATGCTTGTGTATTTTTATCACATGACATGTGACTTAAAATCGCACATTTCTGTTGCAGCTATGAACTTCAAGCACCTGAGGGAGTACCTAGCTTGGCTGTACTACCAGTACCTTCTCATCACTGGTATTTATGTTTTGGAACCATGGGAAAAATCGATATTCAACTCTGTTCTCTTCTCTGCCATTGCCATGGTGATTTATACTTCTTATGTCTTCGTGCCCATCCACATCCGCCTGGCACTCGAGTTTTTTTCAGGTGTTTTTGGGGGTCAGCCCGAAAGCACAATGGCACTTATGAACTAAAACCACAACGTCAATACATGGATGAAAGTCCTGGATTATGACGAAGCCTTTGAACACAAGTGATTGTTCTACTGCGATCAAAACTAAACCCATGAAGAATCGCAGCGCCTCAACAACACCTGGACACATTTTTGTTTCACATTTCTCTGTCACAGTGCCTCATTCTTCTACTGTCCTTAATGAAAGCACCTCCATGTTTTGTGCATGATAAGGACATGTTTGTATTCCAGTTTGCTCATCCTTGCCTGAAGCTGTTGTCTCCTGTGTACAGGTCATTTAAGTGTATCAGTACAGACACGAAAAACTGCAATAACAGATCATCTACTGTTGTTAACTGGGCACTTACATTACTGAACAAATATTTTTCTATCAAAAGTACTTAAAGCACTGCAGTGAAAAAGTCAGGACACACCTACCCATGCATGATCGATTTGTGGTTTATTCAAAATAGAGCCATATGAACAGGCCTGAAGAGTGTTGCTATGCAAAGGTCACAAACGCATTTGGATAATGAGCTTCCGCGAGATTCTTGAGCAAAGTTTACCCTAAGTCTAAACAGTTTTCCTGTTCAAAGAGTGTAATAGCCCATAGAAATCACATTGATTTGTGCAGTGCCGAGCCCTCTTTATCTGTGATCGTTACACTGTTGGTATGTTGGGAAGGTGTGCTCAGCTCTGAGCAATTGCAAATATTGATACACCACACCCTGGTATTGAAGACCTGACATCAAATCGAGCGTACAGTAATGAATGGCATATGAGCTTTTTTTTGTTATGAATGATATTTGTTGTTATGAATGATATTCCTATAGTAGATCTATAGGTATATATAAAACCAGGCGTATTATTTTTGTGTTTGCTGAATGTGATGAGCAGTCTTTTAATAATTGTGTTTTTTACTTTGTTTATTTCTCCAAAATGTTAGGTAAGTTACTTTATTTATATGGATTCATATACGTATTTATAAACTGGTAAATGCTTGGCTGGTTACAATGTCAATTACCAAAACCAATAATTGTAAATATGTTTGTGTTTTGTTTTGTTCTGGTGGCCAAAAATAACATACATAAATACAGTTCCTTGTATGTGTCCTAAAAGTAAAATGCCATTCTAAATTGCATACACATTAAGTTCTTCATTTTTATAATAAAAACAATCACTCTTTCCACATTACTGCTTAGTAGATCTTTTCACCTTCAAAAACAAAATAAAAAAACACTGGAAAACAAAGCTCACTGGTTTGTTATTTGGTCCTTTCTTTAAGTACAAGAACTATTTTTATGAAAGTGAAGACCACAAGAAACAAGAGCTTTTGATGTACTTGACATGATTGTGACTGAACAATGAAAAAGCAAAGCCGCCAAACCAGTTCTTGCCAGACACCATAACAAATGCCCAGAGGATTTGGTTTCTGCAACCACAAAATAAAGACACAGAGCTGCCAAAAACATATTGGTGCCACTCACATAAACAATTATTGCATTATAATAACTATGTTGTGAATAATTTAATATAAATACTATTGGTAATTGTATAATATCTGACCACATCATTGGTTATTCCTTACAGGATTGAAGATTTAGTGTGGACCTTTCTCCATTCATCAGATATAAAAATTCGATTTGAATTGTGCTATTACTTAAACAACAAAAGACCATTGCTTAACCAAAGCCTTAAGCCTGAAACCCACGAATAGGAGGGTTGCAGTGTAATAACATGTAACCCTACACCCCTGAGTTGTTTTAGTATCCAGGATGTAGAAGGACAATGGCAAACACATCACACATTCCACAATAAGAATGTTTGTGCATTTTGTTCCTACAGTTAACAACAGATATAGCGTGGTTTAACATCTTGTGTTTATATTTTTCATGTAGGTTTGTATCCCATGAAGTTAGGGGTCAGAGGTCATTCCCTGAGTAAAGAGATAAACAAAGACACAGACAGGAGGGTTAGTGTTGTTGTGTTCTAACTGACAACTGTCAAACAGAAACAGTGTGTCAGCTTTGTTACTGAACCAAGAGTCATCTTACAAGGAAAGCCCAGAAAAAGATGAATCATTAATGGGAAAGAATAGGACTCCTTCCCGTTGGGCCTCACTGTGAATATGAGATCATAAATACAACATGTATGTACAACACATTGATAAAAACATTTATCACTAGTTATTTTGTATATATTTTATATAACTTTTTATTATATAATCATTCTATTTTCCCAGAATGCACTTTTGTTGTTGCTGTTTTCTTTACATAAAGCATTCTTACTTAGGCATATCATATTCATAACTACATGACTGAGGCACGCATTGTTTAATGTGTGAATAATAGATCATATTTCTTGCACTCATCAGTATCATGTAAAATGTTTATAACAATAATTTTGTTGTGAAGACCCAAAAAACAAAAAAGCATCCATTTCTGCATGAGGCATGCATGCAGGCACACATACATTCATTCATGCATGCATGCATACATGCATACTTACATACAGTACATACATGATACATACTGTACATACATGATACTTACATGATACACAATACATACATACATACATGATACATACATACATACATACATGATAGATACATACATACATACATACATACATGATACATACATACATGATAGATAGATAGATAGATAGATAGATAGATAGATAGATAGATAGATAGATAGATAGATAGATAGATAGATAGATAGATAGATAGATAGATAGATAGATAGATAGATAGATAGATACATACATACATTCATACAATACAGCTTAATCAAGCTACTATCCCTGAACATTTCACATGTTACTTTCAAACAAATGCAGAGATTCAGTATAATACTCGTCAAAATGCTCAATTACAAGTTTCCACATGTGTCACATCAAGTGGTCAGATTTGTTTGCGATACAGAGGTTGTAAAATGTGGAGCCAGTTTTCACATCTGGCTTCAGGTGACATGTCAGAAAAAAAATTTCAAAACTCCTTAAGAAAGTCTCTTGTAAATGAATTGCATTGTTTGATTGTTTGTTTTTAATGTAGAATGTGCTTATGTGTAAATGTAATTGATATTTTCAGTTTTTTTGCACTGAGCATCAGTGTTATGTAATTATGATTACTTTTTATTTTTGATGTCACAAAATATGTAGGCCTACAGGATTAAATAATTTGTTTGTTTATGTTATTATTATTATTATTATTATTATATTATTATTATTATTATTATTATTATTATTATTATTATTATTGATAATTTATTAATTTATTAATTTGTCTTTGTTGTTTTATTTATTTATTTTTGTGATTGACTTTAATTTATTTAATCTTTCTTTTCTTTTTCTTTTTTTTTTCTTTTTTTAAAGCAAATACCCCATACATATGCAGAAGGCGGTCTTTGAGTAGGATTTAATGCCACTTGATGGTGACATGATTTGCAAAGACAATCAAATTGCAAGACGGCAAATCATTGTGCAGTGAATTGTCCAGGATAAAAAATTTACACAGGGCAACTTTGATACTGCATTAGTCAATAAGAGCGGAGGAGTGGCTCTTCTGATAAAATTTGAGCCCCGTAGGCAAGAAAAAAACCTACTAGCAGACAGACACACCTTCAGAAGATATGCTCCTTACAATTGGCAATGGAGGATTATCCACAGTAGTTAAACTAAAGTATTTATTTGGGTGGAAAGGTTGTCCTTTAAAGGAATTGAATGAGAATGAAAAGTTGCCCCACGTAATAAGAAGCTTAAAATTCTGAAAAACTTTCTAAACCAAGGTTGCCCTCAAGTGGTAAAATACTGGCACCGCAACGCAATATACCCCACCCCTATGAAGGTTAATTTGTGTTTTTATTTCTGAAACATTTTTTGAACACTGAATTTATGTGACTGATTTTTTTTTAGCATTTGAAAATTTTTTAAACATCGAATCAGGTGAAAAAAATCTATGTAAAAAATTACAATGCTTAAAAATTCAGTGTATAAAAATACAATGCTTAAAAATTAACTGTTACAAAATACATTGTCCTAAAATTGACTGCATTAACATACAATTCTTTAAAATTCAACAAGTTCAAATACAGTTGCCGTGTTTTGAAATTCAGTGTAAAAAAATTCAGTGCAAAAAAATTCAGTGTCTGAAAATTCGCTGCTTTATTTGTGTGTTAATCCAGACCAGAACAATCGAGCCCAGAGCTACATGGCAACTCTCATAGACATGCTAGCGCTATTAGCGTCTTATATTTCATTGCGATTTCCACACACAGAACATCTTAATGTTACTACAACGACGATACAGACAAAGACAGCACCTTCTAGCAGTACAATACTTACAGACAGATATCTGCATGGGGCCAAATAACAGTTTACAGGGCATAAATACACTGTAAACCCCAACACTTCAACTCAGTTAATTAATTTAAGCATTGTTTACTCAGATGTGTCAAAAAAGTAGACCAAAATCTAAATTTTTGGGGTATTTGAACTTTTTGTGTGTTTTGATTTGACAGTGGCCAATCATTTTAACTTCAATAAGCCTTTGTACTTAAAATTTTCTATTGAAGATGGTCTGACGTCACTTACGTCAATTACGTGCCTCAGTCTTTTCACGAGGTTGAAGACGCCATCTTGTCTCGCTCGCCTCAGATTGGAATCCTCGCGTTCAGCTTTAAAAGTTCTCCAGAATTTGGATTTGAGGGTTCATATTTGGTAAGTAGAAGCATTAAAATTATTAAAATTAGTTGTGCATAGATTTAGGTATTTATTGTCGGCCGTGAGTCGAGTTTCAGCTGCCGCAGCTCGTCAACCCGGGAGCCAACGAGCTCCGCATCGCGGGCCCGGTCCCGCCGACCCGGGAGTGAGCGGTAGCGAGCTTCGGGGGCCGACCGAGTCAACGGTACCCTGCTCCGCGGGCCGGGCCAAGCCGAGAGCCGACAGTGGCGTGCTCCGGTCCGTGCTGCGGGGCCGCCTCGGTGGCGGGCTCGTCTCTCTCCCGCTCTTCTGCGGAGGTGAGCGGAGGGCCGTCCGCGTGAGCCTCGAGCTGCCGCGGGCCGTGAGCACGGAGCGTCCAGCTCTTGTCTAGCGTGACTCGATAACATGATAGTGACTGTGTTCACGTTTCACTGGTGATGTGATGTTAAGTGATCTCCGTGTGGAGAAAAAAAAAAGTTGTGAATAACTTTTAAGTGTGTGAACCTATTTTTGTACGTTATATTAACGACACTGACCAATAGATTTTTAAATAGGCTATAACTAATTAATTTTACAATAAATAACACGTTTGACATTATTTTAATTTATACAATATAAAAAGCTTTTTCTTTTTTTTTTTTAGGTGAAAGTAAGGCAGCTCCTGGATTACAGATAACTTGACTATTCAAGGTAACTTCACTGCACAATATGTAAATGAATTTGACTAAATATGCTGAAGATTTATTTTATTATTACATATTTAACTACACTTATTTTAGGCCAGTTGTCTGGCAAGTTTACTTTACTTTATATATTTTTTATTTGATTAACACTAAAAATCCCAGACATGCTAAATAATTGTTGTAATAATAGATTATTAGTTTGAAATCTTAATTTATTTTGAGCATTTTTTAGAGTTATTTCTGACCTGACTGGTTGAAAATAGTTTGTTACATGTCTGCTATATTCTTCCCAGGTTGAATCTGAGCTTGGATTCCTGTTTTCTCACTCCTGCATACTGGGCATGCAAGGTAAGCAACACATTAAATCAAATGGCTTGAACATGCAAAACCTGGTCATTTATATTTTATTTATTTTTTTTAAGCTTTCCTAGGTTGAACTTGGAGGAATAGGACTGATCTAGAAGGCCAAATGAGCAGAACCTGCCAAAGTGCTGACATGCACTTAGTCACAGGTAAAAAATAATAAGAAAAAAAGAAAGAATGCAAATTATATAATCATATTAATTAATGAAATAATGTTGTTTAGATTTGTGCAGTTTCACGGGGGAATAAAACTATGTCAGCCATGGTAAGTGCTAATTTTATGTCCTGTGTCCTCTTCGCTTTTTGTTCCTTTTCCCTAACTTTATCTCCTTTTTCTTCATCTCTCTTTCTCTTCTCACTCATCCTTTTTCATTTTTTATATGTATGCTTTGCATTTTACAGGAAAATATAGATGTCCATGAGGAAAGGTCTTGGCTCTCCACTCTCCACTGCTCACCTTCATTCAATAAGATGGAGTTTTCTCAAAGCATTGGATGTAAGTATTTTCTTACAATTATTCTCACTTGGCTCATTTCTTTAAATCGAAATGGTATTTGTAAAATACCATGAACACGTCTCCAAACCAACTTGCAATTGTTCACAACAGAATGAAATTTTTTGTTGCTTTCACATTTGCAGTGTCTTAGTCTAATTCTTAGGTGTCTCAGTGCATCTTTGTAAATGTACAAGTGTCCCACAGACAGCACAACGAGCCCACGTTTAGCACATTTTACTGTATAAAAAGATCTTTCTGGCTCAAACTGATGAGCTGATTCTCAGTCTAATGGTTGTTCTCCACAGATCATGTTAGCAGGATTTCACTGTGGAAGTCCTCATGTGCACAAGACTCTGTTCAATTATCAGAATTAGTCAAGAACAAAATACCATTAACACTGTAATATCTTCTCAAGATATGACTTAATCTGATGTTACAAAATGGTACTATAAACATGACAAAGAATGATACTATAAAAATGACAAATAATCAGACTATTAAAATTACACACAAAAAAAATACATTAGAAAAAATGAATCAGTGAGAAAACACCTGAACATTCTGATTGTCAGAGGTCACACAAGGCCTAAGGGACGATGCTCTGAAGACATTTGGTTTTGACACATGGGTAAAGTGTTTTAAGAGAGATATGAACGCAAATGAGCCAGAGCAACTGAGAAAGATCTTTGTGATTTTGATGAGACTTACTCTTTACATTGGAAAGACACTTAGTCTTGAAGCATGTACGGACAGTTTTGGGAGAGACCTGTGCTTTTGCTGATGAGCTGTAATGTTGTGACAAACTGCAACAATGTTTGGCCAAATGGTCTTACAGTTTTAAGAATAAATCCTCTCTGTTTCAAGAAAAGAGCCAGACCAATAGAGAACAACTGTAATGCGACTGATGCCATATTTAAGTTTATACTACGTATTTAGACTGTTTTTGTTTCTTTGTTGTAGCTGCTGATGAAGACGTTAAAGCTCCAGCTCTGGATGTTCCCATGATTACACCCAATGAAGCAAACTGGACAGTCTCTTTGCCTTTTGCTTTTGTCGTCATGACGTGTGACTGATGGTTCTACTTTGGCTCATGGGTATGTCAGACTTTTTGGACTGTATGCACTGCACTGAAGTGAACGTGAGCACAGCCATATGCTGAAATACAGAGTTTATACTGCCTCATCATTTGTCACCAGTAGCAATGCTCTGATTGGATGTAACCAAATGTAAGATAATGTTGTGTCATAAAGAATATCCGTGTATATTTAGACTTATTGTGATAAAAACAACACTGCAAATTGTGGTTTAAGTTTGTTGCACATTCCTGATGTGAAGAATAAGGTTTTTAAAGTTTGCGGGGTTTCAAATGCAAACACTTTTAGCCTTTTTATGCCAACAAGAACAGTTTCACATGACAAAGTGTCATCTTTGTTTACTTATTCACATTTTACTCACTTTCAGATTTAGATTAGTATTTGTTTTTAGACTGGTCTACTCTGCACTCAACACACACAACGTTGTACTTGCTTGTATTGTACTTTATCAGTTTACTTTAATAAAATGTATTTCAAAATATTTATTGTGCAATTCCTAATTTTTTACAATAAATAAAAATTTTAGGTTTTGTGAACTATGATACTTGTTAAAGTACATATAAACTATTAAGTACAAATAACTTAAAAATTTCGGGTGATCACTACTCCCAGAGTGCCTGTTAGTTAAACCTACAAATTTGACTTTTTGCCACTCTAACATTTAGGGTACATTCTACTTAAAAATGAAAGTTTTAAAAACTCAAAAAAATCTTGTGATTTCGTCCTAAAAATTTTGACGTAATCAGTTTCATCAAAATTTTTGAGTTGTCCTAACTTGTCGGGTTTTACAGTGTACTCTGCCAAGCGAAGAACTGTAGAAATGTCTGGAACAGTATGACCAGCTCTGAGTTTACTAAACATATTAACTCAAAACAGAAACGACTTTAATTTTATGTAACACATTCCTAAGAATCAATATAAATGAACAATACAAACTGAACTGTGTAAATATACTTTTAAAAGTACTTTATTCTGTCTCAAAGGGTTTAAAATAGCCACTAAACTGCTCTGGAGACCTCTGGGCTCGATTGCTCTGGCCTGGATTAACACACAAATGAAGCAGCAAATTTTCAGACACTGAATTTTTTTGGACTGAATTTTTTTACACTGAATTTCAAAACACAGCAACTGTATTTGAACTTGTTGAATTTTAAAGAATTGTATATTAATGCAGTCAATTTTAGGACAATGTATTTTTAAGCATTGTATTTTTATACACTGAATTTTTAAGCATTGTATTTTTATACACTGAATTTTTAGGCATTGTATTTTTATACACTGAATTTTTAGGCATTGTATTTTTTATACACTGAATTTTTAAGCATTGTAATTTTTTTTTACAATTTTTTTCACCTGATTCGATGTTTAAAAAATTTTCGAATGCTAAAAAAAATCAGTCACATAAATTCAGTGTTCAAAAAATGTTTCAGAAATAAAAACACAAATTAACCTTCATACAACCCTCCAAAACAGTGCATACAACTTCAAACATTTGTAGAAAGAAAAAGGCGAGGAAAAAATGCAACAGAAATGTACACAAATCCAGTTGTATTAAGCATTACCCCATTTTCCCTAAAACTCCTGACTAAAAAGGTCTTTACTTCAAACTGGTGTGGAGGAAGAGAAAATACACTCGAAAGCTGATGGCAAGTATAGTTTATTTGTCAGTTCTGAACAAAATGGCTGGGTGAGTGAGAGACCACAACAGAGCATAAACAAATGATTCTTTGTAAATTTAATGTCTGGTTGAGGTATAGCCTAAAAACAGCTTAGCTCAGAATGTATAAGAATTTAATTCCAGCCTCAATTTACTTAGGTAATCAAAAGAAACAGTAAACTGGTGTCTCAGAGCCTGAATGACACCAGTTTGGGCATATTTGGGCATTCATGGATCAGCGGAGGTCTAGAGGGGTTTCAAGACACTCTAATCAAAAGCTCCTCCCACCTCTACCCCCTCTTCCAAAATTTTAAGCTACCGGTAGTTAAAACTGAACAATTGTGAAAAAAGGTGCCCTGTTGACCTTTTGTGTGCCTGGCGGTATTTTAGGTGTTTCATAAGCTATTACTTTAGTTTATTTACTAATTTATTTATTTATTATAAAGGTTTAGCTCTAAGCATTACATTTATTTTTGTTAACTTACTATAGCGAAGGTTTTTAAAAGTGGGGTAGCTAACTTTTTTGCTTGTGAATTAGTAAACTTTGTCGCTGTGTACTGTCTGAATTGAAAAATATATATTTTTAGTTCTAGTCAGAAGCCGAATGCTCCGCTCTGATTGGCTCAGTTTGGGTGGCCCTCTCCAGTTTCACTTTGTTGTTATATTATAACTGAAACCAAAATGAGTACATGTTCATATTAACCATGTCGAAGGATTTATGAGAGAGAAATGTTAGATTTAAAACCTATGTGTTTGCATGTGAAAATCAGCTACCCCACCTTTAAAGGGAGGTGTTTTGAGAAAATTCATCAGTGTGACAAGCCACTGCGAGGGAATCTTTGATAAAGTAGCAGGAAACTGAGGAGATGCACTTCTTTTATTTATATGGAGTCGAAAATGGATACTTGATCGCAGAGGGAATGTGAAGTGAAAGGATCTTTACTTGTGCTTTCACAGTGGCTGGTGAGTCGGGGTCATGTCAGGACAGTCAGTGCATTACATATAGAGGTCGAGCTTTGTCTGTAGAAGGATGTATCAGGTAGCACAAGACACAAAGCCCCCGCACAGACACATTATAAGGACAGACTGGAGAAAAGCACTGTTATTGTGACTGAAAAAGATTAGCTTCTAGAGTCATATATGTTAGAATCTGTGGCCTATTGATGTTTTGATACTGCAGATCTAGGCCACTGGTTTCCGCCTGTTGTATTTTTGGCTATGCCACCGTGTTGCTCAAGCAAGATACAATGTTTAGTGCTTTGCAAGCAGCAAGAAGGTCCTGGGATTGAGTTTGCATTTTCTCCCCATGTCTGCATTAGTTTCCTCCAGATGCTTCAGTTTCTTTTTTATTGTGAAGTCTAGAATCCAAATTCCTTTTTACAAATTTTCTCCCAGAGGGTCATTTACAATCTGCTTCTCTCTATAGGAGAGGTAATGACTCTTTGTACAGCATTAACCTTTAATTTCTTGTCAAGTACAAGAGAAGTTTATTGATCAAAAACCCTAACCTATGCAAGTGATCTCCAGTCAATTCTTTCTGTCTCTAAAGACATTTCGTTTAAAGTGACTTTACAGGAACAGAGGTAAATGTAAGGTAATACACTGGGCTTCGCTACACTCCATGGGTGTGTTAAGTGTGCAGTGAGTGGATGAGGTTCGGCCTGGTGCCAGTGTTGAATGAACAGACAGCTGAGTGGGGCCTGGGTCCACTGTAAGATAAGCGCTCCTGTTGTGTGGTCTGAATGCAGTAGAGGCAACAGGGTCGAGCCTATAGGAACTACTCTGCGCATATGATTACACCCACTACATATACATGCACCATGAAGCTGTAAATAATACAATCATTATTTGTGCACCTTAAATTGTATTTCTAATGTAATGTCATTCCTTGCACATTATCTACTAAACAGTCTTGACTTTAAAAAAATTATGTAATTATGTCTTTCTTTCACAGACTTAATCCAGAAACATATTGAACAGCCAGTAAGGGAAGTAAGGAGCTGTCACTCTGTGCTTTTAGCTCCTCCCATTATCATCTCACACACAGACCTACTCTAAGGCACAACAATGGAAATAAAAAAATAGAATAGCTAACCATCAGGTTTGCAGGCAAATGCTTTAAGTTTAAGTATTGACACAGTTTGAGATAGAGGTCAGACAAACCGAGATATACACATGGTATAAGTTTATAATTAAAGAAAAATCTGCTCACCTCACTTACCTGACTATGCTCCAAATTCAAGTTCACAATCCTCATTTCCCGTCTTTTTCCTGCTCACTCATAGCTGGACATAGATCTCTCTAAGGGGGCGAGGTCTTTGACAACCCAGGCATGTCCACTACTCAAACCTTCATTGTCATGAACAAGTCTAGAGTGCAGACCAGACAGCTAGCAGAAAATCACTTCTCCACAAAAATCTGATACTATCTTGTTACACCATGAGAGAGGGTCATTGTCCTGTGGCATAGCATGGATCATAGAGAAATGTGACTGCAGGCTGTGGTCAGGCAAGCATTACAAGCACACCACTGGTGAGCGAGAGGACAATCAGTGCTTACTCTGTTTCTGTGTATCCAAAGACCACAAATACATGATCGTAAAAAAAAAAAAAAAAAAAAGAAAAAGTTAGTTCATTTGTAATAATTTATGATTGGCAATACAATACTGTGCCAATGTGAAAGAATAGTCATGACTAACTGTGGCCTTCTCTATGGAGATGTCTTATATACTGTGGCACTAAACGTATGTAATTTTCTTATATTCATTTACATATGTTTAGATTGTACATCTCATGCATCAGCTTGTCTGCAAAGATATATTTAACTTTAATACCACTGTACACTCTAGGAAGATTACTTACGCATCCAATGAGATAAGTAGATGACGTACCCTCCACCACAAAAGTTGCAAATTGCGCCATTAAGATGAGAAACTTATAAATATGGGACTTTTGAATGTTGCAATATCAATTTAATCTCAAAATTTCAGTTTTTGCTTGATGCAGCAGTTATGGAAATGGTGAAACTTAATTGAATGTGGTACTGTCTATGCAATGATTCATCTTTACCTGACTTTGCATGGCAAGAGGCTGCTGGGTACTGTGGGCAGCAAGTTGAATGTTGGAGCTGTATCAGGTGACCCATTGCCCCGCGGCCTTTGCACCTCACCTGCTCTGAGTTAGAGAGTGCTCTGGGCAGCTGCTGTATCCTGTGTCACAAAAGCACCTTTCTGCACAACAAGGCTCCAGAGAGTGGGCAACAGCACACTGGTTCTCCCCGGGTCAGCTCCAGTCGCCTGTAGTTGGGTTTCAGACCTCCCCCTGCACCTCCAGCAGGCGCTCATTGGTGGGGATGTGCAGGTGGCTCGAGTCTGGCAGACTTATCAGTGAGACCAGCAGCTTCAGACACCACCACCAAAGAGGATAAATGACTTTGGCCCCTATGCATCGCAGGGTGAGTCAAACTTATATAATCATGTATTTTCAGGTTTTGATACTCGTTTAAAATGAATGACAACAATGATACATTCAAATTAATGTTTTAGAAATAGTAAAGCTTGTGTAAGAAGCTGAGGATGTAATGGTAAACGTGTGCATGATGACAAATAGCAATGTTTGGAGTAATGTATTTCTTGTTGTTTAACTGCAGTGAACCATGAGGATTGTTCACCTCACACCTGTGGTTATTCTGGTCATTCTCACAGTGGGCTTCTGTATCGAAGCTAAAACTACACCAAAGCCCAAATACCATTATACCAAAAAGCCAGTTCCTCAGGTCACCATGCACAGCCCTGTCACTACCAGCAAGCCCAAAACCCTGAAAATACTGGTGTCTCCTAGCCCCACACCGGTTCATCCACCACCCATCGTGGAGGGGACCACCTATCCCAGTCATGCTTATCCTCCGGATTACAACAGTCACACTGACATCCCCGGGGCTGCTCCAGACAACTACACACTGGACTATAACGAGTGCTACTTTAACTTCTGTGAATGTTGTCCTCCTGAAGCAGGTCCGAGGGGACCGAAGGGAGATCGGGGCTTGACAGGTATAGTTTCTTTGAATTTCTAATGTGTTACAAGAACATTTAGTTACTTTCTTGTTTTATTTAGGTGCACCCGGTGACCGAGGACTTGCAGGATCACCTGGTCTACCAGGATCCCCTGGACCAAGTGGTCCCACTGGACTTAAAGGAGACAAAGGTGTTTATTTCTAGTTTATATAAGAAGGTGAATAACAAACAATACCTTTTGTTGTATAGTATTTTGTGATTTGCTTCTTATTTTAGGGGATAAAGGTGACAGAGGGAACAATGGTCTTGTTGGATCACCTGGGATTTTAGGGAAGCCAGGACAAAAGGGTACATTTTTATTTCTTTATTTTACATTAAAACATCTTTGACAGATCTTTGCTTATCTAGGTGATGTAGGTTCAAAAGGTGAGAAGGGTGACATTGGACAACATGGGACCAAAGGCGAAGTTGGTGCGAAAGGTGAGCCAGGTGTGAACGGAACAGCGGGAGAGAAAGGAGAACCAGGCAAAGAGGGTCCACCGGGACCTGTTGGGCCTGGACCTAAAGGAGAGAAAGGGGACAAGGGTGATTGTGGCACATTTGGAGAAAGGGGTTCTAAAGGTGAGAAGGGCGACTCAGGACCTGCTGGGGTTCAGGGTCCCATGGGAATTCCGGGAATCAATGGTAAGCATGGCATCCCTGGTCCTGTCGGAGTCAGAGGAGATCCTGGGATACCTGGACCAAAGGGTGAACCAGGGTTGAGAGGTCCCCAGGGGCCACCAGGGATGAGGTTTCCTGGGCCAAAGGGGGACAGAGGTTATCCTGGCATGAGAGGGGAGCGGGGAATGAGAGGCTTCAAAGGAGCAAAAGGTACAAGTATTGTCCTGAGACGCTCAGCCTTCAGTGTGGGCATCTCTCCCAGAAAGTCTTTCCCTCCCTCTGGATTCCCTATTCGTTTTGACAAAGTATTTTACAATGAAGAAAACCACTTCAACATCACTACTAACAGCTTCACATGTGTTTACGCTGGGGTATATGTATTCTCCTTCCATATCACTGTTCGTAATCAGCCCTTGAGGGCCACACTGGTGGTAAATGGCTCTCGGAAGGTGCGGATACGGGACTCTTTGTATGGACAGGACATTGACCAGGCCTCCACCCTGGTGGTGCTTCAGCTGAATGAGGGGACCAGGTGTGGGTTGAGACACTCCGAGACTGGAATGGGGTCTATGCCAGCACTGAGGATGACAGCATCTTCTCTGGTTTCCTGCTATATCCAAACAGCGCCTGAACATCTGTGTGTTACTGACCAACGGCTCTCTAAGCTATGGGTGTGCCACTTGGGAACTGCTGCTTGTTTTATGTGCATAATTTTACACCAAGTTCTGTCAAATATGTTTTTTTTCTATAGTGCCTAATCTTTAGATGTGATTTTGTTTTAAATTTGTACAGTAATTGATTAAATATACAATCCTAATAACCTGTTTGCTGATACTGAATGATTCTTGCTCATGGTTTTACTCACCAATAGATTTGTGGGTGGTGTGAATAAATCTAATTATTGATGAAGAGGGGAAAAGGGTTGCGTAATGCTTTACAATAATAGAACATTATTTACTGCATTCATTTTTAGTGAGTTAAGTCATTCATTAGTTAATGACTAGCTGATTGTGCAAAAAAATCACAATATTTCATATTGTTGATTAATCTATTAATCTTATTATTGATCAGTTTTAGTTTATCATCATGAGTCTGCTAACATTAACCCAGCATTACTTCATTATGAGCTACCTGTTAAAACAAACTCATCATGACTTATTCTGTTGACATTAATTCATCATAATCACAATGAATTTCATTGTTGAAAATCACCTTAAATCAGCATTAAATTATTATTATATGATACTTCATGTGTAAATAATAAATATAATTAAATAAAGTAGCAAACAGGGCAGGCCCTAGCGATTTTGGCCCCCTAGGCTAGACCCCACCCCCCTTCTGTTTTATTTTGACTTTTTTTTTTTGTCTGAATATTATCTATTATCTAATAGTGTTAAAGGCAGGATAATATTTACTACAACTGTAATGCATTATGTGGTATATATATATATCCTTACCAAGATTCAGAAGAAGTTGATAAGCTCCATTCTAACACAAGAGTTTGTGGACAGAAATACTAAAGGTGGAAAGTTTTGTCAGGACAAATAGTTTCATGTTTATATCGTTGTTGTAGTTTACATGATTAAATCTACAGTCATATAAGTATAATATTTTATAATTTGTGATTATAACTCAAGAAACATGTCCTGTTGACATAAAATAAAAACTGTCTAATAGTTTATGAGCAGTAGAAGTTTATCTTCATTTTACATTACATTACATTACTGCTGAAAATTTTGGAGAAATATGGTGATGTAACCTCAATCTCTATTGTTTAAAATGTTTAAGCAACAACCCATTGAACTAAACTTCTCAAAAAACAAAAGTTGGCAAAAAGGTCAATGTCCTCTGTCAGCACTGATGAATAAGTTCATTGGTTCCCGCTTCCAGTTATGTGTCATTCTAAAACGTATGAATTGTTTGAAAAAGTTACACTTTTATGTAATCTCTCTCTCTCTCTCTCTCCCTCTCCGAATCATCAAAACTGTAAAGTCTTTAATATATTCTGTGTAATGGTTTGCCTCTTACTCATTCCACTCAAACTCAGACAGTTGTATATGTCTTTTTTTGTCCCATTTTACTTTTACTTTTTAGAGCTTTCATATGGGTGTTGTTATGGAAAAATAAAATGTAACAATTGATGAAGCTGGAGTCTCTGGGAAAAACCAAATGGGGTGGCTCTCGTCTCTACATGTGCTCTTGAAGTCACACCTCATACTGTTAGACTTTGTTTTATCTGGTTGGGCTCCAGGAAGCTCTTTGTGTTTCTAGCTGCCCTAAGTGTAAAGTTTTAATTTACATGTGTGTGTCTGTGAGCAACTGGCTTTCCTTCGATGTTCCCAATCTCTTGGTCCTCCCTTGCACTGTTTAAGCAGCATGGGGACAGTGCAGGAGGGCAGACCACTTGGATCACGACAGAGCAAGGACACGGACATGGAGGAGAGGACTGGAAGAGACATGGCCTAACATAGCTAAAGAACAATGGACATGGAGGGAAGCCTCAGAAATGAACAATATGGATTAATAACTCTCTCACAGCAACAGTGACTAGGACCATGGACTCTCTGGACTATCGATTATGCACAATTATACTTTTGTTAATAAATAATACTTTTTGAGCTTAGACAACTCTCAACTATTCATTTTTCTACATGAACACCAAAATAATCCACAACAGTGTGCACTTGCTTCTGGGAGGGCTTTCCAAACCCTACAAGATGGCCTCGAAATGCCGAAAGATTGTCTCTGTCCAAAGAAAGACAGTGTGTGAGATTCTTTTCTCTATTTTTCTGTTATGTATTATTGTAAAATATGTTCATACTTTTGTTTAGTTTGGAAATTGAGTAGACCTTTATATAAGAGTTTGCACTTTATTTTTATTTTAAATCTGCTCTGAGTTGCTGTTTGTAAGTACAAAAAAAAGCTCAAAAAGTTGTTCTGCTTTATTTAAGATTAAGTAAACATAATTTAATGATGAGTTCAGACAAATGCTGCAGTTAGACACCACTTAGATGATCAAAATGTAACGCTTTATTTAGAAACTGTGAACTATTCATTACTTACTACTTGAAGTAATGGTGAGTTCATATTTACAGTGTAACTCATGATAATAAAGCTTGGATTTGTTGATGAATTAATATTGTTAACTCAGGATGTATTCATGTGTTAATCATCATAAATTCATGTTACGGCTGAATAACTCGTCATGAAACAGTGGCTTCTGTTGATTATTACAAAGTTTTGTGCCCCATCATTATAAAGCCTTATGTGACCAACTGCACACAGATTGTCTTTTATATCTGTGCTTTTCATTTACAAATAAAATGTCTTCTTTGGGGGTATAAAGTATAAAAAAGCATACATTGATTATAAGAAGGATAAAAACAGTGACAGCCCAGCCTTTGGTTCCAGAAGTACAAAATATCATATAAACTCCCTTAGTGATTAAAAATTATAATAATGATATTAAAAGTTTACAAACGTCTTTTTGTGGTTTATCAAGTGATAGATTATGAGAAGACTTACACGTTTTAAAAATCTGTTTCTGTAGCTACAACTACAAACTTGCTGTTTTTAGTTAAGTTTTTGTGTTTTTTTTTTTTTCTGTGTTTGTTTGTTTTAATTATTATACATTTTCTTAATGGGATCTGTACTTCTGGAACCAGGGCAATCTTCCACTGGCTCTGTGCACAGAACATCAGTTGACTTGTTTATATTAGAAACAACTAACCGTGAGTGTTACCATTTAGAAACAACACATTTCTTTATAACACACAAGTGTTTTTTGATTAGGTATTCCTATGTTTTGTCTTTGCCATGTTTTCAGGGACATTTGCCGCAACTCACTGTTCACTGCTAAAATGAACAAAAAGAAAACGCCCAGTTGTACATATATGTTGGCTATTTTGAATACAAACAACCTAACTCATGTTCTGCGCACTCAAAAGTAAAACAGACCTGCCTACAATGGAATTATTTACCATAGCAACCATTTGATTTATTTACATGTTGTTTTTGCAGAATGGGAGCCATGGCACTTTTTTTTTACTCCAAATGTAATACCTAGAGATTGATTGTATGTAAGTACATAGCACTGGGAAGAGATGGCCTGGGGAAGTTACTGTAATAGTGAAATACATTTTATATTACTAGTTCCATATACAATTTGTGTTCTAGGCGTCACAGTGGCTCACAGTAGGAAGGTTGCGAGTTCGACTACCATACGACCCGAGCGTCACTGTGTGGAGTTTGCATGTTTTTCCATGTTTCCTCCAGTTTCCAACCAACCAGTAACATGCAGTTTAGAGTATGCTTGGTGGGGGTCAAAGGTTGAGGCGTCGGGTGTTTAGGCAAATTGCTTCTGCTGATCTGCCCCAGGACTACTTGGAGGGTTGAGAACCTCAATGTACCCCAATCTCACTTGTTGATGGCACGTAAAATTAAAATTATGCCAAACGTTTGCAGCTCCCAGAAAAAAATACTTTTATGATTTTAGTAAAAATAAATAAAATAAAAATGCTGTGGTATATACTTTATTAAATGATTTTCAACAACGTGACAAGGACAATGTTTTCTTGGATTTCTGTCAAGTTAAAAAGATTTAGGCTCACTCCACTGAGACAGGTCCAGCTGAGACACCTGGGCCTTGCATTTGAACGTGCCCCTTATACGCTCAATAAGTTGGTAGTTGTTCACAGTTGGGGTTCCATGGCGGTTGTCATTGATGTAGAAAAAGTAAAGGACGGGAGGGGCAGGATCAGGAACATTGTACTCAAGAATACACAGAAGTTTAAGCTTAGACAAAGTACGAAGTTCATCATTGTCAACAATATTCAGAGTAGGCTGCGTCAGAGGCTCTAAGTGAAACAAACAAAATATTTAGAAAATCCAGGTTTTACAACTACACAAAAATTCATGCATTCAAACATAATCTTTATCTTACCTACAACTTGGACTGACACTTGATCAGAAATGACTGAATATGTCCGGCCATGATGATTCCAGGAGGCCCTGCAAGTATACTCGCCCGAATCAGCAAGAGTCAAATTGTTCAGGATAACCTTGGGATTGTCTTGTTCTAAAACTTTCACTCCATCTCTGTACAGAACCACCTCATGGATGGGACGGTTGCCTCGAACACGACATGTCATGTTCATTGGGAAGCTAACAATACCCTGAGATTGGCTGTCTAAGATAGCCCATCCTCCTAAAAAACACAAGTTACACTGAATAACAATGTATAAATATGTTAGGAATTAATAGTACAGTTTAAATTTACAGAGATTAAATGTACATTTGATCATAACTTTATTATTCCATCTTGAGAGGCAACCTTACCATCTACGTTGATTTGCACAGGGACACTTTTGAAGGTTGGTATGTCTTGAACACTTGTATCTCGAATAGCTTGGCAGTAATACTTCCCGCTGTCTTTTTTCTTGATGTTGTTCAAAATCAGTTTTTGACTAGAATGTGGGAGTTGTTTGGCTCCATGGTACCAGCTGTATGTCCAGGTTGAGTTGTAGGGAGTGGCAGGAGCAATACAGATCAGTCTCACTGTCTCACCACTAAAGACCTTTGAATTTCCTCCGATTATCTTCACTGTGGGCTCAAATGGTGTTGCGTATGTGAGGGGATCTGTAAAAAACAAAAGACAGAGAAAACAACAACACACACACGCCCAGCTTGCATTCAAAAATTACAAGAAAAAAAAAATGTTTTAAAGTAAATTCGTTTTTTTATGTGAAATATTTGGTACTTACATTGCAAGTGTACAAGCAGCACTGTACACAGTGCTAAATTAGAAAAAGGTATAGTTAAAGTATCATGCAAAAAATTAATATACAGTGTAAATTTAAAAAAAACTCACTGAAGAGTAAAGACACCCGGTCCATAGTGATGATTATTAAACTGTGATCCAAGAGGCTGTTTTAAGCTCTGTTGAGGAAGTGAAAGTGGTTTCACTTCCTTTGCTCAATCAAGACCCACCCAATTCATGTACATGTAGAAATAATCAGCTTTTAGGTTTTGCTTTGGTTTGACACATGATCAAACACTTTTACCACCCTATTGGTCAGCTAGTCATACTCCTGAGTGACAGGACGATTTAGCCAATCACAGTGAAGTGTTAACTTTTACAACCATTTGTGGCTGCCTGTAAAATATACTAGTATTACAGTACTTTTGTGTACATCAATGTGACAAAATGAAATTGTGATGAACAGTTAAACACTAATACATTCTTATCACTGTTTTGTTTTCTACTGTAATTAAGAAAACAAATATTAAGAGTTTGAACAATTATTACTAGTAAGAAATTCTTGAAACACCTACATTTTCATTTGTGGAAAGACCTAATTAAAAAGAATACTCAGAGAAATATAGTCTGATATCACTTTACTTTTTAATATTTGTCAGCACACACCCATAGATGCAAATAAACCAATACTGCCCCAATAAGTTACATTTAAATAGAGAAGACAGTATTGTTTTCCATGTCATAAACCTATAAGGTTACAGAGATAATGTTTAAAACTTAAAACATCACATAAATGGCTTAGGCATACAGAGCAACACAGTTATTCAAGCCGTTGTTAAAAACTGGGATTAAAACCTTTTTGACAAAATTAAAAGTGGACAACAATTACACATATGCTGACAAAAAGTCATGAAATAAATGTAATAAGTTAACAGCATTGTTCTCCCATTAATAATGAGAATCGAGAACGGATCCTTCATTTAACAGAATGTGCCACTGAATAAATAAACGGTAATTTTGAACAACGCAAAAACAATTGAAATGTGAGCTTTGGAGCACTGCAGACTTTAAAACTGTCACTGCATTAATGACTTGTTACAAAAATACAATTAGTTTATATCCCCATTTAGGACTGAAGTTGTAGGTTTAACTATAACATGACTATCTAGTAGTGCATTGGGATTCAAAAAGGAAAATTCCACATAATGAATAAACCATCAAAAAAATTTGGACTCTCTATAAACAGCAAGTAGATCATAAGTTGATAAGCATGGACAACGTCTTTATAAGGAACTAAAGAAGTTACTGAGAACGGCAACTTCTTCATTTTGAAGTTTTGGTGTTTTTTTTTTTTCTAAGAAAATGTGTCAACAAAAAAAATGTAATTTAATTTAATGTCACTATAGTGAATAAAAAATCACAGAGGACAAGCCTGTACACAATTTGTATGATATATATACTATGTGTTACAATGACTGACCTACCAGTGATCTTAAAACTAAGAGCAAAAAATAACTGCAGTGGGGACTGTTTCCAGTTGTTTTAAACAACATATTGCCATTTTAGATGTGGTTTCATAAAAAGCAGGAAATAAAACTATGGTTAGTATAATTAGTACATCGTTGTGTTCAAAATGATTAGTTGTAGTGTTTTGTGAATCTTATAAGCCAGTCACTATTGTAGGGAATGTGACTTTGTTTAAAATGAAAGTCTTAATATTCTTGGACACTAAGGTGGAAGAAAATGGATGGAGTAAAACGCAGAGTGACACTCTGAACATTAACCAGCAAAAACTTGTGGCTGCAGAGGTGGGGGCAGGAGCTCATTCTCAACATTTTCAGAGTCAATAGCAGATGCAGAGGTGGAAGTGGCTGGGTTTGGGAGGTCCTGTGGAAAGCTCTCTAAAACATTCTGCACCTTTTGCTCCACCTCATCTGTCCAATCAATGAGGTCACTCTCTAGCTGCCTTGCCTTCTCTATGACACGGTCCTGCCTTTCTCCTAAACCAGTTAGAAGATCCAGTCGTTTGTGGACGTGACTGAGGGCAGAGTTTCCTGGAGAGTCAGTGCAGGCACTGGCTCCTTGCGGCCAGTGAGGTGAGGCTTGTCCAGACATATAGAGATCAAACTCTTCAGCACTCAGATTCAGAGACTGGCCATCTAGTTTTTCAATAAAGGCCACCGCACAGCACTGGGGAGAGATGACAAGAGCTTACTATAAAATATCTAAAATCAAAGAAAAAACACTAACTAAAAATGTTAGATTTTATTTTATAATTTAAATGAAACACATTGATTATGTAAAAATGTACTGTTCTATTCTGTAGTGTTTCTTGTGTTTTTGATTACCAGGTTAGTGAAGTAGTATCCATCTTCTCCAGTCATGAGCCTGCTGGGGTTGCAGAAGCGAGTAATGTATTGGATGTTGGACTGCAGCCGTGGAGGGTTTGCCTTTAGTACTATATAAATGAGTGTTGGGAGAAAGTCATCTGCTGATGCAGCCTCCTTTTTGCTGATTTTAATTGCATTGAAGATGTGCTTGCTGCAGCGAGTTATACAACCAAGCTTGTCTTTCGGAACTCTCTTAGAATCCATTTCAATGACATCTGCAAGAGAATAATATGTTCATTACACTGTAGATTAAACACATGTATTGCTAATAAATAATTGTAAAATCATGCTTCACCTGTGATTGCTTTGACCACACTGTCTGAAACCTCAGGAATCTCCTCATCAACAGGAACACACAGCATCTCAATAGTGACCCAATGCAGTTCCCTGTAAGAAAAACAGCAAAAATCGATGAACTAAAAGAAGACTATAAAGCGGAAAAATATTTGTTAACTGTTTATAAAAGGGGTGCTTTTTGTATCTTTTTGTATTCTTACCTAATTCTTTTCTGAATTGCCAAATCCTTCTTTTCATCATCAGTGGTCTCAGGACAAAAAACCTCTTTGTACAGACGAGTCATCATATATTTTTCAACTGCATCCATAACACTCTCAACATGTTCAGTGGAACCTTGTGAAATATACACAATTAAGCTATTACTATCCTCATTTTTAAACGTGACTGCAAAGGAATACCTTTGAATTGGGTGTGCAAGCGATCTGATAAGTTTTGATAAAAGTCCTGGACACATTCTGACAGTTCATCTGCACCCATTTCCTATAAAAAAAAATGAATTCAGTTTTTCTCAACATACATACATGCATACATACATAAATACAAACATGTACATGTACTTACTCGCTTATACACCATGCTTTCTGTGAAAGCCCGGCATTGTTTAAAAATCTCCCTGCCTGACTTCAGTGGCTTAAGAAAGTCTATAAACTCTCGTGTTGCATGGTCTGAGTCAGCTGAAGGGTGACGACTTGATGAAGAACTAGGACTTGGAGTGGACTGAGAGTCAAAAGTATTATCTGTAAACATATAAGCTATTAGTGTAAAAATATGTAGTGTACAAATCACTGCAGAAAGTGTACAAATCAATTAGTGTTTTCACAGTTTATAGCTGGGTTACTATGAAAAATCTTTAGATCAAATTGTAAACTAGCCCTGTTAAAACAGTACCAGTTTAAACACAACCCTGACAAATTATTTAGCTACAAGCAGAGGAAGTAACCACCGTGTAGTGTCACATTCACGTCTGCTTGTTCACTTGATCTCCTCTCATGCTGATCTCCTCTCACCACGTTTTAGGTGACTGGTGAGCAACCACCCACACTAGGGTGTAAATAGAGCTAAATCTAATGAGCACACTGGCCACTTTACAGCCCCGGTAACTTGTGAAAACACTCAGTTATGAAGTGCACCTTTTTTTGGTGGAGTCTTGGTTGAAGGAGTAAAAAACTTAGTGACTGTGTTAACTTTGCTGGATTTTTCTTTAGTTTTTCTTTCTTCGAACTTGCTAAAGGGAGTTATAGCTGGTTGAGATTGTGGTGGCTTCTGATGTCTTGCATAGGCCTCTTCTTCCTCTCGCTGTAATCTGTAAACAGAAAAAAAAAGTAAGACTGCAATTAACCTGAGAATTAGTGCTTATATTGTGAAAATGTAATTAATTAATTTTATTTAATAATTTATTATTATTATTATTAGTAGTAGTAGTAGTAGTAGTATTATTAATAATAATTAATTTTTGATTAATTTATTTTAGAAAAATTGTCTTAAAGGAAGCTGAAGGGATATTGCTAGAAGTTATAGTAATCACTGCAGTATTTGAGCCATAAAATAGCTCTCTGTTTTCACGGCATGCTTTGGTATTCTGTGTATCATCAGATCATAATCAGGAAATAATTTCATTACTGAATTAACTGAAAAAATAAAAAGGTACTGATGTGAAAAGGTTTCCGTCTTAGAATATTGAATACTTTACATATAGGTAACAAATTAATACAAAAGCACAAACTATACAGTTATATTAAATACTTTAATATTACCTCTCAGCAAGAGCCCAGTCTTCTTGAATTTGTTTTTGTCTTCTCGTTGGTTTTCCTCTCTCCAACATTTTGAGCAGAGGCCCTGCCAAGCAGTGTTGCCATAATATCCACATCCTTTTTTGCAGAGCAGTTCTGATTGGTCCAAATGAATTCCACGCCGTTCAGTTCGCTGGCTCATTGTGTTCACTAAAAACAAACATGAGAAAAATAACATGACACGAGGACGCACATTAAACGATTAATAAGTGTATATCCAAGCCTCAGATTAGCGTATTTGATTAAGCTTCACATTTAAGCCTTGCCACTGAATATTCAAAACCGTGTCTCAAACTTTCTTAGCTATTCAGATTGTTCTAGTTACACATTACTAGTTAGACAACAATCCCACCCAGACAAATGACTAACTTTGCCACAAAATAAGCTTAAAAGCATATAGTTTAAGGTCAAAGTAGTCTCGAGTTTGCAGTGTTACGGTAGCACTAGATTATTATTTACAAGAAATAGTGAATAAAACGTGACTTAAGTCAGGCTAAAACAGACAGCACTGCAACGATATCAAAACTAGGAGAGAAACCTCCCAAATAATTAACTTTTGCTCTAATCAATCACATGCAAACTGCGGCTCATAACAATAAAATATACATCCAGTGCTGTATTAACGCTATGATATCTTTCTTATTTATACGATATTTATCATCACTGGTGCTAGGTTAGCTAATTATTGAGCTAACAGTCGCTAGCAGGTTTACGCGATAAAGGGAGACTGTGCCCACAGCAGTCGTAGCTAATCATTCTGTGTCCGATTTGATGTGTACGTACTCTTCTTTTCGTTGTTTGTAGGTGGTGTAGAGGGAATCTTGGTGTTTGTCCCAGCTTTAGTCCCTTTGGGTGGGTGTTTACATTAGCCAGACGGGCTAGCTCCAATCCGCTGCCATTTTGTTTGTCAGATGTTTTCTTCCGATGATTTTACGTAGCACGCTAATGCCGCCTAGCGGTGTAACCCCAAATGTACAAAAAAAAAAAAAAAAAAAAAAAAAATATAATTATATATATATATATATATATATATATATATATATATTTTTTTTTTTTTTTTTTTTTTTTTTATTTTTATATATATGATTAGTGAGCGTGAGAGCCACTATCCAGGATGAAACATCCGAGATCCATAAGTACATCAAGGACAAGGCCCCAACAGATGGCGTACTCAGTGAATGTCTCAGACAGTGGGGAACAGATGAGGTGCTGGAGGAGGAACCATCATGGGAGGACAAGCCCCTGCATGGGATGTACCATCGGAACATAACTGAAGTGGCTGATCTCAAGAAATCCTATCAATGGCTTGAAAGGGCTGGGCTGAAGGACAGCACAGAGGCGCTCATCCTGGCTGCACAGGAGCAGGCCTTGAGCACCAGAGCCATTGAGGCCCAGATCTACCACACCAGACAAGACCCAAGGTGTAGGTTGTGCAAAGAGGCCCCTGAGACGGTCCAGCACATAACTGCAGGGTGTAAGATGCTGGCAGAGAAAGCGTACATGGAACGCCATAACCAAGTGGCTGGCATGCCTGATTTTTTTTCCAACCCAGTTATGCCAGACACCATCACTTTGCATTGGTGGCTATGCTAGCAAAAGTTTATAGTTTAAGATATTTACCTAAGGGATTTGGTTAAGGTTAGGATTAGGGTTAGGGTTAGGTTAAGTTAATTTGGTTAAGTTTAGGGATTTGGGAAAGGTATGCTAACCAGGAAGCGGCATAACTGTGTTGGGAAAAAATAAAGACGCGGCTGGCATAGTATACAGGAACATCTGTGCCGAGTACGGACTGGAAACCCCAAGATCTAAGTGGGAAACACCTCCCAAGTGGTAGAAAATGACCGAGCCAAGATCCTGTGGGACTTCCAAATACAGACATCGTGGTGGTGGATAAAGAGCAGAGGAGAGCCGTGGTGGTGGATGTGGCATACCAAGTGATGCAACATCAGGAGAAAGGAGCATGAGAAACTAGAGAAATACCAAGGGCTCAGAGAAGAGCTGGAGAAGGCTTGGAAGGTGAAGGCAACAGTGGTGCCCGTGGTGATCGGTGCACTGGGGCCGTGACCCCCAAACTGGATGAGTGGCTACAACATATCCTGGGATCTACATCCGACATCTCAGTCCAGAGAAGTGCAGTCCTAGGAACAGCAAGGATACTGCGCAGAACCCTCAAGCTCCCTGGCCTCTGGTAGAGGACCCGAGCTTGGAAAGCGGATGAGACCACCCGCGCAGGGTTGAGAGGGATCTTTATATATATATATGTAGTGATATGAATGGTCTGCCCCTCTAAGACTCCAATTCCATTATATATATATATATATTATATTATTTAGTCCACAAAAATCTACTTAGATAACATATTATATGTAATTATTGATATAGAGAAATTCAACATCGTTATAATAAGTATGCTTACTCCTCGTTTAACTCTAACTTAACAAGCTGCTAAAGTTGCTTTCAGCCTAATCTGATCCAGTCATTGGACGAGATATCACATCTGAAGAAGACAACTGCTTTCCTGTGTCTTTTTTTTTTTTTTTTTTTTGCTTTCCTGTGTCATTTTTCCTAGCTTGTGTGTCATTACGTGAAGAAGTGCATCTTTTGCAAATGTTGCGTGCGCACACTTCCAGGTTCATGACAGGTAGCGGCTCGATCGCTGCGATAATATTTCACTAGGGCGTCTGAAAATGGCAGGTAAGTTATAAACTGGAGTGATTTGGTATGCCTAGTTGATGGGGTGAAAATATTGACCTTGTGTAGGGTTATTTTGCATCAATGCGTCTCTCTATCTGCCCTTTTAAACTTTCATTTTCATTTTGGCGCCAGTATCTTATTTTGTTGCTACTTTTTATATGGCGAGGGCGTGTCTACAATTCTTCAGCGGTAGTCGAAATAGCCTACATCTGAAAATTTACCAAACCTATAGGCATAAAAGTTGTTCACACAAATTAAAGAGACAATGTGTAACTTTCTGGAAGTGGAAAGTCAATGGTACCATAGTGTGTTAATACATATAGCCCACTGTACTTTATTTATTATTATATTTTTAGGCTTTTATGACAAAATATAGAAAGAAAATATAGACTAGCCTGTAGCTACAAGAAGAACTGTCTCTGTGTCTCTTCTTGGTCCATTTTAGGGTCATTTTCATTCTAATCCAGGGGTGTCAAAGTCAGGCCCGGGGGCCAAATTCAACCCTCAAGAATATATCATGTGCCCCTGAACATGATTTCAGATTATTAATGATAGTGAACCCTTATCGCTGAGATGTGACTATTAAATGTAATTTGCACTGGAATGCAGCAAAAAGCGTACAATCTGTCCAAAGTTTTTTTCTTGCAATGTAATTTTGTGCAATATACAGTAATGTAATGCAACATAATGTAATGTGACACAATATAATTCTGGATGTACAGTAAATGTGTTATATTAGATTTATACAGCCCTATTGCCATATTTGAATTTAACACAAGGGACCTATATTTTAAAATGCGGCCCTCGACCAACTCTGACTCTGATCGATTTGGCCCTACCACCATTTGAGTTTGACACCCGTGTTCTAATCCATCAAAAAATGTAATAGGCTTATTAATTAGAGAATTACTCTCAAGTTAAGCATGTTTATTTATACAATGATGCCTTTGATTTGTACCTTCAGCGCATGCTCAACATATTTGTTTAATTTATAACAGAAGAGCTTGCCAAGATGAGGACCAAGTTTGTAAAGAATGTATCCACTGAAATTATTAAACAACTTCTTGACTACCTACTGGATGAGAACATAATAAATGATGGAGAGAAAAATGCTATAATTTCAATTTTTTTTAATTGAAAGACATCACTGTACAGTTATCATATTCCATTATAGATACTCAGTATAGAGAAAAGAAAAAAATATACACTAATGTATAATAATCAATAGTTGCAATTTAACACAAGTCATACTAGTCTTGATACATAAGACATAACAAATCAAAAGGTAAAAAACAGGAGAACACACAAAAACAACAAAACAAAAACAATTATAACATTGCATCAAAAAATAAGAAAATAAAACTTGGGATACACAAACTGATCCATAATAAATCCTCCAATTTTAGTACGTAGGTTATGAGCTTTTGTCTCTTAGAGGCAGTGACATTACAATCATATGACATGAGAAGGGTCTATGAGTTTCAAGAAAATATTTTTATAC